>JAVJGJ010000057.1:50039878-50084269 GCA_035590215.1 Microhierax caerulescens | reverse complement strand
ATGACAGAGAGGGGGGATCTTATCAATGCTTATGAATATCTTAAGGGCAATATCAAGAGGATGGGGTTGGGGCCAGGCTCTTTTCAGTAGTGCCAAACAACAGACCAAGGGGCAACAGGCACAAAGTGAAACACAGGAAGTTCCATCTGAATATGAGGAAAAACTTCTTTACCTTGAGTGTGAGCTATTGTAATTTGAAAACAGACAAAACAGATAAATATTTGACTCTAAATGAATTAATTAAACAGTAAAATCAGAGATGTTGGGGTATTTTTCAGACAGGTCAGCCAGAAATTACTATGAAATTAATTCTGTTCTACCATAATTTGTTCATTAAATTAAAATCAACTGAAGCAGTACGTAAAATAGAAATGCAAGGAGGTATTTCACAAAAAAAAAAAAATATGCATAAGAAGAATTATGTGCTTAGATTTCACAGATACCTTGGGTTCAGCACTACACAAACATTCAACAAAACAGTTTTTCAATATATCAGTCAAAGACATAAAAGTTCAGACTCCAAGAAAGATTTGAGCTAGAGATAGGTCAATACCTACAAGAGTCACTATAGCACTACTCTGAGCTGGTGCTTTCCTTGTCCAGTAATTAATGAAATTATAGCAGGTAAAAGGTGCAGAAGTTGAACATGTCAATAATAAATAATTTTAAGCCAAGGAATCATGTTTTGCCATTAGGGAGCTGTGACTCCCTCTGATCCTGTTCTACAACAGAATAGTGGATGTCACTTCAAGCGTTTAAAACCATATACTGAAAGTTGTTTCCAAAATTGTATTAAAACATCTCTTGTTTATGTTCTTTCTTGAATGTTAGTCTTAGAAATATACATTAACTTCACACAATCTTTAAGTGATCTTCTGGGGGGTGGGGGAATCATGCTCGCATACCCCTACGGAAAAATCTAAGTATACTCCTATAGGCAGCTCAATGGGTTAGAAATCACTATGCCCAGTTGAGCTGCCACTGTTATTTCAACTGTCCATCCCACCAGACCAGCTTCGTCTGAGGCACATAATGTTGTTTATTGTAGTGTAACATGACTTTATAGGTAGCCTAAAGTTAGTCTACCTTCCTATAGTGAATACAATCATCACTGAGCTACGGGCTTCCTATTGCCCAGCAATATGTATCTACAGAGCCAAGTCAGGAAGGGCTTTAGGCTGCTCTAACCTGATCACCAGGTACCACCTTCCACATTTCAAAAATATACACATTGTAGAACCCAACAGGTCATTTCTAAATAGTCAATGAAAATATAGATCTGGTCCTATGTTTCTGTATTATAGCTATAAAAAGCTTATTTGGTGTGGCTTTCATGGCAGATGCAGTCTCAGAAGAACAGACTATTCCAACCTTCAAACAGGAACCAACAGATTACATATAAAATATCAATTCAAACCAGAGACATATCTGAATAAACAAACCTTGCCAGTGGACCTAATGCTATAATGTTATACTTCAATATAGTTTACATTTAAAAACCAATCACGTTGATGATGCCAGAAGCACAACACTGCTTCTGTGCATTAATTCAGCATAAATTTCTGAATTAACACTGCTTTTACCACTTTTTCCATTGCATTGGGACTAATTATTTGCTACTAAGAAGCTCATATCTTTCACTTCATTACTTAAACATGGTAATAAATTATTATTTTAAAACTGTATGCAAGAATTTAAAAAAGAAGTCACCAACCTCTAATAAGCTGGACTCTGTTACAATGCAGATCCAGAGGCAGTATCTAGAATTGAATAAAAACAGCGTTCAGTTATTTGTTCAACTCTCAATTTTTCAATTACCAATTCTATTAGGATCTGTTACGCATACTTTCGTAACATTCTCTTACAATCAGCTTTTCCTAGATGTTTCCTGTAATTTGTAAATATGTGGTTTTCCAGTTAGTCACTTTCTTGCATAAAGTTAAGACATATTAAAAAAATCCTACCAAAATTAAACTTCAAAAGCAGCGTGAGCTTGTGTGGTTTTAGTTTTCCCAATTACTCGATACACAAGCTATTATAGACTGCCTTTAAAAATAAGCTTGGGTGCACATTTAGCTATTTTTAAAGTCATTAATACCTTGTCAGAAAAACTTGATTCTAACTCTCTCCTGCAATAGGTTACACTGAGATGCCTGCTCACATACACGCTGGTATACCATCATCAAACTCCTGCCTTCTCTAACACATTTAATTCTACATTTATAGTATCTCTTCTGATCCCTCTTTATGTTTGTCTCCATCCAGCAAATTTTGGCATGCCCTTCCAGAATGATTCAAAACTCTTTACTCAACTTCAGCTTTGATTTCTTGCCAAACCTTCTCCAGTTCACAGCTGTAGATATTGTCAAACTACCTCCAAATCTCCATTTCCTCTCTTAGCACTTTGGCTGCAATATCCACTATATGTCCATATCAGTGGATCCAAGATAGGAACTGCATTACAGTGTCACTAACAATTTTTCAAACATTTCCAAGATTTAGTGCAAAACAAACACATCATATAACACAGAGTACTCACTTCAGAAGCTGGCTACATAAACTAACAGATTTACAGCTCACTCCCACGCCTGTATTTCCTTTTGTAACTGTACTTCATCCCTATCATACAAAATATTTTTGTGTTAATAGTCAAATGGACAATGATTCAAGTCTGTGAATGTGAGGAAAGGAATTTTTTAGATATATAAGATCCAACTGCTAATTCCATAGGTGACATAAAAGACTCAAGCATCCAGGCCCCAAAGCTGTACTACTTTGCAGGTAGCTTAGTCAAGGTATGTGTGATCATTACTCTGTTTTGCTTGTGCTCTGATTTACTGCAATGCAAAATCAGATCTGCCCTTCGGTGATTTGATGACCACTTACAAGACTGAAATTGTAATAATTTTTCATAAGGCTTCATTAAATTGTGTAATTCTACTTCTTTCCACACACTGCATGCCTGTGTAAAGAGGCACAACTTTCTTGTGGCACCTATCTCCAGAAGTTTAACGTCACAGTCTTTTTCACTGTGCTGAGAGGAGATGATGATCACTGTACTTCCAGGCTCATCCCTTCTCTCTTTTATAAAGTAAGTACACATGCCAAGAAACTGGGGTTTAATCCTGCTGCTGCTGCTGACCTGAAGAGAATATCAGAATATTCCCCATCTATAAAGAACATTTCTGTTATTTCTACCTCCTTGTAAACTACTACTGAGAGTTGGAGGACAAAAATAATCTGAACTAATCTTACAGAGTCATATACACAAAAGGACTCTGTCATGGCTACGTTTCAGATTTCATTCACTCCCTTGCTGAGTGCATATTTGCATGGTCGTAAGTCTTAGTAACTCTGAAAAGTGGTTTTCAAGCAACATATTTATCCCAAGTAGGAAGTTCTTGGAGTAACAAGTCACTGAGTACATCAGGATAATGCAATATATCCTGGCATTTTTCCAGCACTTAATATGAAGGTTGACATGTTTGCTTCATAGTTTCTTACCTGGGGTGGAAAACAAACTAGAACACAGAAAAAACAACCTCAAGGTTCTGAATGGTTTTATGAAATTGTAAGCATTTAAGGAATGCAAATTTCTCATTAAAGTTCTCTCAGTTAACTATGTATTTTTCTAAAGTAATGGCTTGAGAACTATTCCCTACTATATTTGGTGAAATACCCTAACAGTACTATACAATAGCCTTTTTCTAACTTTCTATGTATTATTTTTCAACATCCATTTGTGTTACACCAAACTCTGCACTTGTTAATAGCTTTACACTCATTTCTTTCAACTGAAGCTTATGACTGCTGTGCAATGTAGGAAGCAGAAAAAGGTTAAGGAAATCAACAGACATCAATTTTGTCCTCAACAGGGCAACACTTGCTAAGAGATAAACTAAGTTAGCTGTTAACACCTTCCTTCCCTTTCATCGGTAACTCTGGATATTACCATTCCATCATTTGTATTTCACCTCTGGAAGTTTTAACTTCACCTTTAGCAACCTATACATTATGGAAAAGCCTATCAAACTGAGACAGTTGCTAAAATAAAAAGATTATGGGCATTAGGGAACTGGAGATGCATTTTCCAAGTGTGAAATGCAGAGGGACTACAGAAAAACTACAGGACTTAGAACTGTGTTGTTCTGATTTAAAACAAAACACAGAGTATCTAGAGTGGTGCAGTTATCAGGGGAAAAGACAAAATACCCAAGAACACTCGAGTATCTAGAATGGTGCTGCAGTAATCAGGAGAAAAGATGAAATACCCAAGAACAGTCTGGGAAACTGCATATTAAATATGTTTATTCTTGCAAATTTAAAACAGAATATCAATCTTTCTTGCTTATATAGTCAGCCTAGGACCATCACAATTTTTAAACTAATTTGCTGAAGAATACAGTATACACAGCCACAGGATGAGAGGAGGGGTCCTTCTAGCTCACTATATTGACCCAGATAATGGTGACTAATGGATGCTTATGGACAGAACATTGGAAACAGGATAAAGGATTCTTGCTCCGCTGTACTCTACATGACTTAAATGAGAGAAAAACCCACACCAGTAAAACCAAACACAGATTCACAGCAGTCTAAAAGTGAAAGGCCTGTGGCCCGCAAATAAGAGAGAGACAGGACTATAAACGTAATATTTTCCTCTCTTTTATCCTCTAGAAAGAGAATTTGTTGACAGCTATTAAAAAACCCCTTTCAACAAACCTGACAAGTACTGGCAGTTTGAATGTGCCCAGGCAATACCGAGGCCTGGAGTTCAGTGATTCCTGTCCCGTCCTGCTCCTCAGTGGCAGGTCACATTGCTCAGACAACTCACCGCTCCGCACCTCCCTGCTCGCCACAGGCACAGCAGATGGAGACAGATGTCCAGCCGGATTCGCTCCTGGTAACAAAATAAGCTGTCTTCCACAGACGGCTCGGAACCTTCACAGTATACTCCTCTTTCACATTCAAGCAATGACACTGGAAGTCATTATTTGTATCTGTTGGTACCTGAATTGAGTCACTGAGTCAGGTGGGAAAACGATGGTACTTCCACAATTTCTTTTCATTTTACGAGGACAGACAATATTTCATCAGGTGTTACAAAATGTGATTTGATTATTTGATTATTTCAGCTCATAACATAATGAAGACTGATTTTTTTTTTAATTTTATTCCACTTTTCCCATTCACAGTGGGCTGTAAATGATAAGAAGACATTTCCCTGAATCTCCATACATGAAAATGTATAGAAAACTGCACGGAATTTTAGATCATTTCAGATCTAAATTCACTTCTTTAGCTTCAATCACAGTGTGAGGCAAGAGAGAGAGCTGTGATGAAAAAAAATTACTGCTGAATTCAATAATGCCTAAGCTATCAAGAGTAGCTCTTGAAAAATGCCACTTTCAGTCTTTGCTGAGCAGAAGGACCCACCAGTTCAGCACCAGGCACTGGATGTGCACAGCAATGGCAAAAAAAAGGCCTTTATAGATGAATCCCCACTCAGAGAAACGCATTTTCGTAATACTTCTTATATATATGAAAACATTGTGTAGGACACTACAGGAGGAATATGTCATGCAAATCATCACCCACTGAAAAGAAACATGAGGAAAATAAGAACTTTACCAACTGAAACACAATTACTTTGTTTACATCAGAACGATACTTGTGTATCTAGTATCCACTTAGGAATGGCTTCTGCATGAGAATACAGTATGCAGAGTCCTGCATAAATAAAAAATGCAGTGCTTTTTATCCATGACAAGGAGCTTAGATTTTCCAAGCTACAAAGAGATATAAACCTGTTACCTATCTAGAGATATTAAGGTTCAATTGAAAATCAATATGCTGGTTTGCCACACTAAAAAAATGACCTTAGGATCAACTGTTAGGTGAAGAATAAGCAGTTTGGCAAAATTTCAAAAGGCAGAAATTGCATTCAGATTTAAGTTCTGACTCAGAACGGTAAGGACTTCTGACATTTTTCTAGTAGCTTTTGTTAAAGCTGTTAGTGATAATATGTCTCCTTTCCATAAAGCCTTTCTCTGAATTTTCACCTCATTCTTTTAAGTATACGTTTTCATGTCTCAATGCATATGACCTTTTTGGTAAGCCCATCATCAAAAAAAACCCCAAAAAACAACCCCAAACCACCACCACCACCCCCCAAAAAAAAAAACCAAAACAACAAACCAAAAACAAACCAACCACACTTGAAAACTGCAGAAAGATTATGCAATTTAGCTCTTTACGGGACTATTGTAAAAGTCACACCAACACTAGCTTTCCTTAAACTGTGATGTTAACCTAACCAAGCTGAATTGCTAGAAGCCAGGCTTAGACTCATTTAAAAAACAGGTGCATTCACAGTATGCACTGGTATAAAAGTCTGCACTGGCATAAAAAATTTCAGTTAACCAGATGCAAGCTCACTATTCAGAAACTCTTCCATTCCAAACTTCCTTCCCATTTCCAAGGATTATAAAAAAAAAACACAACTGAACTTTTGCATAAACTATTAACTGTATGATCGTGGAAAAATCACAAAATGATCTACAACCCTAAAATAAAACCAAAGTGTAGCACAGCATAGGCACAGGAATATACTAGAGGCATCAGCCTGTAAATACAAATCACAGCGTAAAGGAATGAGTCAGGTAAAACCAGTTCTAGTGGCAGCAAACAGAAAAACAAGTATAATGTAAAACTGAGAATCAATGAAGAAACTGCACATAAGACAACTGTGCTAGAAACCTTGTAAAAGTATCTCCAAGTGGATTTATGAGGAGGCATTAAGGGACTTCCATCATTAGCATGAAACATACTAGCACCAGTACGCTGATTACTCATCATTACCTCAGTTGTCCGCCTCTCCAGTTTTCCTTGAGAAGTATTGACACCACCAGCCTGTGGACCCAGAAGATGCTGAAAGGGTGAGTGTAACACCGGAGAAGGAAACAGGTACTAGAAAGTCCATGCCTTAACTGTATTATTAACTGTAACAGTGGAGCTGGACTAATATAACAGCTGTATTTTGATTAGAAAGTTAAGACTTCAGTAAAGCTAAAAATAAACTCCTAGCTCCACAGATCACTCACTACTCCCTCTCTCCCTGTACAAGACCACACCACCTGCAGCCCCAGGCTGAGCACCAGAGCCCTGCGTCAAGCAGAGCTATTACAACAGACAGAAAAAAACCTACACTTCCAGCTACCAGCACTGAGTTACAAGATTAAGCAATTCTTAAATTTGCTTTGGTTAATCACGTCAACATCTCATCATCTTCTACTAGCCGCAGGCTGTTTCATTAGCTGTTGAGGTCTGCACACAGGAAACTGGATCTGTGAGCAGTGGAGACCCAAGCTCTTGCCTTCTTACAAGGGAGTCTATTGCAAACCCAGGCTGTAAACAAGGCAACTTCACAGTGCAAAAGAGAGTATTATCAGTGTGCTAAGAGCCTCTGCAGTGCTTGCTCCCCATTTATTCTGAATTTAACTCATGGCCAGAGCTGGAGTCACTGCTTTCACAAGGAATTAAAATTGAGTATCATTAGTTATGCATTAATATTGGAGATGCATCACAAAGCAGAGAGACAGATATGGCTCCTGCACTAGAAATTACAAAGGCTCTTATCCTGCAAAGATTTACATATAAGGAACTCTATTCATACAAGTAATCCTGAAGGACTGGGATCTTACTTTGCCTTTCTTCAGAAACTGAGCCTATATGAACAGCACATAGATAATACCTCCACTTCCAACAGCCAGTCATTCATTTTATATCATTGTTCTACCACTTAGCTGTAGTGTTGCTAACAGGATTTCCATTTATATTAATGTATTATTAAAATAATATACACAATTTGCATTTGAACAGCATATTGTCTAAAAATACAGCAGGAGATCCTCTCCATGTATTAGGAAATCTCTATCTTACCACTATCAGGCAATGATGTGACCCAGTGGGGAGTATGAAATTCTGCTCAAAACCTCCTTTGTAATCCATTCTTTATGCAAGACAGAAATTGATTCTGGCAAGGCCAAGAAGATCTGCCTGTGGCAAGCTAAGTATACATATGAAATTCTGTTGCTATAAATATAAAAAAAAAAAAAGGAAAATCAAAGATGCTTGCTCTTTGACATAGACACAAAGAAAAAGTCTCCTCTTTTTGATTAAACCACCCTTGGTTCTAGAGAATCTTCAGGTTGGTTTTGCTAGTGTTCTTCCAGAAACCATGTGGTAACATAAAATTCAGCTATGTAAATTACTGTCCTACCATACACTACAGCACTAGGAAACATTAGAAGCCCTTTATAACTGCCTGTGTGTGTGATATGTAGCATTCCAGCAAATGTCTTAGCAGGGAACAGGCTAGCAGCACTCTAAACTGCAAGCCCCATCATTTCTACATTAATATAATGCTGATCTAACATCAGAAAACCAAGAAAATAATCTGTTTCACAGCTACCCTCACCACCCACATACCTTTTACTGACAGCTGGGCAATTAAATAAGCTTTTCTAAAACGACAGGAATATATAAATAGCAGCCCCTATTTTGAAAGAATTAGTATATTTTATTCTGCACTCAACATCAAGAACCCTATGCCATTCATTGCTAAGTGAACTTTTCAAGCTCTGACTTTACTGACATTTGGGCATCTTTAAACTGCCTGTTCACTGAAGGACAAAACTAGATCATTAGTTTCTGGATTTCAGTGATCCACGTTGCACATGTGGACAGCACATAGACTTTGCTTACACACTGAGCACTAGATGCAGTAGACTTAGTGTCTCTGTTCTAGCTGTATCTGGGTTTGGTCCCAACCTCAAATGAGTCAGACTTGTGTGAATTAATGGATTTCAATTGCATAAGTAGGAACAGCCAAAAAGCGAGAACACCTTGCATACCAAGTTCTTGTAAGTGTACCTCAATAACCAGCACTGCTGTTCAGGGTGGTATTCCCAGATTGATTGGAAAGGATGTTCTTCACCATTGACCAGAGCGATTGCTAGCTTTAGTTAAGGCTACATATGAAGAGTACTTTCCTATTTCAGACAAAACATGTCAGGAAGTGGAAAAAATCAAGTGTTTACTGACTCTCTCCTTCCCATGTATTGTAGCACTACTATATTTGCTCAGAAAGGTAATCTGACAGTTTGAAAAAATGGCTGCAACACAAGCACTTGCCAAAATAAAAAGCATCAAATCAAAAAGGTTTACTGGAGTGGACCAAGCTCAAATGATTTATCAAGGGCATCCAAGTTTAGGTTTGTCAAAGACCTGTAAAATATTTATGTTAGTAAAAGAAAGAAATCAGCTTTTAACCTTGACAGTAATGTTAGGAAAGCATATTCAACCCACTCAGGCAGAGTTATGATAAAAACCCTGTTCACCTCTGGACACAGAGACCTTCAATCCGTCACTGTAGAATTTGATAAAAATGTTCCAAGAACTGCCAAAAGGTTCAGATTTAATTATCAGTGGAATCAATAGAAAGAAAGATTGCAGAGAATTATGAGTTCTACATCATTTAAGTTTTCTGATTGCTGACTTCTGGGCTTCAGAGGCAGCCTGCATTACCTTCTAAACTCTAATTCATCTGGTCTAGAAAGAGTAATTCATTTCCACTCCAGAGAACATAAAAATGTCACCACTTCAAAGTATGTTCCACAGGCCTGGATTTACTGGGGAAAGCAAGGAGTTGCATCTGCCCTTGTTTCTATCATGCAGAACACCAATTAAACGAATGATGTGATTTTTCATTATGGGATTTGCAGCTAGTCAGTGCATGCCCAAGAACTAAAAAGAGATCCGGATTTAGCTCTACTTATGAAAAAAGAAAGTACATTGTATCTGCTCTTTGGGAACAACGAACCAATTTTTACTTATGCCTGGATATAAATGGAATAGGATTGCCTTAAACTTTCTTCCAGGTAGCAGGATGATAAATAACTTATTCAGTCTGAGAACTCAACATGGAAGATGAAAAGAAAAATCACTAATAATTTTGCAGTCCTCAAGGTACTAATTTGTTTTTTTGACAAAATCAGATGGGATATTCACAATACCACTGCCATAAGTATCAAGTCTCAGGAGTAAATGTACTACTGGTTAAATGGTATGCAATTCAGTAGCTTTAAAAAGAAAAGAAAGAAAGAATTTGGGTATTAGTCTTTATTTATTGTACATGGCACTGAAGAGAACCTCTAAAAGCATGATACATTAAAGGCACTTCATTTTTATTTCTGAAATACTTTTAAGACATTTATCATCTTAAGGAAAAGTACCTGTAAAAAAGGACAGGAAAAATGTATACTTCTGGCTGTACAAGCAAGTAAATATCCTTTTGTATATCTGACTTGTGTTTCCACATTGCTTAACAATTCAACTGTGCATAGTAAAACAAAATACTGGGCAAATATTTCTTTGCTTTTCTTCAAATGCCTGTAGAGTAACATAGGTTGCTGCATGAATAGATGACTGAAGAAGCCTTACATATGTGTGTCCTACAACTTCACCTGCCTGTACTGCCTCAGTAAGAAGTCCAGCTCCTTCCTCTGCACTGCAGGATCATACACCACCCCAAATCACCCTCCACTTAGACCATCCCCATAACCTGCCATGCTTCATGCTTAAGATCCTGACAAGGCGTAGCGAGCTCTGTGTGCTCCCAGAAGAACAAGTAATCACTGAGGTAACCCTCCTCCTTACTAGGCCCAGTTGCAGTCATTTTGGAAAATACCAGCCCTTCATCAAGTTTGAGTTAGAAAGCGTACAATACATTCAAAAGTTACTCAAGAAACATTGCTGAGCAGACAGTATAATGGCCTAAGTCTCATTTCCTTAAAAACAGGTGCTCCTCTTGCTGCTCGCTCTGCCAGTGCATGACAGGAGGTGAGATGTTTCCTCCTATCCAGACATGGACTAGTACAGCTCCACCGCTGCGGCTGCCCCTGTCACAGAACTTGGATCCAGCACAGCCCGACCCATTTCAAAGTGCAGGGCTCAGTCCTCAGATGTCTTAGTCAGATGAAACCAAGACAGACAAATGATAGGTGGGAAGGAATGACGGCACACAGTGCGGTAGCTTGTTTGTGTGCGTATAACATATAAAGCACCTGTTACTCTGATAACAATAAACAGGTATTTTCTAGCCTGTGAATTACAAAACACTAAGAAAATTCTTACAAAGCAAAAAATAGCTGGCTTCTAGCTCACTCTCATCCCTCACAAGGGAGCTATCTTCTGCCTGCTTTCAGAAGCAAGTTTATGAATTATACCAATTAACCACAATTAATTGCCAATCTGTTGCTGTCCTTTGTCTCATCTGTTTTACTTTACTGACAGCCATTGACAGCCATTATGTTGTTGACACCACCATGGGTGCCCACATGAGAGAAGCCAGTCAAATTAAACCCCAGAGAACTCCCTGATCATCAACCAAGTTAAGAAAACCGTATTTACCTTTGCTTTGCTTTCAATCCTTTCTCCTCTTACTAAGGATAAGGGAATACAAAATGATAAGGAACAAGGAATAAATCACTACTGAATATTCATTTTATTTTCAAATAGAAAAAGACCTGCATGCCAAGAAAACTTACTTATGTCAGAAGAAAGAAGAAAGACAGGCAAGCCTACAGCAGACCGTGTGCCCCCATTTAAGAGAGGACACCTTTGCTGCTGTGAAGTCTCCTCAGAGCCATGCTAATCACTACTGCCAGCGACTGCATGGCTTCTGCAGCACCCACCACGAAAGGAGTTCTCCCAGACAGAGGACCATACCTTGGTCTGGCTGGCTCAGACCAGCAGCTCCTGTAGGACAGACTCATTCTGGGCCAAGGACCTTAACTTCACCTCCACCTTAGGAGAACATCAGAGTCAGTAAATGCACCTCCTTTTTCACAGAGAAGTTTGTTGAAGCAGTCCTTTTTACTGCACCAATTCCCTCATACCTCTGAGGGGGTCAGTCCTTACTTACTTTCCTTGACAGGGAAAAAACAAAATTCCTGGCCCCTATTCCAGTCTTTGCTACAGATATTCAAGTGCCCTTCTATGGTTCTAACAAGTCTCGAAGAGCCTTCTGGCACTTAAATATCATCAAAAATAGGAATCAGGAATGTTGGTTTAATTATATGATGCTGTTTACAAGTTACAAGATTCCCTCTTGCTGGTCTAGTTATTCCTAGAAAGCCTGTGCCACTTAAGAAATCAATTCTTCCATTCAGGCTCTGATAAGAGCTTGCAAGACAATAGCCAAATTCTGATCTGACTGATCGCTGTTAATATTTCCACTGATCAAACGTTAAAGAGCATCCTGTACTAACTTCTAAGCTCTGACCTCAATAGTGACCACTTCCTTCTAGGTTTCCCCTTTTATGAACTCAGAGAAGGTCATTAATTTTATCATATCACAAAAGTACTACAAGAACAGATGCAAGCACTGCTTAGGAAACTCCTGCTGTCTTAAGTGTGATGCTTTGAACCTTGCCCTCCTCTGCACCATCCTTTGAAAGCAAGGAGCATAGGTTTGTTTTGCATTGCAAAGGTGACGGATTATATCAAGCACAACATCTGGATGTGATTTATCATTTGCTTCTGTCCTCTGAGGAACACACATTCATCAGCCATATGGTTACATATTAAGGCTAAGATTCAAAATCAAAGGTTACATAAGACATGATGCCTTTCAGCAAAGTTTTTGTTTCACTTTTAATGCCACCAGAAGACAATGTATCTCCCTTTACACCACTATCAAACTCTAGCTCTTTTTGTGTCAAGGCTGAGTTGTGCCTCATGGCTGGCTGAACCACGCTTGGTGAAACTTCCATGCCTCCTGCAAGCTTTGGCCTGGCCTAAGTGGATGGCTTACGAAATCTGGCTGTACTGCCCAGGTTAGTAGACTAAAACTAAAACAGCCTTAGCAAATAAAATTATAAATGACCCATTTCCTAGAGATTGATGGACTTTGATACGTGATTATATTTCCCAAAAATTGAGTAAATTGCTTCAATGTTTAAAGCGTTACTAAATATTATTCACACTGAAGCTCCTTTGCACAACTGATATACTGGAAGAAATCTTCTCCACATCGTTTTTACTGCAAATGAGAACTGGTTCCTCCATTCTATTTCAGATCCTTCATTACTACACTAGAAATACATTTCTGACTTTTTTTTTTTTACATGGCAATTCATTAAATTCATAAATAAAAAATAATCAGGTGATTAAAAAAAAGGGCACGTTTTGCCATGTTTTGTTTCGTTGCCCTTGACAAGACTATACTTGCCTATGAGTTACAATGAAATTTAGCACCAAACATGTTGCAAAAATATCACTTTTCCACTTGGAGAATAAGCTTCAAGATGTAACAACTTTTTGACAGTCGGTATATTAAAGCTGTATGAAGGGAATTTATGCTGTATGCTACACATGCACTGTATCAACTACTCCACAGAGCACCCTATAGCAGTAATTTACTGTAACAAAAATGTAACCATCTGTAGTGAAGGAAGGGGGGAATAAACCACTAATGAAGACAGTAAGAATTTTATGTGGATGAGAATTTCTAGAAGATCAAAATGGTTTACAAAATTTTAAGTAAGTGGCTGCTACAGGACCAACACAGCAAGATCTGTACAGACTCTTAATGTGTCTTTGCTTACTTATTTTTAGGGTCTTTTTAAAGAAATTATTTTGGTTTTCTTTCCTGGTCTATTTCCTGTAACTATATGTTTTTGATGAAAAAAAGAGGTTGAGTATTCTTTTTAAGAGTTTATATTTCAGTTTGTTACCAAAGACTACAGAGAAGGCTGGTCAGCTTCCCGGAAGGGCTGGTTTCCATTTGCCTGAGTGGTCCAATCTGATTGTTCTTTTATTTTTTATTTATTCTTTTTCAGAGCTTGGAAAATTAGGGAGGAAAATATCTCCACAACTCCCATGACTATCCAGTATGTTTTTAAGAGGATCCTGACCAGAAACTCATTTTGCTAGACCATAGTGTTCACTAGCAAACAAACGACATTTCTGAAATTTAGATAATTAGATAATTGCCCAGAAAGCTATGCTTAGCAGAAAACAAATAGGAGAAAAAACTTGCTGCAATTCAGATGGACATGGTGACAGATTCATTGCTAAAAGTAGGGCATATTCAAACTAGGATTGCTTTTAATAGATCTTTTTTGCAGTTAAAGTCTATTCAAATAAGTAAGACTCTAAGACAGCTGGGAACCAGAAAAAAATACAGCAAGAGCCTAAAACGCTACATTCAGCTTTAATTGACACATCATAAAATCCGGAGCTCAGTTCTGCAGATGCAATGCCATACAAGAAAAATATTAGTATTTCATGATTTTTCACTCTTCTAAGGTTAGAAACCTGTTGCGAGTGGCTCTGCTGCTTCTGCATCCTTAAGATGGAAATTCTAAACTTCTGCTCTTCTATGTCAGGCTCTAATCAACATGATTATTGGTTTGATTCCAAAAGAAGTTTCATCTTTCAAAATCAAAGCTATTTCAAAATTATGGTTTTACTTTTAGATTAGGAAATCCACTAAGCAGTCTGTTACCTGGATAGGAAAATGATACTCTAGTTAGATATTTTGGCTTTACTTGATGCTTTAGATGAGCTCAAGCAGCAGATAAGGTCAGGCATTCCAGGCAGGCTACTGCCTAAAGCTTTAAAACAGTTCCAAAGCACAGCTGCTTTTGCATAGTTTTAGTCTACATTTTGCATAGCCCTAGGAAAAGAAAAGATGGAAGGAGTATCAGGAAGTGAAACAGGCCAAGTATGTGCTGATTTCCTAAAAAGTCAAGGTGTGCCTCCTACCAGCACATCAGCATTTGCTTCCTCTTCACTGTACAGAAACATCATTCCCTTTTTTCCTCCCCTAGAAAACAATCAGTTGCCTACAATGCCATACTATTTGGCCTGAACAATAGTCTAAGGTGCTAAGTGATCCCTGAGTGCATCAAAGCTAGCCACTGCTATTGCTAAAGCCATCATCTTCCTCTTTGGCTTTCTAACCCAAAATTAATTCTGCCCCAGATCAGAATGTCTCATGCTCATCATGACTGACTTGGATTTGGAAAGTATCAGAAGACTTTTCTAAAGTCATTTTATGCTCAAAAAAAGTCTTCTTCCTATTTCATTTTTCCTCATATCAAACACTGCTTACACCAGTCTCTTTAAAATCCACCTTGAGAGATCATAGCTGTAGATGGGAGTTGAATTCCATTCTTGACAGATCTAGCTATAAATCTAAAAGCATTCATAAACACTGAAGATTAATACAGGGCTTTGCAGCAGTGTCTTCTTGGATGTTCTAACTGAAGAGTGTTTAACCAGCTTAGCTGGCAATTCAAACCTTAAAAAAATAGTATTCAGTCTCATGTGTTTTACAGAAATTTATGTAAATTATTCTTATTGAGTTGTCCAATACATGCTAAATTAATTCTCACATCTTTTTAGTTGAGATCTTTTTGCCATCCAAGAGATGCGTAGCAGTCTGCATTTTAACTCCTCCCCAAGTTTAAATATATGCAAATAGAACTGCTTCAGCTCAAAGAATTTTAATCTGGAACCTTAGAATTTTAATTAAATAAATAAAAAAAAAAATTCTACTTTTCCTCAGTGAAAAGAAAACCAGAAGGTAAGGTGGATGAGTCTTGCTTAGAAATATTTCAGTATCTATTTCCTTTATTTATCCTGAAAAACAAACTGGAAAAACATAGTTTTCAGTGATTTTTAATTTGTTTGTTTTACTTTTGCTACTATTTACTTCTCAATAAAAATCTTCTACTGGCTGTCTTCCAACTGAAGGACGGGAAACTATTATGCCATTTTTTCTGTTACTAACCATGGAACTTTCCCTGAGTATTTTCCAAATATACTAAGAGAAGCTATTTCCTTCCTGAGTAAAAGAAGAGACAATGCCAATACGAAGTCAATAAAAATTACTTGTAACTGTAACTTCTACTTAATCTAGAGTCCTCACTTCGTTTCATGTAATTTTGGGTATGTTTGGCTGTATGCTTTGCTTGTGGTTGTGCAGGCCTTTGAAATAATCCGGTTTATGCAACAGCACTGAATGTCAAGTGGAAGAAGCAGAATCTAGGAGGAAGCTCACCAGTACTTTTCAACAGCATTTCCATTAAAGGAGCAGTAATGTCTCCTGTCACCTTGTAACATCTCTTGATACAAAGGAGAAAAGCAGATGCTTACGTCTCACTAGAGACTGAGAATGTAATTTGCCCTCAGAATTTTCTACAAGAATGATTGCTCTACATAGTCTTTGACTGCTCCATCAGTTTATAGATTGCTGAAGAAAAGTTTCCTATTTTAGGCCACACACCACCTTGCAAAAAAAGCTCATGAATGCTGGGAATAAATAGTAACAAGAATACATCCAGCATAGCATGATATTAATTGTTAAAAGGAACAGCCGATATTCTAAATGAGAACGTACTATCCATCCCTGAATTTTGACAGACAATAGTTGAAAACTCTTTATTTCTGATGTAAATAATGCACACGAATAGGCTGACTCACAGGGCTGGTTCTGGCAGCTATGACAGTTCCATTACAACTACACCAGAGCCTACAGGAATGAAAATGTGAGCAAGAGAAGATTTACTTTTTCTCCATTGCTATTAAATACTTTGAAATTACATGATGAAAATTATGTTTGGCTCCTTGCTGTCAGCACAGATGAATGCACACATAAAAATGAAATCCACTGGACCATGTTTGTCTTTTTTCAAAGCTATATACAACTATACACATCTGGTAGAGTCTACTGATGCCAGAGCACTGAAAGGGGGCACACTGTGTACTTTGTGCGTTGTAAGGTGTACAAGATACTCTAAGCAGCACCAGCACTGAAGAGCAAGCAGCCACTGCCAACTGGATTTGTGGATTCTGAAAAACCATGTGTTTGGTTTGCCTAATTTAACAAAATTATTTTGTTTCCAGGCCTGCTCAGCATCACAGTCCATCTGCCAAGATTGTGAAGATGGGATGGAAATCCTAGCTGGTGCTTCTTGCCTTCACCATGGCCAGAACAAGCTGTGGCAGGACTGCAGGGTGAAATTGGTTGTGATTTCATTCCAGAAAAAGATTGCTGCAGACCACCGCATATGTTAACATTTGTTTACACAAGGAAAATATGTATTTCTATTGTATTGAGCCTATTAACTCACAGTCATTTTCACAATACATGTTTCTGACAGAGTTGTCAACATTCTGACTCATGGAAAATATTTATATCTTATTGAGCCTGGCAGCGTAGAAACGGTCTTTTTAAAAGAACATTGCTGAGCTATTTGACATTACCACAGGTACATAATACAGATGAAAACGTCTGCTTTGGTTTATATTTTCTAGACACAGTTCTGAAATATATCCACCCTCTACCTACTGACAGACTTATTCTGACTTCTGTACTTATCTCCTATATTATCAGCTGTGTTTATTAAAAATGTATCTCTGGTAATTAGAAATGAGTGATTCTGGCCTTCATCAGAGAGGATTAAAAAGTCCATATTGATATTGCTGCACCCTTTTAAAAAACTGTGGGTTTTTTTTAATTCATTCTACAGAGTACATGCTTTAAGGACAAGTAAAATGTTGATCTGTATCTGATTAATTTTGTATTGTACTGAAAAAAAAAAGTAGCAGAAAAGAAAAACAGACAGCATAAATCACAACTGCCTTTAAAACTATTCCTTCACTGCTACAAGCATTGTTTTCTCTAGATTCCTTGGTCCTCCAGCATCCAGTTCAATCCCATTCCCACAAATTTTTTTTCTCTCCCTTTCTTTTTATACTATCCTGCTGTATGTCATCTCCTTAGGACACTCAATATAGTCTAAAGGAAGATCCAGCATCACATTTGCCAAGTGACACCCTGCTTCCACACTATAGCTCCTTCCCCTCCTTTGCTACCACTCTGCTGCACCTTAAGACCAGCAGAGCAAGGATAATTTTCCTAAGTTTAACATACACATGCCAAAAGATTCAAAATAAACAAGAAATACCTGGATTATGCAGCCTGCAAATATAAATGACACCATACTATCTCACGTGGCTTTAACATGTCAAACCAAAATGAAAAGATAAATATAAGTGAGAAGAAAAAGATCAAACTATTCATAGAAGCCCAGCACTGTTCAACTGTATGAATCTTGTGACTGTAGTGCTGCAGTATTTAAATTTTACGCAGCATTCATGTATTTCTAGTCTATGTAACAACACACTGAAGAGCATGTTTTCAAAAGGAAAGAAAACCTCTATAAACTGTGTGATGATCAGTCATCATCAAGCATGCTAAATATGCAAATAAATATATATACACACATACTTGTATAAAATCAAAGTTATTTCCATTTTTCTAATGTATTTCTTTTCATATGAGGCTTTAAAAATGATTGTTTGGTTATTGCCTGCCAAAAGAAATTCCAGCAAACCTTAGATAAAGCATTCCTTAAGCTCTTTGGGAATTCATGTCTTAGACCTCCTTTAACCTTGTCTATGTGGCTGGAGTATTTGATTATTTACTAGTCTTAGCATTCGCAAAAGCCACAGTCTGGAACATGACTTGCAGCCAAACATACTCTTTGACAACACCTGTAAGCATATAAGCAACATATGTAAGCATAAAGCCCAATGACTTAGTTGGCTTGAAAAAAAATTAAGATGCTCTTCCATTTTAATATGGTCCAAAAGGTGTTTACAACAACCTGTCCTTTGGAGACCTCAGGGAAGTGTAAATGGTAATGTATGATAAAAACATACATTGACCACACATTTTTCTTTATTTTCCTGGATGGCAAAAGCCTTTCATTCAGTAGGTTTTCCCTTGTGACTGTTGGTGCAGTCATTTCTTCATGAAGAACTGCATGGCATTCAACCAGTGCCAGAATTACCAAGTTTTATTTAGCAGTCAGACATGGGTACTGATCACAGGCCCTGGAGCCTGCTTCCCCCGTGGCTGGAGCTGGGTGCTTCTCGCCCGAGAAACAACTTGAGGAAGCCAGCAGGCTTTAGAATAGGCCGTTATTAAGTGCAAAGCCTCTAGTATCTTATGAGCAGCATATTTCATACATATGATCAGACATATTTTATTATTGTAAAATTATGGGGTTGGTTTTTTTTTTTTCACATATTTGTACACAGGAGACCGACTCCTTCCTCAGACGGCACAGACAAGGCAAGCAAGCACTTAGATCTCTAAGCACACATAAAGCCTTACCAAGGACAGCAGAGCTTCACCCCAGGGCAACACCAGACAGCAGATTTTACAGATCTCTAAGGCAGCTATTTTTGCATAGAAGTGGATTGTCTCTGTCAGTGTTGTTTCTCTTTCGAAGAACGAAAGAACACAGGGTCTTTTGAAGTTTTCCATGGCAGATCTTGGTCCCCATTCCCAGATCTGCTGTCACAGCTGGGGCAGAACTAGCTGGCAGAGAAGGCCAAGCGTTGTGTCACCACGTGCACTTTCAAACACTGAATCTTACACTTCTGGGGCATCTGTTTTGTTACGATCCCAAACCAAAAGCTGTGGCTAAATAAAGGGCAAGAATATTAAACCCTTGAATGAAAATAATCATTGCCAAGAATGAAATGGCAACATCAAGACCAAAGGGAAAAATTCTGTGAAGAGACTGATCAAAACCCATCATAAATCTGAAACTGAACAGTATTTTTACTGTGCAAAAAGAATTGATCAGTGACATAAAAATAGGGCAGCAAAACAGTAATTTTTTCTCCATTATCAGAATTGTACCCCCCAAAATAAACAACTTCTTCACATCCACCAGCTGCATATAAGAATTACTTCCAAGGCTGACAACTGCCTGCACTATTTATGTAATTTAGAAGTCTGAAACATTTACGCTATTAAAATCCAACATGTGGTAGAGATCTAGTCTTGTTTGAACAGGTCCAAGGCACAGACTAGACCAAGATGATTTTTTTTTCCTAATAACAATGGAAAAATATTACTTTATTGAATTTCTAGCAAGTAATTGTTTTACAGAAAATAACAACCCAGGAAGTACTGGAAGGACCAGTTTGTTACTGAGACAAATTAATTGTAAAATAATTCTTTCTATATAAATTTAAACACACTGTACATTTCTTATTTTATCTCATCTTCCTTAGTCATCTGACATGTTTCTGTGTACTTTCTTCCTGCATGTACAGTCTGTATCTTCAAACCAAAACACTCTTAACAAAATTCATGAAACAGCATATTCTAACTGAACTCTTAAAGCATAGATTAGCTAAATAAGGACATTACCCGTTTCATATTCCGAAGGGCACATTTGCAACCTTTTCCATATTTTAGTATTTTTTCATTTAAAAAACTGCAACAGTTGTGGTATTGCTATTTTATATAAGAGTGAAGTTAGTATTTTGAAATGAAAGTTTAAACTACTGTTGCAATAGGAAATACTACAGCTTTATTATTTACTTTTCTGTATGATCCTATCAAAATTTCTGTCAAACCTTCCCGTTTCCAAAACTGACTACCAACTGTTGCTACCAACTTTGGAGAGATGGAAAGAATCAAGAGGGCTGGTAAATCTCATTTCCTCATCTAGTTTGCTGACCAATCTCACTACATATAGAGAACTCAACCTTATTTTCTACAGTTCACAAAAAGAGGGTAAACTGTAAACCCAACACAAAACATCTGTGGTTTTGCTTACCATCCAAAGTGAATTTTTAATTATCTATAATAAAGCTTTCCCCTCTGGCTTCAAGAAGGTAGGTTAAAAGATGTATCCCCAAAGGAGGAGAGTGGTGGGTGGTGGGCGTGTGTGCATGTGCACATCCATGCTATACTTCCCTGCACTTCTACAAAGTTGAAGAGCAGTAACTTTGAAAGTGTAGGCAGCTTACATAACACACATCCCAACTCTCAAATCATTTAGAGGTACTGACACAGTATTTGGAACCAGCAGTTCTGCTATCTCAGTGGGAAACACCTCTTAAGACAGTTTTCCAAAACTGAAGAAATTTTGATAAACTGTAATACAAATCTCAAAAGTAAGAAGTCTAGGCTTGGAAGATGAAAGGAAAAATTAGCTACAGCATACAATTTACAAAATCACATGGGGCACCATGTAGGAATATTGCAAAATCATGTTAAAAATCTCTGATCTCAACCATCTGCATTTGCATTCCACGTATTTAGAAGTAATGCTTAAATCTGGCCCAGCGAGAGCAGTCTTATTTAAAACTGGTGAGCCACACACCATCCTCACTGAAACATAAGAACACTCAATGTGTCTAAAATATTTTCATGTATGCACGTGCATATTATTAATTTGTAAAATTAAATGTCAATGCTTTCATGGTTAATTGACACACATTATCTAACATTTCTATAATTTAATTTCACTCTATTCCCTGCTCATTTTGCATTCTGAAGAAAAGGGCAGTTTTTCAGCTGACCTAATGAAAACACTGCCACGACAAATGAGAAACCAACCTGGGTGCAGTGGAGTCCAGCTGGAGAGAATGCTAATTCTCTGCCTCAATACTGCCTTCAAAGAGATTATTCAAGCTCTCTCTGACATGGAACACAGTGATCAGCCAACAAATGCTAGAGATGAAAATAACCTTTATCTGTTTTAACAAAAAAGTGAACTAAAAAAAGCAGTCACTCATGCCCTGAATGTTTACTATTAGGAATGAAAAAAAATGACTTTATTTAGTGCTCATTCAATAACTTGTTACTGTAGATTTTTGAATTATTAAATCAGTATAATTTATCTATATGAGGCAAAAGGAGAAATAAAATAAGAAATAGGAACCTGAAGGAGAAATAAAGTAAAAAATAGGAACCTGATATTTAAAAAAATAAATAACCTGTTACTGAGATATAGCAAATGCCTAAGAAATGTGGGGAACAGATTTAAGCTACAATTTTGCATACAAAAACACACCGAACCTCAAAACTTACTGTCCTTGTAAAGCTGGTGGAGTAAATTACAGAATTCAGGAATCAAATATCCAAAAGCATGAGGACAATCTGGACAAAAAAATGTGGCTCAGTGCCCCTGTCTATAAATGACAAGTGAATGAACCAAAGTCCACAAATTAATCAAAAACTAAGCATAATGAAAAACTTGTTAATGTGACAAAATGAGCCACTGGAGGAATGACCTAAGATTTCTGAATTATCAGCTGCAGAAAACAAAGTATCAGTGATGCACAGTAAGTAGCCTACACTACCATGAATGCATCTAACTCATTAACAAAGACTAAGTTTTGCTGATTAAGAGTATTCTTAACGTATTTTAAACTTACAGTAATTAGTGACATAGAAAATTCAATATATTTTCTCTTAGTCTAATTAAACCAAAAAAGATCTTAATGTGAGCAGGCTGATATTATCTGTTGTAGAAATATTTGTAAATAAAATCATGACTACAGTGTCCTCTGAGTAAAGCAGAATATAACCCAATAATATTCAAACCTGGCAGTGCCTTCCATGACTTAAGAGCACATAATGATATTAACATCAAGCTTTCATATAGTGCTATCCATCAGCAATATCAAAGAACTTTTTATAAAGACATGCATCAGTGTTTCCATTTTACGTAATGGGAAGTCAGACACAAAAATGATCTGAAAGGATTAAAAGTCATGAAAAGATGCACTCTTTGCACTTTTCCATCTCTATGCACTGAAGATTTTCTGTCGTTACAAGCAATTGTTCGTGAAATTTTATAAGCACTTGATCTCTTGTTAGGAAAGAACGATAAAAGTAATTCAAAAAACAAGATCTGAAGTATCTAACAACATGGACAATCTAATGGCACACTTAAATATGCACCAGCATCTGAAAATAGGATTTTCCAAATTATATTTACATTTCTTTGATTTGTCATGATGAATTAAAGCACAATGAAAATTATTAAAATTGTGCTACAATTACACTGAACTTGGGTTCCTACTGCAAAGAAGAGTGTTGTGCACCCAGAAACAAGGGCAGATTAGATTTCTAGTGAGATTTTTAAATTTTATCTCTAGAATTGATGTTATTTGCAGTAGTGAATCTGTGATGAATTACTTTCAGCACAGCAGTATGGGGCTGTGAGTCACAGTGATAAAAGGTCCCAATTTTGTTCTGACATGAAACAGGACTGCTGCTGATCATGCTGGCAAAAATACTTGTTCTTTTGCATGGAGTTCAGAACCCATTAAGTGTGTGGGGTTTTCCATTTTATTTAAACTTTAATATTAAACTTCTCTCATGCTTTTCCTATTTTAGCTAAAAAACAAGAGCAGACATGTCTTATGGAAATGGAAAAGATCCTGAAAGTTTTGTACACCATCACATAGTGTGTTCACAAGAAATGATGCCTATGAAGGCTATACCTTCGTAATTCAAATCAGCAACAGCATGAAGTAGCTGTCATTATAACACAAATGTAGATCTTACATGGTGACAATCAGAAGATGCTGCTACTGGGAAGAGCATTCAGACTACGAATTCCACAGTTTGAGGACTATTCAGAAATGTTAATTAGCAGAGCCTTAAAATTAAGCTACTAGCTTTTTGTTTTTCCTGAGCTTACCCACCAGAAGCATCCCCAAAAGGTCACAATTCCTAGTTTAAATATTTGAGCAGTGCCAAGTGCTTATCTTTTCCTGAACAATATAAACTGATTATCAGAAATAAAATCTTGCATAAACAAAGGCTTGGTCTAACTTTTACTGCTCATCCACTACTTCAACTCTCCTTCAACTCAAATTAAGGTTTCTACCTAGAGATGCTTATTCTAGAAGACATTTTCTTACTAATCTGTTAAAAGCAACTAGAATTTCCAAGGGGGCTACTCTTATTCCACTTTATAAGGTACACTTTGCACAGAGATCTTTAAGGCAAGCCAGTGCTGCTTTGCCATATTGACATTAATCTTTATATTCAGTTGAACACACCCAAGTATTTATATTCCCATATCTGAATCTCAAAGTTAGTATTCGGAATGCTTGGAAAATGATTAATAAAATATCTACATGCCCAGTTGTATCAGTAGCAACTTGTGTGACACTGGCCATCCACATGGTGTAACATTTCAGTGCGGGTTGACTCTGACACAGACCTTGAGTAATCAATCAGTAACCATCACCCCATTACAAGAGGGCCTGAAGGACTTCTGGAGGGCTTCAGCAGTTCCTTCCACTCTGTAAATACCGTTGTAGCCAATGTTGGGGAAAGCAGCAATACACTTGATGATGCAACTAAGAAGTTAGGTCAATTCAAATCACTTCTTGGGAAAAAATTATTTTCCAGTACAGTATGCTGGAAATATATTATTTATATAGAAACACACATATGTAATTCCTGACAGGTGCACTGCAGTGTCCTTAAGAAAAAGAGAAAATAAAAATCTGAAAGGAGGTAGGCAAAGAAAACCAAAGACTGATTTGTAAATTAAAAAAGCCAAACCTTTCTATTAATAAGCAATGATTAAAATTTCATTTTGACTAATATAAATGATACACACAGATAATTGTAAAAAGACAATCTGTTTATGGAAACAAGCACCTAGCAATGGTGATGCAGAATAGAAAGCAACGTGCCACCTTCCTTCAGTATCAATACCCAAACAAGACAGATGTGGAAAGGTCTCCTGAAGGCCATCGTACTAACTGCTGATGAAAATGCAGACTGCAGCATTTGGAGGTGTGCCACACAGGGGTTTCCAATGTGTAGTTAATGCTGGAAGTTTTCCCCCAAAGTAATTTGTTCTATTTAAACAGCTTACATCTTTTGGTTCCTTGTCCATATTTGAGAAATTCCACATGTAATTTTTAGTTCACTATAACTATGCAGGAAGACCACTGTACTTTTCTCTGTAGACTACAGAGATTGGGTTTGCTAATTCCTTTTCATCAAACAGGCATTACAAATCCATTGCTGGAGCTGCAAATTTAAGCCAATGTCTGTCCTTCAGAGAACCAAATATTAAAGCAGGACATTCCTGTAATAATGCTACTAGAAAGAATAAGTTTATAGATGTCTAAAACTGCTGAAGTCATTTAAGTATCTGACAGGAAAAAAAAACACATTGCCAGCTTTGCACAGGACACATTTTAAGGGCAGAACTGAAAACATTTATGGATTGTGTAGAAACAGCAGTAAAAAAAAAAAAAGTCTTACTACCTATAGCAAAGGACTTGGAAAACCTGCATAGTACACCTTACTCTTACATTTATTAAATAAAACTCCAGAAACTACACAGTTCTTATTACAGTCTCAGAAATAAGGTGTATCAAATGGTTTAGGGGATTGTCAATGAATCTCTTCAGACAGATACAGGTGGTGAACTCCATAGCTCAGTTGTATTTAACATCCTCTCCCTAGGGTACACAATTCCCGTTGCTGCTAATGCATATTAGAAAAACACTGAAACAATTCATCCAGCAACTGCTAATTACCCCCCAGAATGCTCCTCTGACAGAAAGGGCAAAATGCTTCACCTCTAGTTCCTTGGGATAGATTCCCTACCTCAAGGCATCCTGCCACATCATATGGTACATGTTGCTTCTGTATGTTTCTGCAGCTTATTTCTCCAGACCATTCCTACGGTCCATCGTCCTAAAAATTATAACCATATGTGATGGGGCTGTGGTCCAAGTCCACTGATTTCACATTCTGTATTATGATGAGCAGCAGATAAGGCCTTTAAAACCACTTCAGTGGACAAATTGTGTACTAATGAATTCCCAGGAACTACTTTCCAATCCAAGACCATTATTAGCTAACCAATGCCAGAGTTCTTCAACAATCCCATCCTCCGTACCTTCAGTCTGATGATCATAAATGTCAGACAGCATTAGTAGTCATTATTTATCCCTCATTATTTTTTCCCCTCAGTGGTATTTGTGTCACTTAGTTCCGCCAGTTTATTGTGGACTAGTTTCAAAGGTGATCATTTTTAATCATCATTTTTAGTCTGATGATTTGTAGTTTTGTGGTGGTTTGACCCTGGCTGAATGCCAGGCGCCCACCAAAGCAGCTCTATCCCTCCCCTCCTCAACCAGACAAGGGAGAGAAAATCTAACAAAAGGCTCATGGGTCATGATAAGGACAGGGAGATCACTCACCAGTTACCTTCACAAAAAACAGACTCGACTTGGGGAAATTAGTTTAACTTATTACCATTCAAATCAGAAAAAAACCACTCTTCCCCTACCCCTGCCTTCCTCCACAGCTTAATTCCCGATTTCTCTACATCCTCCCACTGAGTGGCACAGGGGAATGGGGAATAGAGGTTATGTTCAGTTCATCACATGTTTCTGCTGCTTCTTCCTCCTCACACTCTTCCCCTGCCCCAGCACGGGTCCCCCCCGCAGGGCGCAGCCCTTCAGGCACAGACGGCTCCAGCCTGGGGTCCCCCCCACGGGGCGCAGCCCTTCAGGCACAGACGGCTCCAGCCTGGGTCCCCCGCGGGGTCACCAGCCCGGCCAGCAAACCTGCCCCAGCCTGGGCTCCTCTCCCCACGGGGACACAGGCCCTGCCAGGACCCTGCCCCAGCACGGGCTGCCCACGGGCTCACAGCCCCCTGGGGGCACCCCCTGCTGCGGCGTGGGGTCCCCACGGGCTGCAGGTGGGGATCTGCCCCACCGTTACCCTCCATGGGCTGAGGGGCACAGCCTGCCTCCCCAGGGGCTTCCCCAGGGGCTGCCGGGGAACCTCTGCTCCGGGCCTGGAGCCCCCCCTGCCCCTCCGGCTGCACCGGCCTGGGGGGCTGCAGGGCTGCGCCGCTCACACAGCCTCACTCCTCTCTCCGGCTGCAGTTGTGTAGCAGGTTTTTTCCGTATGTTATCCCAGAGGTGCTACCACCATCACTGATGGGGGGGGTCGGCCTTGTCCAGCGGTGGGTCCATCTTGGAGCCGGCTGGCATGGGCTCTGTCAGACTTAAGGGAAGCTTCTGGCAGCTTCTCACCGAAGCCACCCCTATATCCACCTTGCTACCAAAACCTTGGCATGCAAACCCAATACACCATTCTTTGTTTATTTCCCATGCTGGACAAAGGCCCCAGGTTTAGCTGTATAGGACAGGAAATACCATACCATTCAGAGTATTTAGCAATTGTAAAACCAGCTGGGAACCTTGGGGATCTAGAATGTCAGACTTGACCTGTAAGTAGAAAGTATCATACTCAGTAGCATAAAATGTCATGTTGAAATTCAGACCCTTTCATTCAGCTTAGGCCATTTCCCTTCAATTTCTTTCTCCTGCAATGCATTTTTCAAATTTTGATGTAGGAGCTTTACTGAGGGGAAGTGGCAAAGATGAAGCTGTGAGACAAATTAGCAGGTTCTATAATTTGCTGACCTAAAAGCAGTTTTTATTTTTAATCATACACTTGCACTTTGGTGAGTTTCTTTGACATTACACCCTAAATATGGAAATTCAGCTTTTTTTGAGTTAAATTTCTGACTTTTTTGCAGGCTTCTTCTGCAAATCATTGAATTTGAGTCATCTTCTGCCAGATCTTTAATAGATGTATTTGAAAGTTGGGACATTAAGGTTTGCACATTTTTACACAGGCAGACACTAAGTATTGCAGAAATGAATGTAGGAACCTAACATAAACCTAACATTTTATGATTCTTGCTATTTCCTATTAGCTGAGATAGGTATTTTTCAGTACAGAAATGTGTTGATTCAAAATCCCCATCTTTCTCTAAATCATTTTTATTCTTAAGGAGATGCCCATTTTGAATCACATCTTTCCATCATCCCTCCCTTCCCTGTTACTAAAACAAAAATAATACAAGTCTGGGGAACAAACCAACTGAGAATTCTTTGCACCACTGCCCTTCCAAGGAACACTAGAAACAGACCTAAGAAATTTTGACAAGTTCTGTTCCAGGCTGCCTGATCCCCCAATTAAAGCAAACAAAAATATTGGCCATTACAAAACAAAACAGTAGCCCAAAAATTTTCACCTCCACTTAAGACTGCAGTGCAGACCCATTCGTATGGAGGGCTGCAGCCTGATTCGAAATAACCCAGGAAACTGCCCATGAAACTGCTGCACGAAAAGATCAACGTTTGCTGGACATAAGGCAGCTCAGGCTCACAGAAGTGCAGCTACATGAGGCACACCACAGCCAATAAGCTCTCCTCAGAACAGTGTTTTCTTCATTCACCTATGGGCTTTCTCAAGAACAGATCTTTCTCAATCCTTCCAATAATCATGTGTGTTCAAATTCATTTTTGTAGTAATATTTCTACTTGTGAAGTTCCATTTTACAATAATGTCATTACTGGTGCAATTTCCACCTGGGCAAGAAGAGAAAGCATTCCTTCCTTAGAAATTATTGCTCGGCTGATGTAAATGGTATTACTTCACTGATTCAGAAAAACTGTACCAATTTACAACAGTAATGCTCTACCTAGTGCGGTCATCCATGTCTGTCCATTTCATTTGTACCTTACTTGCATGTTTCTAATTGCAACTAATCAATGTGTCTTTATTATTTCACAAGGAATTTCAAACTGCAAATTTCACTAGTCCCAAAGCCTTTGTTTTAACTACAGCTTGGCTGTATTCCTTTTTATTTTTAACCTATGCTTTTCAGTCTGATCACAATAATTCTTAGACTTGTTTAAAATTTTTATACCATGATGTTTGCATAACTTTTAGTTTCAGTCTGATCTAGAGACAACAAACACAGTTTCCAGCCAATGAAAAAATATTTTTGTTGGCATCTCTTGTGTTGAATTATTTAATAAAAATGAAGGTTTTAATATAATCCTGTGAGAATTCTTCTCATTTTCTCTTGTGTCTCTGCAAAAGTTTGTACAAACCAGATCCTGTATAGTTTATAACATTATTTGGAGTGCACAATGGCTAACATCTGTATTTTTACCTCATTTCCACCTGGAAATACCTTTAATCCCTCAGAAATTAATTATAGAACATTAATCATAAAACTGACTCTTCAGAAAACCATGCACTTTCAAAGCCAAAGCTGCTCAAATGTTTTATCAGACAATATGACTCCTGTCAAGTTGTCTGAGTCATAATTATGATAAGTACATTGCTGCTCCTCCTCCACAAGGCTTCAAAGGCTCCTTCCATGAACCCCATGGGGGCTGTCTGGACCTTTTTCTGGTGGGTACCAGAGAAATAGGGCCTATTTACTAATTCCTTATGGGACAGAACCAGAACATTTTAATTCCTCAATTCTTTAGATATAAATTTATTACAAAGGGAACTGAACAAATCAACCACACTGGATAAAAAAAAAAAAATAAATTTAATGTGGTCTGAGCTTTCCCCCAATATGCCCTAATACTCCTAGAGCTCAACAATGGGTGAAGCCTACTTCCCTAAACAATATAAACTTCCCATCCCCACCACCTTTTGCAAACTAAAGCAGCTTGCAGTACAATTAGAAAGATTAAGTCCATTATATAAGATAGCAAAGCTGAACATATTTATCAAATCAACACTATTTCTACTTAGTTTCAGTACAACAGTCCTGCATCTGTTCATTGCTTGTGTGATGAAAAAATTACTATGTTTTCTTGAATGCTCTTCTCTGAAGAGATCCATAATGCTCAGACCGCACTTTCGTTTGGAGTAGTTTCCATCAAATCAATTTCATTTTCATCATTAGTGATTTTCTTGTTGCATCTTCAGATCCAATTAAACCAATCATGCCTTTTCAATTAACTACAATTACCTTAATTAGATGAGAATAACAACAAGAAAAAAAGGAAAACAACTTCCAAAGTTAATCAAGTTAGTGTATCCTTATTTACAGACTGCAATCAGGCCTCTGCATGTCTCAGTCCAGTATCCAACTTCAGCACAAACCAGCCTCAAAGAGCTTTAAAAGAACGATAGCAATATAGTCAGCTCAGTTCAGAGAGGGAAATCATGTGGGTTTTATTAAGCTTAGAGATGAAACAGTGTTGACTACCTGACAGGTATACGTAAAGCAAATAACTTTCCCTACCCAGCCAGTGGCAAGAACCCAACTCCAGAGCTACAGCCTAGCCTCTGGAACTTGCTATTTATCCCTTTGACAAAGATGAACGGCATATCCAGGAGGGTGCCTCTTTCCATTTTAGGCTCAAGTTAAAGTTATTTAAATTGAACTGAAAGAATAAAACATATTGTAAATAAACCCCAAGAAGTCAGTCATACTCAAACCCTCCCAATTCTTCGCTGTTTACTTCAAGATTATAGCTTGCATCACACAACTCTTCTGTCAAACCCATTCTGTGAACCTGCCACTTCCTTCCCAATTCTTTATTTTCTTTTTACAGCATGCATTATGCTCTCATTCATATCCCAGTATTCTTTCATGTAAACTACTGCAATCTTCTCAGCTGTCTTTTCTTTCTGCTTTTTAAACACCTATAGCACTGTTTTGGCTTCTCTTGACAGCACCTTTCCACAGAACAGATAATCTGTCTTCTATTAAGTTGCCCAGATCAAGTCCCCTGGAGCAAAAATTACTTTCCAAGCTTCTTCCAGGAATGCTAGTGAAGACTCCTGTGTTTTGTCACAACAAAAAAAAATTAACACAGAGAAAAATTGCCACAGTAGAAAAAAGAAATTTTCTTGGGGATCACTTTAAATACTGTTCAACATGGTCCAAAATTAACCCATTATCCAAAACTGTATTTTAATTCCCATGGTAAGGTTTCCTTCTTCGCATCAGATCAAAGTAAGAACAAGGCAATGCAGGGGTGAGGGGGGTGGGGGGATGCAGGAATGAAATTTTAATAAAACTGCTTTTCTCTGGAGAAAAAAACCAAACATACAAAAATATACAAAATATACTACGGTCATATAGACAGTATATAAATCCACACAAGGTAAAAAAAAATGCAGGCTTTCCAGCCTCTCTCTTTGATCTATGTAGAAGCTCTGAGTCACCAAGATAAAAAATTCTGTATGTGAACTTTTACTACTAAGAAGACACTTCTCTGTGGTTTGAGACAGCAGTAAGATTGGTTTAAATTCATACAAAAATTGAAAAGTTCTTCAATGCTGATGAAAATTATTTAGAAAAAAATAATGCAGATATCAGAGACAGACAAGTACAGCTAATATAAAGGAATACATTCAGTGTTCTTTATAAGATAGGCAGTATATTTTAAATGAGAAATCTGGATTCTCTGCACAAGTCAAATATCTCTAATATTCAAACTAACATGTTTAAAAAAAGAATACTAAGTAAGAACAAATTGATGGTTTTGTATAAAATTTGAGATTTTTATGTGTTGCTATAAATAGGTATTAATGTTTTTAATCTTAATTTTAAATATAGAATTAGACTCTCTAGTCCCTTAATAGGTTTCACACTGCTGTAAACTCACTGAGACAATGTAAAATAATGGGTACTCAGTAATTTTAGAAAACCTGATAATTTTGTTTAATAAATTTAGATAACTAGATGAGGAATTGGACATAACTTTTATGTTAAACTTTTTCAGGAGTCATTTCCATATAATTAAAATAATGTAATTTATACTCAAGTCTAAAGGGAGTTTGTTTCAGGTTCTCCACCCAATATTATGTAAGTTGTTTGCTGTTTGCTATTTACATGTCAATTTACAAGAAAAGAAAGCACAGATTATATTTTTTTAAATGGGCACTTATTTCTATGGTATATTTGTAATGCAACAGGAGTTAATAAAGCCTGAGTCTTCATCATTATATTGGAGCACTCTTGCTTCTTAAGGATAAACTCTGCATTCACTGCCTGAGTTGACTCATTTTGAAGAATAGTTCTTGAGAACTTCTACTTTAGTGCACAGACTAGATTACGTTTCTAGTGGATACTAAAGTAGAAGTTCTGTTCCTGAAATACATTAAATACTTTCCAACTCTCAATGGAAACATAAATATCCAAAATAATAAATTATTGTCTTCAGACTGCTGGTCTGCTGGTTTTGGCTGGGGTAGAGTTGATTTTCTTTACAGTAGCCAGTATGTTTCGGGTTTGTGCTGAAAACAGTCTCGATAATACAGGAATGTTTTTGTTACTGCTGAGCAGCGCTTAACACAGAGTCGAGGCCTTTTCTTCTCCTCACCCTGTCCTGCCACCTTGGCAGCAAGTAGGTTGTGGGTGCACAAGTAGATGGGAGGGACAGGACAGCTGACCCCAACTGACCAAAGGGATATTCTGTACCATATTGCATCATGCTCAGCAATACAAAGCTGTGCGAAGAAGAAGGAAGGATGTTTGTCCTGATGGTGTTTGTCTTCCTGAGTAACCATTACGTGTGATGGAGCCCTGCTGTCCTGGAGATGGCTGAACACCTGCCTGCCCATGGGAAAGAGTGAATGACTTCCTTGTTTTGCCTTGCTTGTGTGTATAGCTTTTGCTTTACCTATTAAACTGTTTTTATCTGAACCTACAAGTTTTCTCCCATTTCTGTCATCCCACTGGGAGAGTAAGCAGCTGTGTGAGACTGAGCTACCTGACAGGGTTAAACCATGACACGGGGTGACAAAAGTTAGGACATACATACAGAGGGGATGTCAAATTCATGAGACCAATCTAAACCTAGGTGGGAGCACAACCCCTAAATCATGTATGAAGCAGATATGAGAGGTGGGTCTCAACACCAACAAATTCAGTATACGGATCCAGTGAACTGCACCAAATCACTGGCTAATGGAGACATAGCCTAAGTTTTGGATTATTTGGATTGATTGATTATTTTCATTGGATATGTGATTTTCTCTTTCCCACAATAAGCTGAATAAAGAATGGGAAGTAATGTGAAACGTAATCCAAACTAATACAGTAAACCTGTAAAATAGACAGCTGCAACAAAGATGAGGCATACTGATGTTTGTGCATATCCATCTTTTTTTCGAATTTCCATTTCTCATGTGTGGCCTTTGTCTCTTTTCTAGAGAACATAAACCATTTCCTTTGTCAGCACTGAAGCTGTATGAAGTCAAACTGACAAATAATGTTTCCCCACATCTTTTCACCCAGGATCATGTCTTTACAGCATGTTCCATTAGACAGTATTGGGCAGATTTTATAGCACAGCTGGTAGGATAATAAAGCAGAAGAATTTTCAAAAGATTAATTTGTTACTGTTGAGATTAAAACAATTAGCTTCATACCACTACTGGCCCAACTAGTATGCTGCACACATGTATCTTCCCTCCATTAAACATAATTCTTGACAAAAAAGTGGATGCAAGATTGAAAATACTTGGATGCCTTTATGAAAAATAACAACTGGGGAGAAAGCCTATGAAAAATGCCTTCTGTACTCCTGAAACACTTCCTTCATTCATGTGCATAAAGAAGTTTTGCCTGCCTTTCATTTTAAACATTTATAACTCACAACCAATTTATAGCAATTTGTAGCCCAGTACCAAGTACCATTTTTTTTAATAGCTCAAATTAAATATAATTATGTTCAGGAATTTCTTCTGTATTAGTGTATGCTTTACTTGTAGGCATTGCTTGTAGAATGGGAGGAGGAGGATGAAAATCAGTCCCTAGCCTGACTTGAAGTAATCTGAAGCAATTTCAAGAAGCTTATTCTTTGTAACTTTTTTATAACTAGCTTATTGGAATTACTTTTATGCACTTATAATTAATTGAAGAAACTTTATTAACTTTATTAACTTTCAGCCAATTTTCACTTTTCTGTGTAGCTAGGACTCCTTACAAGAATGGCTTTGAATTGATTTACCAACTCTGTACTCCCACAATAGGTAAAAAGAAGATCTGGCAAGGAAAAAAAATGGAAAAATTGATTTAGAAACCTGTATTCTTGTGAAGGGAGGGAAAGAATTTCTAGATACTTTGTGACCTACAAGGGTGGATACTAGAAGTAATTAATTTTGTAAATGTTATATTAAATTACTTTTTACTCAGCTCACATTATTCTGTTAAACATGACAATGAAGAATTAATAACACTTGATAAGAGTCACTATAAAATTTATGTCCAAACTTCTGCCATCAGCATTCAACACTGAATTGTTCTTAATTTTTATTTCAGTTCTTGGCTTACTCTGTGCAAAGATGGTAAACTCTGCCAAATTTTATGTTGATATTGGATGGAAGGCAGATGTTCGTGGGAAACTAAGCTGAGACTTCCAGATTAATTTCAAATGAGAATCAATTCCATTTTAATTGTTTCCTCAGATTAATGGTGCACTGCAAGAGTTCAGTCTATGATGTTTCCCCTTCTGTTTTATGAAATATGGCTCTTGATGGTGATACTGTAATACAGAAGTGTAAAACCCTAGTGATGATTTGCACAATCAAAAACTGAGTAAAGAAATTTGGACTAGGACACATGCATGTTTATCTGACAGCATAGTTTATCACAGAGCTGTAGAAGTGAACTTGGATTTTCAGTTTCTTTATAGCCTCTGAGAAAAGGGAATGCACCACATTTGTTGGTTGGTTTGCTAGGTTTCTCCAAATACTCTGCTTCCAAAGATCTACTTTGTGATAATTTATGCCTCGCACTGCATTAGTGGAATCTACTTCAAATCTACTGAAGGAGCTCAGAATCATACTTTCTCTTCTGTTACCCAATAAGCAACAGTACAAAATCCCCTGACCTATTAATGTTACTTCCACAGCACCTATCAAAATTCTCAGACTAGCAGGCACCACAGAAAAAAATGTTCACTCCCAGAGTGCCCAAACTGTTTCCAAAACCAGAGGTCAAAAAAACTTTTTTTTTTTGTTTTTTTATATCTATCAACATAGAGGAACCCACATGGTCAGGCGATTATTTAAGCAAAACAAACAAGGAAAAATAGTTAAAAGAAACCCAAGGCCATGCAAAAGACTTATATACATTTTGTGTAGTGCGGGTTTGTGTACTTTAGCTATTATTATTATTATATTAGCTATTATTATAGCACAGATGTCTCAAAGCTAATTACTGTTGTGACTTCTCATCAGCATCATAGAAATCACAGAAGTACCTCCCCAATGTGTATGTGCTTTAAAAGGCAACAAAGCCTCCCAAGTGCATAGGAAAGTTTAGGCAGAAAGAATTGGTAACTCAAAGATTTGGCAGAATCAGCTCCTCAAATCTATAAAGCAATGAGTTATTGATCACTAAAAATTAATACCTTCTTTTCCACTCCTCCTTAGTTACATCTGAAGCAAAGGAATCTAGCCAGTATGTCAGTGAAAGAAAAGGGCCAATGAGATCACCAATTCTAGTTTCTGGCTCAGTAAGACATGCTCTCTAAAAATGTCCTTGTCCCTAGGTAGGTTTAATAATTCTGACATCTGCATTTTTCTTTCTTTTTTTTTTTTTTTTCCCCTGTGTAGATGAAAAGCATGGACTATTTTCCTCCAAGGAAATGCATATCACAGTTTGTTTAAAGTATAATATACATTCGGCCACACGCCAAACAGTCTGTCATGTATTTCATCTTTCAGCCATTCTGAAAAAGGAAGTGCATGAGGTCTGGCAATGATGAGGATGTTTTTGTACATCACTCATTCAGGTGAAAACTGAAAAGTTGAAATCAAGTGATAGCGATTAGGAAATGCTGCAGTGAGTAGATGTAATCAGGCTGACAAAATGTCACACCTCAAACCTGTTCTTGGGTCATTTAGAGATCAAAGAATGGCCCAGTGCAAGACATGACAGATAATACACTAAAGTACTTTGACTAGTTCTGACTGGTTTGCAATAGCTAAAGATCAGAAATCAATTTTTCATTGTATCCTCTTTTCTTTTGATTCCAATATTTTTTTCTCAGTGTCTGCCATTTAATGCAGGCTGTGTGCCAAAATCGTCTTAGAAAGTCTGCTATGCCAGATGTCACCCTTTTGCCCTTTTGCTCCGTCTGCAGATTTTCTTTTAACAGCATTTGAAACTAAGTTAGTGAGCATGCATTTACCAGTAAAAGAGGCATTATGAATAACACCTTTTGTGTTTCTGAATAACACCCACAAAGTGCAGAACACATTATACATCAACTACATCAACTATATCTTTAAAAAAGATTATTCTTAACTCTGCACTATGCGGAGTGTATCTTAATTGTGCCATTCTTTTAAATATATATATAATAGCTGCAATGGAAGCTAATAAGGAGGGTTAATAAAAACCCACAGAGATGGATTTTACAACATTAATTTGACCTGTGCAGGGTAAAGATGAGCTATTTCATTTTACACACTTCTTGTACGTTTTTGAGCTTCTTGTCTATTATTTCCAAAGGAGAAAAATGTTCCTGTTCTAATTCCTTATGTAGGAACAGGACCGATTTTCTAATGCTTTGTTGCTCAAACTATGAATCTATAGAAAGCAGAAACTCCCATTGCTTCTCAAGTTACAGGCATGAACAAAAATATTTTATTTGCATCAAAAGAAAACGAGACATATACAAACTTCTGATTTTCTCAGATCCTTCCCACTCTTCAAGTATCAGACATTAATCAACGGTTAAATACTTTCTTAAAATAAGGTGTGTGGGGCGTATGTCTCTTTGTAGTAAAAAGAATTTTAAAATTTTGTTTGATTTTTTTAAAAAATCTGTAAATATTAGTGTATCTGGTCACAGTTTATACTCAGAGTGACTTGGTGTGACCACTACAGATGACTATTATGTATTGTCACAAGGAAATATGTGGGGTGTTTTTGTTGCCTGAGCTTTTTTTCAGTAAAAGTTGGGTGGAGGTTGACTGCTGTGGATCACTCTCTTTACAATTAACCATGCAACAAAACAAAATCAAGCAAACAAACAAACAAGCAAAAAAAGCGACACACACACACACACCGCCCAGCCAACATATGCACAAGCTAGTTCACTAAGATGAAGAGACTACAATTTGAATAAAACATCCTGGTTATACATACAAATTGGTGGATAAGAGGCTGGAGAACAGCCCCATGGAAAGATATCTGGGAGTTTGGACTGATGGGAAGCACAACATGAGTCAACACTATGCCATGGCAGACAAAAGAGCCAGTCATGTCCTGGGGTGCACCAAGCACAGCACAGCTGGCCAGCCAAGAGATGTGATTGTCCCACTCTACACTGCACCAGTACAGCCCCATCTTGAGTACTGTGTACAGTTTTGGGTGCCTCAGTATAAGAAGGACATTTAACTATTAGTGTGCCCAGAGGAGGATGATCAAGATGGTGAAAGGCCTTACAAGATTTACGGGGAGTGGCTGAGGTCACCTGGCTTGTTCATCCTGGAGAAAAGGCTGAGGGGTGGCCTCATCACAGCCTACAGCTTCCTCAAGATGGGCAGTGGAGGGGGAGATGCTGATCTCCTCTCTCTGGTGAACAGCAATAGGACACAAGGAAATGGAATGAAGCTTCTTCAGGGGAGGTTCATAATGGACATTAGGAAAAAGTTCTTCAGTGGGAGGGTCACTGGTCCCTGGTACAGGCTCCCCAGGAAAGTGGTCAAGGCACCATGCGTGTCAGAGTTCAATGGGCCAGACAGACAATGCTGTTAGTCATCCAGTTTAACTTTAGGTAGTCCTGAAAGAGCAGGGAGTTGGACTCGATGATCCTTATGGGTCATTTCCATCTTGATATATTCTATGATTTTATGAAAATACCAAAATACTCGGACATTCAAGGCACTGAACTGTAACTATGGTATTGTTCACACCAAGTCATGGTAACAGTGGTCTGAGCTAGTTGTCCAGACTCCCTTTACACTCAGTGGGAAGAAATAGACACTTCCAGATATGCTTTATCTTAGCATAAAATCTTATTACAAAACAAAGCAGCAAAATTATTCATGCACTTGTTAATTTCTATTGGCTAATATGAAACCTACACTGGCTAGTTCAGATGTAGCCATCTACATAGAAAGGTCCAAAGCTACATGTGACGACATTAATTCCTGCCCTGGGAATCCCACAAGGAAATGAAGCATAAGTCAACACCACCAGTAACACGTGCACCAGTATCAAAACTGAGGTGCCAGGGGAACCTGACTGGCACACATATATGTACCTGGGGAATTTAGGACACCACAGGGTTAAAAGTGGGTTTGAACATGTAAATTTCTGGGTAACTGCTGAAAAAAAAAACCAACAACCAAATCACCACCTCTTCCTTTTTATGGAAGCAATATATCCATTAAATGGAGATATTTATTTCAATGGAACTTCCATTGAAATAAAAAGGTGACTTTACACTGACTAATTTCAGATAGAAATATCTATACTGCAGGTGTTTGCAGATGAAATTAATCCACTCTTGATATTCAAGTTAAACATAACAAACTACCTCAGGAAATCTTTCTGTATTGACAAAGGCAGGAACTTTATTCTACTGAATAATAAAATGTGTTCTGATCAACCTCTATTACTGAAAAAAGAACCGGTGCAGAGTGGTGTCCCACATAAGGCCATCCAGAGGGGACCTGTAAGAGTTCTATATAGGCATGTGCAACTCTCATCTTGTTATTTCTGTTATTTTCATAGTATTAATTTTTTTTAATATTACAATTTGGTGGATTTAAAAGAGCAGGAACACAAATAGGTATGAAAAAATATGTAATTTACACAATGTTTGCAGACAGCCTACTTCAGGGAAATAAAGTGAAAATTAAGTTCTAAATACAATACCAATATTTTTATATAAAGTAAACAGACATGTTATTAATTAAATTATCTTTAAAACAGTTTCCTTTCTACAACCAAGCATAATAAAAATTATCCTTAAGAAAACATGTAGAGTTGCTGACACGTAAATCTGTATTTATCTGCATATCAGCACAGTCTTTTCATAGCCACATCCACATTCCTCATCTTGAAATTGTTCAAAAATGTTTGTGTCAAGCTTTTGAAAGATTTCAGTGAACTCTGCTTTGAAAATAGGTGTGATAATTAGCTCTTAGAATTCATGTTTTTAATCATGAAAACCAGTTTAATAGAGCAACAAGTAGTTGAAAATATTTTTTTTGAAAGGTCATATCACTTCTGTGTCTGCTTCTTTCTTTTTGTAAGGATACTCTAAAAAATGAAAGACATTAGAACACTGTTTACCTTGCTAAGGATAAATGTCAAAGTCACAGCTAAAGGAAGAACACTAAACTTTTTACTGAAGGCCAGCTGCCAAAATGCAAATTAACACCTACAAAGAAATATTGGACAATTCCTTTTAATAGTAACAAGACAAATATGAACTTAAAGGTTGATGTCACATGGAATGTTCATTACTATAAGCTGATATATGTTACGTGGCAGGGCACGGAATTTTGATTTTCATCTTCACAAATGGGAAAATTGTCCCTTTTGGGCTTTTAGTGTTATTAATTTATTTTAATATTTTACTAGGCTTTAACATCAGTGCTTCAGTAAACCTGTCATATTCTAGACATCTAATACTGGCCAGCTGCCAGAATGCAAATTAACACCTACAAAGAAATATTGGACAACTTCTCCTTCCCTTGTAATTTTGCATTATCACTATTGAACAATGTTGAAATTTTCTCTGTCCATTAAATTTCAGGTCATTATTCTAAAAAAAGATTGATTTTGACATAGTCCTTCCCACACCATCTTCTCCTTCAGGATTTTTTTCTACAGCTGTAAATGAAAACATATTCTTATGTCAGTTTAAGGATTAAGACTTACATGTATAAAAACCTTGCTCTCTTACAAACTCAGTAACAGATTAATAAGCACTACTCTTTAGTTGTATGTAAAAAGAATTAAATCTGAACCCAAAAATCTTTGCTGAAAAATGTAGTCATTTCCAAAGTTCAGACTTTCTCTAGGAGGACAATTTAAAAATCTCTCTCTGGCTTACGACGACAATTTTTCTTGTATGCAATAACAGCTAGTGAAGAAGACTGTCTTTAAAATGCTATCAAATGTCATGATTCCAGTGTGTGCTTGTGTAACATGCTCTACTGCAGAATGGAAGATGGTTCCCTTTGAAAACCAAATCTCTTAATCCAGTATACTATTGCATTACCAGAAAGCTAGCAAACAGATAAAAGCATGAAGACAAACATTTGACTGCAGTTTAGCAGAAACATACTCATGTGAAGTCATGCAGCTAATCATTCCAGATGTTACTGGGATGTGTCTGAAAACAAATTCAGTGATTATTTCATGGAATAATTTAATTGTAAGAAAATATATACTTTCTTTTTCTTTTCAGTCACTGAAATTTAACTGCAGCCATTGAATTCACTAAACATGTGGTTTTGCCCTGCAATAAGTATGTTTAGTACAAGTTTTAGGGTTTTTGGTCTGGTGCGCTTTGTTTGTGTTTTTTGGGGTTGGTTGGGATTTTTTGGCGGGAGGGGGGGTTGTTGGTGTTTTAAAGCACCTGTGATAGGAAATTCCTTGTAATAAGGAAGATCACACAAAACTTTCAGTTACTAAGTAGCATCCTCATGAAGTCTACTTTATACCTTTTCAAAATTGCTGTTAGTCTCAGTCGATAATCTGGAATTTGGCAGTCAGAAGTTCTTTCTATCCGGTTCATACAAAAGAAAAAAAGTCTGAGTGTTGCCATCTTTTTTTCATTTTAGTGTGTAGGGGGTGGTGGTGGTGGTGGTGGTGATGGATTGATGATACATTTGTAAAATTTATTATTTTAATTATTAAAACACTTTAATTCTGAATTATTCTTTCAGATCCCTGGAGTCTAGATGCATTTCAAGGAAACAGGTGTCAGAATTTGACCCACCTAAGACTATTCCAGGAGCATAATCTTATTGTATCTACCAAAATAAAGGTGTATTTTCACACAATTATTTATTTCTCATTATGCTCTTGCCTTTGTTTATAACAATAATTTTTAGCTGAATATTGTTCCAATTTTGGTAAACCATAGCTGAAATTTAATTAAGCTTTTGCTTCCCCTATAGTAAAACACAAATAGAAAATAAAACACACATGCAAAAACCCCAACCCTACAGCAGTTGTGAAGAGAAGTGGGTGCCTTGGGAGATGTGGAGGAAAAGAAACTTATTTAGCTATTTGACTAGTTGATTACTTATTTAACATCCAGCTCTAGTACATTAAATTTATAGTGTTAAGTTTCACAGTATGATGTGTTCAGTTATATACATTTTTTAAAAAACAACCCCCAAACCAACTCCATAAATTGACTAAAGACAATAGGATTAATTAGAAGGCCAGAAATAGCTAATGTGTAATGTAATCAAGCATCGGTTTACCAGGGAAATGTAATGGAGTTAATTTAACTCTCCACATATACGCAAGCACATAGTCAAACACACACAGCTGAAAGATACCAAAAATGCTCTTCTCCAAATAAAAGTAACAGCTGAAATTAAAGAAATTTCATCATACTGTGTTGGGGATTTTTTTGCCAAAGCTACAGATGCAGCATTTAGGCTGCAGCTTGTCAGTGATCCACCTTCAAGCATGAGTTTTTCAAGCTTAATCTGTATAAGATGTCATACAGTGTTGCAGAAGCAATCTAAATTAGAATACAAGCCATCAGTGCCTTGACTGATTGGCAGTCTGCAAGTATGATAATCTCACTCCATAAGAAAAAGTTCTAAAGTTTCAACAATGTTAGTAAAAAATTAGCATTGTGAAACAGCATTCAATGCCAACTGCATTTCTTTTGCATTCAGAGACACAATTTTTTCTTTACATCCTTTTGTTTTCCTTAAGGCTTTCTTTTTTCTTTTTTTTTTTCTTCTTTTTTTCCCCTCTTTTTTCTTTACAGCATAAACTGGTCAAATGACAGGAATCTAATTGGACAGTAGATATAAATAGTAAGAAAATATCTCTTCTAGAGTAACAACTAACATATTGAAGCTTGGTTTAATCATATTTCCTAATATTGTTTCACATGCAATGACTAGCAGAATGTTAAAAATGAGATTAATTATTTAACAACTCAGTGGGAGTTCTTCATTAATTAACTTCAGGACATCTACCAAAGTCTTCATTTTCAACCTATATTCCTATAATACATATGTTTATTTGCATAACATACTGCAAAGAAACAACAGGTACCTCAGATAATCACCTTGCATTTGTTATTTATGTTGTTATTGACAAAATTATATTATGTTAAGTTATAATCACATCAGTGGCTTTTGGCATCAGTGATATTCTCAAACTCCCTGCCTAATTTTGTAGATACCTACTCTTGAATTGGAAACTTCCCACAGAATTTATAGGTCTCACAAATGAACTGTATAGCATCATCCCAACAGCATGAACTTGCTCAGCAGTTGTCTTCAGCCCAACCTTGTATAGTGTAACAAAAGGCTTCATTTACTCATATCATCTTCTGTCAGAAAACATAGCTGGAAAAGGTGGAGCTGGCAGTGATGCTTATGATGCTTCACTTTATCCATGAATATGAAGTTTATAGCATTCATCAGGAATGTGTCCAAATCACCCCCATTAAAAAAAGTTTGAATCCCTACTCCAGGGAATGGCCTCATTAGGAAATGTATGATCTGCACAAGCAGGACTCTGTCCATCCTTCCTGTTGTGGGTGTTCCACTTCACAAGGAGGAGACAACAAAATACAAGGAGAGATCATGAAAGAATGATTTCACAGCCTGGTGGTAATAGCTTTGCTGGCAAGAGATCTAAGTCCAAGACACTACTTTGGTGAATATTGTGTTCATTTTGGGGTCCCTCACTACATTAAAGACATCAAGGTGCTGGAGCGTGTCCAGAGAAGAGCAGTGAAGCTGGTGAAGGGTCTGAAGCGCAAATCTTATGAGGAGCAGCTGAAGAAACTGGGGCTGTTTAGCCTGGAGAGAAGGAGGCTCAGGGGAGACCTTATCACTCTCTACAACTACCTGACAGGAGGCTGTAGGCAGGTGGGGGTCAGTCTCTTCTCCCAAGTAACAAGTGACAGGACAAGAGGACATGGCCTCAAGTTGTCCCAGGGGAGGTTTAGACTGGCTATTAGCAAACTGAAAGGGTGCTTAAGCATTGGAACAGGCTACCCAGGGACATGAGAGAATCACCATCCCTGTAAGTGTTCAAAAAAACCATGTAGATGTGGTGCTTAGAGGCACATTTTAGTGGTGGAGTTGGCAATCCTGGGTTAACAGTTGGACTTGATTATCTTAAAGATCTTTTCTAACCTAAATAATTCTGTGATTCTATGATCTATCATATGTAATTCCAAACAGCTAGCTGCCTGCATTTCCCTATGCGCTAAAAGTATCTCAGCTTGAGTCACATCGTTTTCCCTATCACTTCCAAGCAATTAATTCCTCTCAACATAATAGTCGTTGAGAATTTTATATACTCACTGCAGACATAAAGACCTAAAGACCTACATTTTCTACATTCAATGTAAAGGAAACCCTGATTTTTAACACCAATGTTTTGGAAGGAAGCCTAGCAACCAACCTAGCATTATAAATGTCAATATTGCCCACCTAATCTCTACTTAGTGAATCAGTCCTGAAGAGATTAAAAATGAGAGACAAAAATGAGGGCCAGGACGCATCATGGCAGACCTAGAGGGTGCTGCCTCTTTACATCTTTGATAATGGCCCTGGAGGTGACAGCTGTGATGCAGAACTGCACAGATTTCAGGGAGAGAAATGATAGAAGCTTTAAAGGACAAAAGAAAAACCATAGTAAATAAAATCATCAAACTTATCTCACTGTTAAACTGAATGCCAGTTGTGGCTATTGTTCTTCTCCTACCCTGAGTACCAATTCCATTCAAAAAACCACCTACTTCACATTTCTAATGCTTTTTTTTCTCTGTGGCAGTTTTACGGGGAAACTGGGGTGATCCTAGAATCTGATTTACGAGCCTTTTAAAATCCAACAGTCACCACGGACAAACTTCCACCACATGAACAATGCCCCTCTACTATTCTTCCTTTGCACGTTTTATTTGGCCTCATGAAATGATTTAAGGCAAAATGTTCCCTAAGTCTAGAAACATTAAAAAGTTCACAATATGATTTTCAGTATGCCTGTTTAAAATACATTGAAAACTGTACGAAAATATTATGTACGATTCTTCAAAATTCACAGCAGAATATAAATAACTTTTTAAAATTTTATCAGACAGCCTCCCTGAAACTCCAAGGAATTGAAGTCAACCAGAGATTAAAGCCTTATCCTCCTAATTTTAAATTGTGTATTTTCCAATTATTTTTTCAAGACAGTCTTTTATTTTGAGCAAATTTTCTCCTCCAAAAAGTTTTTAAAAAAATTTTTAAAGCAATTTCCAAAAAAATAACATTTTTTAAAAATAACTTATTTGGTCTGACACTTAGAACATTATAATAATCATATGTAATATCTTGGTAGATATTTTTCAAAATAATATTTCTATGAGATTAAAATGGTTAAATTAATTAAAAATATTTCCATTCATAAATTTTATATTGGTTTAATACACCACACCAAAAAAAAT
>JAVJGJ010000057.1:50013390-50039778 GCA_035590215.1 Microhierax caerulescens | reverse complement strand
ACAGCCTGCCTCCCCAGGGGCTTCCCCAGGGGCTGCCGGGGAACCTCTGCTCCGGGCCTGGAGCCCCCCCTGCCCCTACGGCTGCACCGGCCTGGGGGGCTGCAGGGCTGCGCCGCTCACACAGCCTCACTCCTCTCTGCTGCTGTTGCGCTGCCGGTTTTTCCCCTTTCTCAAATACGTTATCCCAGAGGCTGGGATTATTACCAGTGTCACTGATGGGCTCGGCCTTGGCCAGTGGTGGATCCGTCTTGGAGCCGGCTGGCATGGGCTCCATCTGTCATGGGGGAAACTTCTGGCATCTCACAGAAGCCACCCCTGTAGACCCCCGGCTACCAAAACCTTGTCACACAAACTCAGTACAAGTTTCCTGTGACTATTCCATCTATTACAATTAAGAGAAGCAAGAGGTAAAAGCACTATTCGTTCTATTGCTATTTGTTATCTTCACAGCTCTACATTAGCATTGTATCATCTCTTTCTTGCCTAAATACTCTGAAGAGGTATTGAACCAAGTGCTTTGATATTTACTAAATGTTCTTTTTACATTATTCATGGATAATTGTCAAAGCACAAATAGAGAGCTTGTAATCCTTCCTACACCTGTACAAAAAACCAGAAACTAGGAGACACACAGCACAGTGGGAAGGTGAAAACAGTTTTCCAGGTAGAAGATTTGCATTTTGGATTCACCGAGCCAGATGTAAAACATGTTTCTAGAATGATGTGGAACACTGCACCTGGAGCCCTGCTGGCTTGCTTCCCCCCACAGGAGCTTCATTGTTTGCCATGACAGACACAGCACTGGAGAGACATCTGAACCATCCCATGAGCCACATGTGGCTAAAAAGCTGTAGGACGGCCAATTTTATAGTAACAGAAAGCAGATGCCATGGTGTGGGGAGGCCCATTTTCAGCTACAAGTAAAGCAACACTAATGCACCTTCAGGAAAATGCCCTTTGGCATTTTCATGTCAGCAGAACTAGATTTCATCACCTTAAAAAAGGTCTTAAAAAGTCATCTCAGTTCATTCACAAGACACACTGGAACACAGGTCATATAAATAACCTCTCTGCTTCCAGCCATCTATACCTTTCAGAAATAACAGAAGTCATTAGTCTACAAAGGCCATTCCACCCTGTTTCCTCCTCACGTACTTTCTGATCTCTTTAGAACCAGAAGTTGCTCACTGTTTCTGTCTTAAGCCACAGTTAATCTGATTGATTTTTCCTTACTCACGTATTTTACACAAGGAAACACCACAGCAACACTATGTCACAGTGAGATCCCTTCCTCTCAGACACTTTCCGTGACTGGAAAACTCACCTGTTTCTCTTCTCATTCATAATGGCCTTGGCTCTGCTGTGAACAAGCACCTTCAAACACAGAACAGGATAGTACTGCTGTCCCTGTTCTCCTGAGAAAGCATTTTTTCTGCGAGGCAGCAAGGAAATTTAGTACAGGGTACAGAAAGAGCTTGGCCCTAGTTTGAAGAAGCAGTAAGACTGATCGTGGTAAGCAGAGGTGGGGCAAAAGCAATAGCCTTATTTCTAATGGACAGTTGGATAATTAGGCAGAAGAGAACTAAAACCAGCAAGTGTATCTTGAAGAGGGAGGCAATATGCGTTTGATGCAGTGGGAGATGAAGTGTAGGAGGTGGCACAAGACACCCAGTAAGTCAAAAGTTGCTTTAGGCAGGGCTGACGTGAGGCCCAAAGGGATCACAGGGGGGTGCTCAGTCTCACTAGAGACACTCTTAAGCAGTGATGTACCGAAATCTTGTTGTCCTTACTATGGCCTGTATTATTTGCAGTATATGACTGAAGAGCAATCCCATCAGCTATCATACCCACATATCACTGTCTGCTAATTACACATACAGATCTTTTCCACTGTGTACATCAGCCATCACCAGTAATTAGCACATTATCTGTTACCCCCAACAATCAAAAATGAATGAATCTATACAGACGAATCATTCACATGATTTCCTAGGATCTATGTTATCCAGCTGATGACATTTAAACATCTGATCTAAATGTCTAAATTTAAACATCTGTCTTTTCTAGGCTACAGTTTCCATTTGTGCCATAGTAGGTGAAGCAGCTTCACCATACCAGTAACGCAGAAAATTTGTGCATCTACTTCTGTGCTGCTTTCCATCTGGTGCTCTGCTGCCAAGCATGCCTGTAGTTCACTCCGTATACAAACTGACTCTATAGAAAACAAAGAATTAAAGGCATTTGGCTAGCATCAAAAGTACTCAGGAGTATCCCTGTGTTCCTGGCAAGCCTGTGAAGATGATGGGAACTTCATACAAGGTTACTGTTTCTTTCTGTGTAATACACAGCTTGTACTATTCTGAAAGCCTGTCATGAAGCATGAATTATTGACTGACTTCTTGACTTCTGGCTGAGAGCAAGGGCTATTTCTACTAAATCATATTGTGACTGTAAGAAAGAGGTAAGAAATAAAACCAGGATTAAATGTTCAAAAATCAGTCACCCTGTCATCTCTACAATTTAGGTTACAGATCTGAACCTACTCGCAAGACAGAATCCACTTGTTTAACAATCAGATTTCTCACACTTCATACACCATACCGTTTAAGTGTGAAATTTGCTATGGGAACTTCACGGTATTACCTAGAAATTCATTTGCATTGCCTTGTTGTAGCACTTCATATTCCCATACAAGAAATGCATACAGTTGTCATTTGAGAAGACAGAGCAGGACCTCAAATATTCTTTTAAAATGACTATTTTTGACATAATGGCATGTCTTCAGTACTGAGTCACCCCCCACACACACTCACTCCCACAATTTAGCTTACACCATAGTATGTACAGAACTCTGATAGGCAGAAAAAACGCACAACTCCATTGGGCTGAAAGTCAGGTCCTCTAGTTCTTCGTATAGTGCTCTACAGAAAAAGTCAGGTACCCATCCTCTGACTATCTTAAAAAGAAAGAACAGCTGCAGCCATACAGTACTTTGCCACAGGTCTGCTTTTACACAGATGTACGAGACATTCATTCTCTAAACACATGCAGGAGACTGAACTCTTCGGAGGATTTAGGGGAAGCAATACTTAGATTCATCCCATCTAATTACAGCACTTCACAGAGGGCTGCAAGTTACAAGAACAACCACTGCACGTAGACCTATTACGTAAGGAGTGGAGACACAGGCACCTTCAGGCTGTGATTCACGTTAGATAAGTATCTGTCTGCTAAAATGGGAATGTTTGAAGATGGAAAAAAATCAGAGTAGGAACCTGGAGAATTCTTAGTCAGAGGAAATGCCCAATGTATTAGAAACCTTCAGTAAAACTGGACAATGCCAGAGGTTTTCTAAGGATTTGGACTTGGGTACCTAAGGTTAGCTCAAGTCCAATTTTAGGCAAAGCTCTCATTTGGATCTGTTCTTTTGCCTACTTCTTAAGGCAATTTAAAAAAGTAAGAAATAAAACAACATTAAAATTCACCAGTTTATTACCTGGATTTGCAGATAAACGTGTAGTAAGTTACCATGTACTTGAGCTCTCTATTAATTCCTAACATTGTGCTAAACCTTTACAGTTTTGAGGACAAGCTGAAACATCTTATTCTGCCTGCTGTATTACATCTTTTTACTGCTAAATTAATATTTATTATTCCACAAAAAAATTTGCAAAATGCAACCACCCATTTTAAATTGCTTCTTAGGAGTGATGAATAATGACAGGTACAAAATGCAGTAATAACTTACGGTCAAAAGCCATCAAGGTGGAATCACAGTATTTCAGAGTATAACCGTAAGAGATAGTAAAACTTTAACAACTCACCAGATAAGATTTCAAATAATAAAATAATTGTTTTCTGGCTAAGTGCACCTTCCTAGAATTTTTCTACATCAACTTCCTTTAGACAAATAATTGTGAAAAAAATCTTGGCAAAATATGCTCTTATTGGACTATAAAATAATAACTTCCTCTACACTGAACAATATATGCAACACTGACAAATGATGACTGGCTCAAAGATTCCAGAGCAGGAATCCATTAATAGCTCCTATGTATGAATTATTAATCCTTTTTTTTTTTTTTCCCAGTTCATAAATCATTCTGATAGCATACTTGCAGACTGGAACAGCAGAATGCATACTCATTATTTCATTTTTTTTTTCCCTCAAAATGTGATATGTAAGTACCTAGTCCTAATACCTAGATAGCCACTAATCAAAATATTCATTTTAATTAGCTCAATTAGGATAGAGTTGCATTCACTGCAAGAAAACAGCACCATTCTTATAAAATTATCTCTAGAAGAGAATGATAGTTCAATAAGCACAACTTATCTTCTCTAAACTGTTCCTCTGAGAGGTTGTTAACAAATTTCTTTTTTCTGTCACTTGCTGATCAGTTGGATCAGTTATAGATTTATAAAGTCAAAATTAGAATTCCTCAAGAAAATAAAGTATGAAAACTATGCAAAGATCAGGACTGAAAAGGTGAGACACAACATGGGTCTCCAAATGCTGCTGCCTAAAAAAGGTAGATGTCAGGTTAGTCATCCAAATTAGTCAACTGCACTGTTGAACATCTGAAGGAATGGCTCCCTTTGAGTCACCAGCAAGGAGGCTCCCCCAGGGAAAGCACAGGTCAGCAGTTTAACTGGACAACACCTTAGGATAACTAAGATTAGCTGAAATGTCTGAGTCACTGGTTGCCACCAGCATCTGGGCCTTTTTCTGATTGATTTTTCTTTTTAACTGCACCAGTTCTATGATCCAGATCATTGCGAGGGCTTCCAAACACTAATACCAACATGAGCCAGAGAACAAGAAGACCCAGCTCTGAGCAAGGAGGATGCCAGACCTTTTCTTTGGATGGCAGGGCAGATTTACAACAGCATAAAGAAAATTGCCTCACACAGTGCAAAGGATGCCATTATTCTCTCAGTGTGGTTTTAGAGCAGAACTCTTTTTTTGCCTGTGCAACTGCAGAATTCACTTAGAACTACAAAATTCTCCTGACTTGTAGTCATTAACTTTTCTGATGTTCATGTTAGCTTGTTAACTAACATCATGAAAAAGCATTTCATGCCAAAATTATGCTCAGCCAACTCCCATGATTTTACTTGACTGCGACCAGTGATCTATAAATAAACTCTCTATGATATTACTACTTCCCAGACAAAAGTTATTTCAACTTTACAGTTCTAGAAATCACCAGTATCAGATATGGAAACATCATAGATCTTGGAGCTTTAAGCAGGCAAATCTACTAAAAGAAGACTGAAGAGTGTAAGGGAGTTTGATGCTGTGTCCCAGTGAATACACAGCCTTATACAGCTACAGTCTATCAGCTATGACAGGTACGATGAAATTCTGCAAGACTGTTTCTCTGTAATTCCAGAAATAAAAGGCAATGTATGATTTGGAGTATTTAATGATATGCTAGAGAAATTATGAAATCTGAAAGACTTGTGAATAGCAACACTGTAACTAGCAGTCCAAACAACAACTGGCACAGGACTAATAGTAACATCACTAAGGCAAAAAGTGGCAACTGTAAGATTACTCACAAACTGCAGCTGAACAGGAACTGGCAACATCCCACTTGTATACTAAACAGCCTGAGCTGCAATCCCTGTCCCTGCTCTGAGACAGGGCTTCCACCAGCACACCAAATGTAGACACCTCACAGGCAAAGGAAAAAGGAGAGGTGATAGGAGAAGCTGGCAACAGGTCAAGCAGTGCCATGAAGGCTTGAAAAGAGAGCTGTGCACTGCTGTAACAAGCTTAGCTGATAAATACTATGTACTTGACTAGTGAATATGATGTCTGCAAGGCTTTCAATTCTATGAAAGACATTGATGTTACTGTCCAGATGTAACAAAAGATAAACATCCTCAACTGCAAACACTGTTGCTTGTATTTATATACTTATTTTACGGGAAGAGTAATTAACCAATAAAGTTTAATTAAACAAAAAATAACCAAAAACAGTAGTTAAAAAAGCACAGTACCCAAGATACCAACTGGCAGGTGGTGTATGGCATAGAACATACAGATCCGATCTAAATGTAAAAGAGACACATAGTTCAGATGTAGGCTGCTAGACTGGGTCCCACCAAGCAGCTCTTCAGCTGAAGGGACATAGCGTTAAGCTATCATCTTGTCCCAGATAAAGAAGTTTTTGTGACAAATTCCACAACAAACCCAATTACATTTCTGGCCAAAACTGAACAAGCCTAGTCCCAATAAGATAGGGGATTGCAAACAAAGCATGGACTGGCTGACTGCAGCTAGTAAAGGCACAACACACCAGAGCGTCAACAGTGGAACGTGGCCCTGGCACAGCCTGCAGCAGCCAGAGGGACGGCAGGACCAGCTGGAAAGACAGGCTCTGGAAGGCACAGCCAGGACCACAGTACTCTAAACTCTGCAAACACGCTTGTCTTCACCAACGGCCAATGCCAAAACGAGATTCCAAACTGCAGATGGTAGATACAGCTGACTCCCTCTGAACCCTTCAGTTCAGAATCCACTGTTAAGTCTTTAAAATCTCAGGTAACATAGCTCCCTCCAAAGTCCACATATGCCAAGCAGTAAAATAAGGGGAGAGATGATGAAGAGGTCTTCACTGTGCTGGATCTGCAGAGTGAACGCTTGCCTTTCTTTATACTTTGAGAAGCAGAAAAACACGACAAAACCAGGAATGGAGTCAATATCCCAGAAAGACTGCTGAGGCAGCTTTGCAGATCAAGTTTCAGATGCTTAGGAAGCATGATGGCATCAGTTACACATACTTCACAATTTAAAATACTAAGAGCCTATGGAACAAGTAGCATTGTGGGAGCAGTATTCTACATAATACACTGCACAGCAAGGCAATTTCTTAAAGGAATCTCTCCTTCCAAAGAAGACCCAAAACAAGATACTCTAGCCTCAGTATCCTGACCCTTCAGCGAGGAACAGCAAGCAACAAACATCAGGTAGTTTCCTCAGTCTAATAAGAAAGCTCAATAGAACATGTACAGGTGCTGCTACTGGCATAAACCTCCAGTTTCTCAATTACGGCAGTTAATTCTCTACCTGTTCCGATCATCACTTGATTCAAAAGCTTCCCAGGCAAAAGAGCCAAGGAAAGCAACTCCCTCTCTCTCCAGGAGCGTAGCCTCCCCTCCACAGGTCTCGGTTCCTTTCAAACAGAAACACAACCACCAGTCCCATCCTCAGTGACCAAAAAAGTCATGAGTCAGCCCTGCCCCCATAAACCCCATGCCACCTTCCATCACTACATCTTGGGTTTATCTATTAAGCTCAGTAAAAGGATTTATCTATCTCCTTCCTGCATCAACAACTAAAGTATATTCACCAGGCTCGAAAGTGCCAAAGGGCAACCAAGAGTGCCCAGGGAGCAGAGAGACACCACACTCACATCTCCTGCCTTAGCAAGCAACCATACATCAGGGATGATCATCCTGCAGAGAAGATGCTACTTTTTGTCCCCAAATTTAGCTTTCTCAATTTCTTTCTCCTTACTTAACAGTTTCCTTAAATTCACAGGCTCTGCTATTTTTTCATGCCACCAAATCAGTGGAAAAACGTAGGGTAGCAAAGAATCTGGTTCCACAAAACCTATGTGCTGGGGAGAAAGGTCATTACATCAAGTCCTTATACCACTAAAAAGGCGTATTTGTTTGCTTAATTTGGTAATTCTGAAAATGTGTTTGATTGATAATGTATGAAAAAGCATTGACTAATTTTCACAACACTTGATTAATTATAAAAATGTCTATAGTGATTGAGTATACAATCTCTGCAGCATCTGCTGTACTTAAATACCAATGGAGTATGTGCCCCTCACCACTGACTGAGTGGTGCTGAGCTGGAAGTTTAATTAGGTAAGTTAGTAAAATTAGGTAATTTTAGGTTACCTAATTTTAGCATTTACTTCCACAGCAGATACCTACGAATGATTTTTCCAGTCTTGCACATGCTACTAAAATAAAAGTGAATGCAGACTGGGAAAGTCAGTATCATTTTCATAACCCTTATCTAGCCCTGAGGCATATAACAAACAGGTTTAAAAAATATTTTGTTTTTAAGAACATTCATTTTTCAACTGATCATGACCATATTTAGTGAAGTCATAACTTAAAATTATACTAGGCTTGTTTTAGACAGCAATTAGTTCTAAATAAAACCTAACAGCCTTATTGAACAGGGTAATGACATTATCACTTCAGATCACAAATTGAATTGTGAAGATCAGCACAGCTATCTAATAAATTATTTGAGCAGAGACCACACGTCAGAGATAATGGTAGAATAACATTAATTTCTTTTTTTATTGTATGAGCAAAATAGACAATAGCAGCTTATTAAAGAGAAGAACAAAAAATAGATGCTGTATTTATGTTAGCACTGTGGTTCAGCTTCTCTTAGCAAACAAAAAATGTAAACACATTTATACAAGGGGTTTTTATGTGTTTATTGTGTACATTTGTACACAGTATTTCCTCTGATGCATCTGGTATTTACCTTGTGTTAGGTGGGTGCCTTTTGTTCATTTGATGCAAGAAACTATGATGAGGACAAATGTATTATTATAAGCAATATCTTAAAGCACTACCCATTTATTATTTTTTTAAAAATTCTACTCTTGAACAGCTTTACCAGACACCACACAGTTTAATACATTTTCAGCCAAAAAACCCCTCAGTCACTGCTAATTGACCTAATTTATTTCAGATTTCAAATGGAAAATTCCAAAAATCACAGTAAGGAAAAAAAAAGCATTGGAGAAGATAAGCCTGTTGCAAAAATAAAATATTAACTTTACTTTTTTCACAGAGAAACACTATATAATTAAAAATCCAAAACAACTATCAAAGAACTTCAATTAAATTCTCTGAATTATCTGAATTTATTTAAAAGTGGTTCTTCACTGGCCTGGAAGTCTGGATCATCAATGCACCAAGACAAACAAATAGAATTTACATGTTAATAAACTAACATAAAAAGAACAGATAAAAAGAAAACAGATTTTAAGTGCTCTGAAAAGAGTCAGTGGTTAAAACTTAATTCTTCTAAATTTTTCCTTTAAAATGCCAATTAATTTAATGGCAAAGTATTTCTAATAAAACACTGATGGTTTATGCATACTGAATTTCTTGTAAGCATGCTTATCTACTTAAAATAGTAGCACCACGTTACTGCATTTTCAATATAATTTCAAAGCACTCCAGAAATGAAGTTAAAATTTCTCACATGAAAAGCATCAAAGCACCTTAAGTACAAGTACCAGCAGCATCCCACACACAGAGAAAAGCGGTGAGGAAGTATTTCAACATGTCACACAAAAAACTGACATCTTTTTTGTCACAACACATTTTAAACCTCAGTAACAGCACAACATAAAGAAAGCCAGCAAGCAAAGTTCATTGGTAAAGCAGAAGTATTTCTTACTGTTAACACTACTAGTCATATGTCATTTTGCATTACCTGAAATCTTCAGCCAAAAAACCAGAAAAGGAAAGCCAGTGAGAAGAGAAGGGCAGCAACGAAGCTGTGGATTGTGGTGAAAGAATGTGCCACCGTCACAACACCCAGACCTCCCAAACCAGGTCAGGGAATAGTCCCGAAATAGCAAGGCAAGGTGACTGCAAACACCACGCAAAGCAGGACAAAAAATGAAACACAGCATGCTCAGGCTGAAAGATCAAAAGTTGCGTTTTCCCTCTGAGCTCTCTGTAAAGCGAGCCAAAGGCAGCTGCCATCCATGAGGTACAGTGTGCGAGCAGGAGTGTCTCCTTTACACCATGTTGCTCTGAATCAGTGGACTAAATTCAGGACAAGCCACACAGGATGACAGCATAGACTGATCAACATAAAACAAAGCCATCGCTGGCACCAGCAGCTCATCATTTACAAACATGTGACTACCATGAACATAGTAACATCTTTGTTCTCATTCTGAAGCAGTTATCAAAGGAGGTTCAAGGAAGAAAACTGACATAAAACCACATGCACCTAGAAAACTCTTCATGGGGTTTAGCTGAACAGAGGCTTCAAAGTCTGGAGTTTCTCATTTAGGGACTCTGTATCACTACCAAAAAGGAACAAAGTTCAAACTGCTTCACTGCTCTGAATCCCTGCAACAGTACTGAACTTGCTTTAAAAGGCATAAAATGGAAATACACATTTGTTTGACTTTTATAATAATACCAATCTAGAAAATAGGAAAAGCGTGACTGTGCACTTTCTCTTCCCGAAATGGTTAATGTCATAAAGTGTTTTTAAACACTGGCTTCTATTTGGGAAATAAATTTAAAATGTGAAATTAAAAAATCAGCAGAAGTTGATTTCTGACATCACACTATCAAAATATCACTCCCCTGCTTCACTAATCTCTAAGGCTCGCTTAGAAAGCGTAACCGATTTGTAGCTCAGCTCTATTTCAGAAGGAAAAATACTTCAGAACAGTGAAAGCTGTTCTTCACGTGCCTATAAGATGAAGAGAGAAGCCCGATCAGCTGCACTCTCCTTTGCCAGCCCCAAGGAACAGAACATCGGAGAATGACACACCCCTTGTCTACAGAAGGAGCTCTACAGTTGACTTGCGACAGTCATTCTTGTGCAGGATGAAAAGTAAACCCAGGTTTGCCACCTACTGCTGAGCTTGATTACAAGTGTTCAGAGTTTATCAGAAGGTAGTATAAGGCTACATGAACTGGAATATATTCTGGAATACCTACCAAATAAGTACACTTCCCTAAATGAGGACCAGTAATAATAATCATAATAGAAAATAGAGTGGGAAGTGTAATCTATGCAGAGATCTTTTTCCCTCCTTTACACTCTCAGCACTTTTTAAAATTATTTTTGCCAACACATTATTTTGTGTCAAATATAAACTGAAAACATTTGAAGATAAGGTCCTTGGTGTTTATGCCTCAGTTATATAAATAGCCTCAGATTCATTATTCTGAATATAAAAAGATCTAAATTTTTAAACCTGAAGTGGAAAGTGCTCACCTGATGCTTGGGGCTGTGCTTTACCTATGAAACATTTTGCATCCTGTTTATGCCCTAGGAACTGAATTTTATTCTTCTTAATAGACTTAACATACTTTTGATAGGGGAAAAAAAGAAGCTAGAATATACTAACTTTTTAATGCTGAAATAGACCTGGTATGCAATATCAGTATGCAATAATCTAGACTCTATTTGTATATATTTTCATCATACCATTCCAGAAACACTTTTTCAAATGGCCACAGTATTAATATTTGGTTTTCATTTAATATATGCATATTGAATGATTCCTGAATGTTCAAAGTAAATTAAACACATTTATTTTTCTTTACTTAGAACTGTGAATTTCATAGTGCTGCAGCAAGTGTAAAAAAAAATAATTTTTTTTATGGGCTAAGTGGGAATTTAGGAACAAATGTAGCAATACTTTTGCAAGTGAAAATGTACTGCATTCTACTACAGAGTTAAGAGCACAGCCAAATCCATCTAAAAGTTCTTTCCAGACAGGCACAATTTTGGAATGATCTTGCAAATATATAGAGATGCAGCCACACATGAACAAAAGCATATTTTCAGCTTTCTGAGCATATCTTCCCTGCTGCGTGCCCCACTTAGCATAGCACAACTGTCACTCCAGTGGCCTTTCTGCATACTTTCAGCCTAACAAAAAGTCTGAATAAACTAAACAGATGAAGTGATACATTGGAATATTTAAGCACATCTATCACCTATCATCACCAACTTATTTCTTTAAGCACCCCGTTTTTGAAGAAAGGCTGTTTCCAGTTCAGTTTCTTGTTCTAAATGACACTGGCTCAGTTCCTCTCTTCCTTTTGGTAACAGTGGGGACGGAAGAGTATCAGCCAGCTAACTTTTATGGCAAATCTGGGCTAAACTGGGGTGACGTGAACACTGTTACCACACATTTCCACTTTGTGTGGTTTGAGATAGATGATATCAAAATATAAAGGTAAAAAAAAAGAAAAGGTTTTGAATTCCACTGACCTAGTCTTTGATGTTTATGTTTCCTTAATACCTGGGTCTGACTCAGGCACTTAACAGTCACTTCATGTTCAGACAGAACTAGGTTAAATGAATCATTATGTTAATATGTCTGCCTCTCCTCCTCAGTGATTTGACTCAGACACAAATATCTACTTTTCAGATGCCTAAATCAGGTTAGATGAATGTCAGCAAAATATTTAAGAAAGTATTCTGAGGGATCGTAAAAACATCCCAGACTTCCCCACACTTCCCAAGGCCTGAGCATCGAACTGCAGAGGAACAGGGCTGCCATGACCAAGGAAAATCCAGCAGCAATGGCTCTGTACTGTGGATCCTATCCAGATTTTCCCAGCTCCTACCAAAAAGAAAATCCATCACAATTGAGATTCAGCTGATGCAAATCTTTTGTCTGTTAAGAGGAAGATGAAATCAGCTAAGTGAACTAATTACGGAAAGGAATTGCTCTGTAATTATTGAAGTAACCTTTTCTCACTTCCCCAGTTAGACACAGTAAAAATACTTCATAACATTTCCAAGGAATTAACACAATTTGTTTCCAGACTGTTTACGGAAAATTGTTCTCAAGAGATTACATTTAATGAGTGAGACTACATCTAAAAGGAAACGGAATACAGATAAAAGGAAAGCAAGCAAGCTCTTCTATACATTCTGAAGGTACTTGACAGTGCAGCTCTCTAGCAATCAAGTATATGAAAATATTTAATAGGCATGGAAAGCTGGAGGTCAATGAACGCTGGAGAAGGCATTTTTATTCAGTCAAGTGAAATCATAACAGTACAACATAAGAGTAACTTGATTGGGATTCACGTAGCTTATTTAGTAATTTTCACAGCATAAATGCTTTTCCTTGCTCGTTAGATTACTGAATTAGGTACTTCAACTCTAAAGGAGTCTAATGTTCCTCCAAGATCTCAGGTGAAATTTATGAATTCATCCAATTCCATTTTGCAAACTTCTCAAGAGCTGCTACAACTAATTATTACCTGTAACATCAGGCCAAGAACAACACTTTAAAGAACATGAGTTAGGCTTTGTCTAGCTACTGTGAAATAAACTACTGTTATTCTAGTATTTGCTGTGTCATACTAATTGTACTATGCTGAGGATGTTGCACACTGTCACTGTTTAACTACTGGAAAATTGCCAATAGAAAGAAAAATGGGAAATTGTTTTAATGAAGTGGCTTTCTGAACAATCTTGGAGGAAAATTCTCTTGCCATATGACTCTTGAGCAGCACCTCTATCTAACACTTCATCTATATACTTCTGTAGTCTCTTATATCTAAGGATCTCAGAGCTTTTTGCCAATATTTATTACAGTTATGGCAATCTTGTAAGGAAAGAAAACAACCATATCACTCTATGATAAACAAATAGTGGAAATGTTGTAAACTAAGACAATATTGTAATGGATTTAAAAATACTCCAGTAAAAAAAAAAAATAAAATCATCTAGGTTGTTTGGTGTTAGGTTTGGGTTTTTTTTTTCAATATAGTATGAATTACATTAAATCTTTTATATATTATGCTTCTGGGAAATCAAATGCTTTCCAAACCTGGTCTTCTATTTGGACTCACACAACCACTATTCTACATTTAGTGTTTATTATCTGTAAGTCTCATCAACTAGGCGACATGCTACTACTTTCATATTCTCTGCCAATATATTCCCATAATGTATTACAGGAAGCCATGTATGCCAGCACCAGACAGGGAGATTTTTGGTGATACAGAATGTAGTTAAATCTTAAGGACAATAAACCACAAATTATACTTTTTGTTTCCTGCAATAGCAAAACAAAGCAATGACAGTACCACTAGGGCGTGCACTTGAAAAATATTCTGTGACCAAAAAGGCCATAGTAATAGTCTGATCTGTTGTAGAATACGTACCACAAACCATCATCAGTAATTCTTACATCAGGTGTAGTAACTTGTGATAACACTAAAACACAGGTTTTATGAAATAGTCCATCTTGCTTAAAGTTAATAACTCTCATCTTCAAAACATGTTTTTTACTGTATTTTTACTGCAATTTTTAGCAGTAAATTTTTGCAGATTCCAGCTTTATGGTCCTGCTGTATCTTTGTAAAATTAAAGGGCTCTCTAATAGTTATCTCATCCCAGTGCAGGTACTTACAATCTTTGATCAAGTCACCTCTGAACTCCTTTTTATAAACTAAATAAATTGAGCTCCTGAAGTCGGTCGCTGCAAGATGTATTTACTAGACCATGAAGCATTCTTGTAATGAGCTCTATGCCTTCAGTTCTTTCACAGCTGTGAAAAAAGGGAAGGCACAGCAAACCATCAGTCTTCCCAAACTGTTTCTTTTGCCTTTTAATATATGTGCAAGAATTAAAACAAAACACCCACATAATTTTCTAATAACAATTATGATTTACGATTTCATATGATAGATAATGAAGCCAGAGACTTCTCACGTGGATATATATTACAGACTTAGCACATGAGCCAGTACATACCATTCACATAATCACAGAAAAAAATCTATCACCTCTACAGTAAGTGCTCCTGCTTACAAGATACTCCAAATTTTCCAACTTTCTTCCTTATTTAAGGGCTTGGAAAACCACAGCGCAATTACATCTATCTCCTTCCAGTAGCTGTTATATTCTTTCACTTCTGAATTAACTTCCTAAATCTTTATGTTTAATTTCTGAAATTATTCATAAGCTGGACACAGACACAAGATGTAGCATTTCAGAATTCCCCATTACATTTTGATGCAAAGACCAAGAGGCTACCAAAAAAACAGGAGCAAAATTTACTCATGATGTAAAAAGTAAAGAATTAACTAACCCACAAACAGTAAGTATTTAGACAAGCTGTAACTTCAACAACTGCCTATGTGAAAAATGAATTAAAGGTAAAATGATCAGTCAAAATAAAATAGACACCTGCCAGCTGATCAAAGGACATTTATATGCAAGGGGATTTAAGATCTTCATCTTAGTAAATATTCACTCCGAATATACAGGAAAATAATAACAATTAAAAAAAAAAAGCCCCAACCAACCAGAAGACATGTTAAACAATGGAACTTCTATTGGCCTTGTTTTGTCCCCCAAAACATTATTTTATATTAGAGTAAGCTTCCTGAAGGTTGCAGGACTTTACAATAATTATGGCTGTTACTTATGTTGGCAATTTTTTCTAACATATACTAAAATGAATCACTACAGAGAAACAAATACCAATACTACTCATGTTCTGCTTCATGGTAATTTTTGCCATTACTGTTGCTAACACCAACACAAACTCTTGACTGAAGAAAACCCACAACTGCTAAAATGCAAAGCACATCTCCGATTTGAGTAGGCTAAACAGGATTATTCAGTTACTAGCAGCAGGAATCAATCCCAGAAAACAAAAAAAATTACTCAGGTGTGCATTGTGGGTTTTTTTATTCACCCATCTGGGTGGTACTGATATCAAGATTATCACATTTGTTTTAGAGGCCAATTCCTATATAACTATACTAGATGGAGAGCAACAGAAATAAACAGAGAGTATTTCAAATCCAGAATGTCTTGCTGCTTCTACTGACCTGCAAATCTCATGTTAATAACAGTCTGCTATCAGCTCATTAAACAACCACGTGGAAATCTCACCATCTGCATTAAGTGGAACTATGTGATTCTCATCAAAGGGGCAGGATATGCATGGAATAGTCATTCAAGAAACATCCAGCTTCAGTTTAAAAATTTTTACTTAAGCTGTTTTCCCCCTATTCTTTGTTCTAAACATTGAACAAACTTCACCTCTACTGCATAATAAATTATTGTAGGATAGCTTTAAATATTGTTAAAACTTCCAAAGGAATGGTCTGCACATTTTAATTAAACTTGAAAAGGAATACTGATGGAATACCTTTTGAAATTACTGATCAAAGGAGCTCAAACAGTAGTATAAGTCTGTGAATTATACTTACCCAATGAGAGGATATACATCCCAGGTACCTATCTGCTTAACCAGATCATCAAAAATTTTTTGTTAAAGTAAAATAATTGACCAATAAGCATGTAATGGGCTAAACGCCATCTGTATTATTGGTAGCCTGATGATTTCAAAAAGGAACCATCAATCCCTGAGAATTCTCTGCTTGCAGAAATTATTAGGTGTCTCAGCCAACTTCTGTCTTTTTTTCCCATTTGTAAACTACACTGTGAATTATTTATCCAAGTTCTGGTCAAAAGAGAAAAGAACCACGGTGCAAGGAGAGCATCTCTTTGCTCACCTCTTCCATGAGCTTGTATACACAAAATCAAAGTAGGAAAACCTAAAATCACAGAGGAATACAATTGTTCTGATTAGAAAAGACCCTTAAGACCATCGATTCTTACCATAAACGTAACACTACCAAGTCCACCATAAAACCATGTCCCTAAGTGCCACATCTACGTACATTTTAAATACCTCCAGGTATTGAGGGTGACTCCACCACTTCCTTAGGCGGCCTGTTCCAATGCCTGACAATCCTTTTGGTGAAGAAATGTTTCCTAATATCCAATTCTAACCACCCCTGACACAGCTTGAGACCATTTCCTCTCATCCTATCACTTATTACTTGGGAAAAGAGACCAACACCCACCTCACTACAACCTCCTTTCTAGTAATTGTAGAGGAGGTCTTCCTCCTTTCCAATGACCAAAACTCAGCTTGAAGCCCTGCAGATTATTCTGCTTTCATGACTAAATCTTTTGTAAAGTTCAGTGTAACTTGAAGCCAAATCTGATTAAGTCATTTTACACACATGCACAGAGAAAATATGTATTTTTAAATCAAATTAATTTATTATTTTTGACAAAAAAATACCACATCATCCCTCTGATTTTCTTGAGCTTAACCTTCAACTCCTAGTACATAAAAAAAAAAAAAGGTAAATTCTGTGACATTTTGATTAACATCACATGAACATATATTCCCACACATGCACACACTCTTCCTGTTTAATAGTGCCCATTCAATGATTTCACTTTTGTAATGACTTTAGGATTACTACTATTTAAGTAATAACTACATTTAAACACACAACACATTGTATTTCTTCTCTGACAAGGAAATCTAAGGTTCTTTCATTTAATAGATTTATGCAGTATTAAATGCTGTTAATGGAGATCTCTTCAGCAGAAAAAAAAAAGAACCACATTTCCACCAGATTAGCAAACTTTAAATTACACTAAATCAACCAAAGCAATAGTCACGTTCATCCACCTGTATCTTACTCTTTTCTAATGTTTTCTGTGATGAAATTCCTAATTCACCATTCATTTCCAAATGAAACATGAATTACACTTTTGTGGGCACATTAAGTCATCATAGTATTTATAAATGTTGTTTTATTAATAAGCACTTAGCTGTATGCTTGTATGGAGCCAAAATTAAATCATTTTCGCAGCTGTCAATGTGCCACACAATTCTACAGTACCAGATAAATTCATAATCACTTTACTGATTGTCAGCAAAACTACAATGGACAGTATTATCCCTGCTGGCTAACAAATGTCATGAAGTCCTCTGAGAGTCATGCTGTGCCATGACTGCTGCATGCAACACACTGGCAAATCATATTTCTAGAAGGGTTAACTATCACTCCCACGTCTGTCATTCTATAAAGTATCCTACTAAAGACTGAGGCCTACATATAAAATGAGATAATTGGCTATTAAAATGTTGGGAGATTTTAAGTGGTTCCATCATTACTGGGCTTGATCCAAGTCTGAAAGAAACCACTAAAAGACTCCTCCTGATGATGCAGGCTGTAAATAAAGCTCTTAAAATAAATCCTATTCAAGTATAGGCCTGAAGTTGTGTTCTATATTTTACATATTTATAACTGCTAAGAACAGTGAACTGCTATCACTTATCAGTTTTATTTTTAGCATATATCCTTCTGAAATACTTGATTAGATAATCTCATGTTCCATTTTACTATGTCATTTAGCTCCGCAGAGACACCAATAAATGATACACAAATTAAATGCATAGCAAGGCTGAAGTACTTCATGATAGTTCTTCTCAATTCAAAAGACACAGTAAACATCAACCAGTTCACAAAATAATCCAATACTGACACTCCAACAATAAACCAGGGCATCTAATACAACTAACTGGTGATGAAATTGGCAGGAACTAATACAGTAAAATCATCCATCATTACTGCCTGTGTTGTTTCTTATCCTCTGTCTTTCCCATCCTTTTTCATTCTTCCTTCAGTATCTCTTGTGAGCAAATGGCTTATTTCAGGGGTCATCACGGACTCTCCATGAGCACACCTGATGTTTCACCTGTTTTAAATGCTAGTGCTTTCACTTATAATAAATGTTGAATTCTGGAACTATCTCCCCAGGACCAAACAGCATTTTTTTCTTTAGCACCAGTTACCTTAGGCCTTCCTAAGCAGTCTTTGTCCAAACATATGCTTCAAGGCCATTGCTTTAGAAAATCTTTTTACCCGAAGAAAGTGGAAAACTTAATGTGACCTACTTTACGATACTTGTATGGTGACACTGCTTTCAAATGAACACCTAATTCATAAGATTAATGACACAGCTAAACAGTTTAATGGGATATGGGAATTATTTACCCTGAACTGAATGGAGGGAAAAAAACCCAACAACTTCACGCTCCACAGACATATGAGAGGTGTGTGTTACTGGATAAGAGACGCGAGGCATGCATGAACTAATGACAAAGCCTGGAACCCTGTTATTCCAAAATGTTGTATTTGTAGTTTTCCCATAATTTGTTTTAGGCTTAATTCTGCAGACTAACAGGATTTGCCTCCTCCTTAACATTAGCGTATGCCACCAAGATCCCTATGTGGCTGTGTCCAGGTCACTATAGTTCTCATCCTGAACTGAAGATTAAGACAAAACAAAAGGATTACTTTATGACAAAGCCACCACCAATCTGCTTTGGCTGGAAGACATCCTTTCATAACAAACCAATGCTTTGATTTTATGGTATAACTTCTAAAACTACTATATGATTTATGCAAAATTATAATTGCAGCGTATTTCACTATCTGGGTGCAGTGTTGACAGTTACATTAATATGGCAGCATGGGAGAAACTGTTGGTTAATTGCTCAAGAATTTGCCCAGAAGCCCAGGCACACTTTTTAGCTATTGTTGAGCCCCATCCTCCTCAACTGCCTTCTTAGCAATTAACCTAATTACATGAGTTTAAAGTTAGCTCATGCATGTTTACAAGTGCTAATAATAATATTGCTGATGGTGGAAGAGGAAGTTGACATTATGCAGCTATACTGCCCTGAGTTTCAGTGTGATTTAGTTTGCTTTGGAATTTTTTTCCCAAAACTAGGATGACAACTTCCTGTATCAACACAATCACCACCTGTAGCTCTCTAGGAGCTATATATTTCCACGATAAGAAGCCCTAAGTAATGAATGACTAACTTTGAAATAAATTACTGAATTAGAGAACTAGGTGGGAGAAAGTTAAAAAAAAAAACAAAAAAAACCCAAAAAAACCCCACAAAACAAAAAAAAAAAAAACAGAAGTCAACTTAAATGACCAAGCACAACCCTATTTTTATCTACAAATCTATGTATAAATCTTATGACCAGCATGCGGGCAATAAGCTACACTCCATTTGAGTTGGAGAACATTGAGGATGCTTGATGTAGCCTAGGACTGCGCTGAGAAAAGAGATGTGTCCATTCAGTCATAAGGCGGCCATTCTTTTTGCTCATAGCATTTTACTTCATTACAAACGCCAAGTGTATGCATGGCAATCAATCTCACTGAATCTAAATATCAAAAGTATCATAGACCAGTATAGTTATATTGACCCATATATATTATGCTCCCTTGTTTGCCCTCAAATAGTCTCTTAAATCAACTATCACACCTCTTCTTATAAGGGAGTGCCCTTGAAGTGTTGTTACTTTGTTATATACACTGCATTTCCCAAGGTATTGTAACTCCACCACTCATCTTGACTTGTGGACATGACCATTTGCATGACCTGGATTTTGAGTCTGCTGCATGCTTTGACACCACACTTCATTATGTGTCATGGCTTTGTAAATCAGGTTGACAGTGACACGGAATAATTAAAAATGTGGTTAAGTCAGAAGCACAGGTACAACTCAAAAATTTCTTCCTCAAAAACCCTTCTTCTTCTTGAATCAGAAACAGAGTTCCTCTATTCACAGGAGAATCTGCCTTGGGAAAGATGAACTGCTAGCGTAGACTCGATACACGGTGAGTCACTACAACTTTCCTAAGCTTCAGGACAAAGTCCCAAAGAGAAACATGATTAACAGGGTGTTGGAACAGATGAATCCACACTCATCCAGGCTCAGGCAGTTTGTCTGCAATCACAGAAAGTAATGCTCTGCCTTAATCTTTAACTTGGAACAATCACACATGTCCCAACATATTCTACACAGGTTTATAAGCCAATGAACCCAAATGACTGCCTTCTGTAGAATAACATAGGACCCAATTACCCATAAGATTTCCAGTGTAAAAGACAAGAAACACTAACATATTGTTCAGAAGGATGAGAAAACAGCATTTATAAAATAAGATTTTCCACACCTTCAAATACATATGTCACTTTTCCTAAAGCTCTAGCTAATCGATACAATACTCAGCAGTCTTTTAACCATGGTACATCCTTCAAGTTACTCTAGATTACTACGGCTATGTCTACACTAGGATATCTAAGAAGCCCTGAACTGTATTACCTGACACACAGGTCAACTGCTACTGAATAGCCCATATCCACACTACTGTAATCCTATACACAGCAGAGCTGAGCAAGCACAAACTCTCTCCTGTGACATGGTTTGGGACCATATTAACTCCTGAACTATGCTCATGATTGATTCTACATGTAGCAGGAAGGAACCATTCTAACAAGTCAGCAGATAGGTATTGCAGTACAAACAAACCAGTAGGCTGCAACAAGGATTTACCGTTGGTCAGACTCTATTGTCCGTGCTGTATGTCCTTCCTCCAGAGGCCAGACCACACTGTATGTCCTCCATCCAACCCCTTCTCTCACACTCCTCAGGGCTATTTAACTACTTAGCAGGAACGAGCTACAGCTGCACATTGTCCAGGTCAATCAACCCACTGCCTCTGCAGCAAGGCCACAGCTGCATGTTATCAACGCTGATCAACCCACTGCCTGCATTCCTCTACAGATAGGCAACTGAGTTCTCATGCACAAGAATATTCCGTGTCTCTCACTCTTCAGCATAGTACAGATACAATACAAGCATCCCTAAGATCAGCTCCAGCAAGAGATATGAAGACTGAATATTACTCCTATGCACTTACATACTGGGCAGAACTAATATTTCAAAAATTATGCAATTAATAGCTTCTGATTCTAACTAAGCACTGATAGCACCTAGATTTTAAATATCTAAAAATCTAAATGCTATTTGTGAAAATTACCTTTTCTTTTTTTCCATTTAAAACCACACCTTCTTCTTTGGTTACTCAGACTTTTGTCTAATCTCACTGGCAATATGCAAATGCTTATTTTGCTGTGTTCATCAGAGGAACTGCACACACAATTTCAGATTCACAGCAAGTGTAACCACACAGAATTCAAGATGCTCCTCTTGACCTATAAAGCCCATTATAATTTTAAACATTCTCTCTCCAGTGTGATCTCAGTATACAGATGCTAACTGAGCTTGTATGATACCCACCTTGCCTCAGGACAGTCAATACACTTGAAAAGGGAGATGCTCTTGCTGACAGTGCTGAGATTGCCTTAAAGCTATGCAGCATCTGGAAAGAGTAAGCACGCAATCAATTTTCATATGACAAGCATAGAATGGCAATATGAATTCTTAGCTCATAAGAAAAAGAAGCTAACATTTGAATTACTAACTACAGTGGCTTTACAAATAAAGAACGTCATTATCAACTAAGAACTATACTTCTGGGCTTTCACACAAAAGTCAGTGTGCTCAGTGTATACGCCATTCTCATACGTATTGTTCTCAAGGTACAATGGAAGTAATTCTCTGGTTCCAGACTACCTTTTCTGCTGACATTATCTTCCATCCACCATCCAAGATAATATTTCCAAGAGAATAAATTCTTAATTACAAAATGCCACTTCAAACACAACAGCTCTTTTTGTCTTTCCAAGGCAAAACCCAAAAATAGTATGGACATTAGAGAGGAGAATCACTAAGTATAATCAGAATCAAGCTATGCTTTCAGTTACCAACAAAGCAAAATAAACTAACATTTTGAGATAATTCTTTAAGTACTTTTCTTCAACTTTTACCTGAATTATGCACCAAACCGTGAAGACTCACTCACTACACTCTTGTTGGAGAGGAGTGCACACACTAATAAGAGCTAGCATATCCAGTGGAAATACTGCAATCTTTGATGTACAATCCAAACAGCACTTAAATAAATCCAACTATAAACCAGAACTTAGATATGACAATAAGAATAGAGTAAGATTGGTTTTTTTCTGTAATTTTTCCTTTTAGTGTAACAATACATTTACATTGCTATTAAACAAAGTCAAAAGCCCTGCATCAGAATGAAATAAAAATACATTGTTAAAACCTTTTTCTACATAGAAATTAAACTAAAAGTATCTTTAGAAGGTAACGTTTCATGTTAGCTACTCCACAGAAATAGGGATAGACATTCAAAAGATCAGTATTGCGCTGCTAATGTCATGAAGTTACACCATGTTAACAAAACCAATTAAATTTAGTACAATACTTGCTTTTATTAAAGATAAATCAGTTTACATTATCTCAAGTTTAACATGGCATTTTTCAAAAAAAAAGTTAAATACTCTCTTGGATGGAGGAATATCACTTTCCAACATTGCACTGTGACTCATCTGACCAGAATGCACTCGAATAATTTGCCTCCACAAGCAGCATACTGAGGCATTTATAATCAATTTTGCAGTACCTCCTCTTTTACAGCTCCTCTGGAATGTTCTTCTCGAGGAGTCTTTTTACTAGAAACGTCACAGGGGCAATGAGAGGGGAAAAAAGTAAAATGGTCCCTAGATATTGGTCCAGTATTTGAAGCACTGATTATATGAAATTAAACTATAAAATTCTCCTTATGCAACAACAGCATAAAACCAGCCTTGCCTGCTGAACCCTTGAACAGCCAGTAGAACTCTATGAAACCAAAACACTTAATAAAATAGCTAGCTGTTTTTCTGCATTAAAGGTTTGGCTCAAATCTTAGCTATAATTTTGCTGAAAGCACTAATGGTCCAGTGGTTACAGAATCAATGTTTCTCCTAAATGATAAGGCAGAAAAAGTTGGAGAACATTTACATGTAACCAAGATATTAATCTATATAATCACTCATTTCTCCATTTCCATGACAACCATTAGAGAAGAGTTTTCACCCTGAAGGAATTTTTTTCCACAGTATTACTGGAAAGCTGTGATTGGAAAAGCGTTAATTATTTGTTGCCCAGAGCACAGGAAATTCAAGGACAGGTACAACAACACTCTACCCTCAAGAGAGGCCAAGCCCACCAAGACCAGAGGAGAGAGTTAGGCAGATCCGTGTAGACTGGAGTATCTAACTCCACATGCCGTTTCACTTCTCCCAAAAATCCCACAAGTGGAAGTAGGTCCACACAGGTTAGATTCATTTCACACAAATATCATAATGAAAAGGCAACATATTTGAAAAAATGGCAAGGGATTCAACATATGAAATACCTTGTATCTCCTAACAGAAGACTACAGCCCCTCATTCAGAGCCCTTCTGTGTTGGGCCCCCAAAAGGAGAGCACTGCTGCAAGCAGCGCAGCCCCACGGGGATCCTGGCCACCCCAGCAGTGCTCAGCCTGCCCAGGGAAGTCAGGTGCCAGTCAGCCTAGACCGAACAGCCTGAAAGAGCCAATGTTAGCCTCACAAGTAACACCATTGCCTCCACCTACGGGAATTTTTCATTCTTCCTTCACATTATTCATCAACACTTTATTTGCTTCATGATTTCTGTATAATAAAAGCCTAGCTTAGCAACTTACTCTACTTTGACTGAAATACATGGGAAAAAAATCTCACTAATTTGGGAAAGAAGACTGAAACCATGTATACCAAAGCATGTAACAATTCCAGAAAGATTATGTGACCCAAAACTATATTTAAAAGACCATGAAACGCAGCAGGGTTATTTGTTTTTTTTTTTTCAGTAGTCACTATATATAGGAGCTGACAAAAATAAGACAGCTTATGAAACAGAATATTTGTAAAGCATAAAGTTTACTTGGCACTACTTGGGAATGACTTGGCATACTATTTACACATAGGGTATTTAAGAAAAGAAAAAAAAACACACACAAAAAAAAAAACCAAACCCAACCAACCGTTCTTGTAAATACACACTTTTGAGGTATTCAGAGGAGTTGAGACTTGCAAAAATATTAAAGAACTGTACTTAAAAGATAGAAAATTGTCACTTAATATAAGCTTATTTTAAAGTAGACAACTTGTTCCTAGGAAGTTTTCCAGGAATATACCCTATGCTCTACTATAGCAAAATGTAGATCCCACAGATATTTTCCTTTAGGACAAACTACCCCCAGTGCCCCTTCTCCCCAAACACCTCCCAGATTCCATCCAATCTCTTGAAAGTCTTCCCAAAGCCTCTCATAGCCAGAATTACCAGTGGGACAAGAGGTAGGTCTGAGCTACATACCGATGCCTGCCAGCACATCAAACAAGCCAGGTAACTATTCTGTGTTGTTGCTCTCAGGTTAAACATTTCCCTAAGAAAATATGAAATAATCAGTTCACCAGATATTCTACAAGAAAAGCCAGCAGATAGGACTACTTATTAAAGCCAATTGTGGTATTTGGATACAGTAGAGAAGTATTTCACAAATCACTGCAGAGTCTGCACTCTTCCATTTTTTGAGGCAGATCAGCAGCTTTCATTATGAAACAGAAATCATAACTACAAATTGTAACAATCCTCAGACTGAAGAGGAAAATGAACACGTCAATAACATGAGCTTTTAACCCATAATCCTATTATTCTATTAAAAAAAGAAAGCAAATTACATTATTAAGGGATCATTTTCCACAACTACTCAAAACAGCAGGACAGCTCAAAGTAAGGCATGCTATCATGCTGACATGCTCAGTGTTTCATTAGGAAGCATGTGTACTTTAATCCCTTGTCATTCATGTGTGATAAAAAATATCAAATTTCTGTTCATTAGTGTTGTGTAACCTGTACAAAACCACTGCTATATGGGACTTCAGTAACTGATGTAACTTCCAGCTTAACGCTATGACAAAATAATAATTTTATAGCAAGCATGAAGTGATAACTCAGATATAAAAACATACATTTAAACATGGTAGTTACAGTCAATAAATACTAGCTCTTCTTATTATAGGCTTATCTACCAAATAATGCAATCACCAAAAATTTCTTGTCATGCAGTTGACCTGGTTGTGAATGTCAGCATATCTGGAAGTTGCATTCACAGCAGTAAAAAAAAAAAAAAAAAAAAAAAATTTAAACAAATAAAGAAAACCAACTAAAAGAATACAAACCAACATTGCTTCCCCACTGCCTTGGATTGGTTTAGAACAGGTAAAATTAAGTTATCTGTGTTTGCTCTCCGTGCTGGAATAAAGGATTAGCAGTATGCAGAAGAGGTTTTTTTTCACCTTCAAATTCCCTTTATTTTTTTTTTCCCCTACTCGAACAAGTTTCCATAAGATCACTTTGGATGATCTTAGATTTATATATCTTTGGATTTATGTGGTGGGTTGACACTGGCTGAATGCCAGGCGCCCACCAAAGATGCTCTATCCATCCCCTCCTCAGCAGGACAAGGAAGAGAAAATATAACAAAAGGCTTGTGGGTCAAGACAGGACAGGGAGCCTACCAATTACTGTCACAGGAAAACAGAGTCAACTTAGGGAAAAATTAATTTAATTTACTACCAAATAAATGAGAAATAAAATGACCTCTTAAAACACCTTCCCCCCACTCTCCCCTTTCTTTCCAGGCTCAACTTCACTACCAATTTTCTCTACCTCCTCCCCTCCCATCACACGTTGTCTCTGATATTCCTTCCTCCTCAGGGACAGGGCTCCTCACACTCTTCCTCTGCTCCAGTGTCGGGTTCCTCCCACATGAGACAGTCCCCTGTGATCTCCAGCTTGAGTTCTTCCCACAGGCTGCAGTTCTTCACAAACCGTTCCAGCCTGGGTCCCCTGCGGGGTCACCAGCCCGGCCAGCAAACCTGCCCCAGCCTGGGCTCCTCTCCCCACGGGGACACAGGCCCTGCCAGGA
>JAVJGJ010000057.1:49974289-49991832 GCA_035590215.1 Microhierax caerulescens | reverse complement strand
AAGACACTATCTCTCCCTCTCTCGCGCTCTCTCTGGCACGCGTGCGCTTTGCACATGCCCAAAGGGGGGGTGAAGCCCAGACGAACCCGCTCCCCATAGCCGAGCCGGGTCCTTCAGCTGCGCCCGCATCCACTGACAGCAGAAAAAGAGGCGGGAGGCGAGAAGGACCTCTAGGGTGCATCTGGGCAAGAGGCGTGATGCTCGGGATCCTCGAGAGGTGTGCTCGGTAATTCCAGGTTCAAACTTTCCATTAATACCCTCCCCCCAAATTAGGAAAATAATTTCGAAATTACAGGATTTTTTTAAGGCTCAATTTGTTTTCAGGACTTTGCATCTTCTATGCAGGCACATGTTTTTTAATTCTTCTTCATTGCCACAAAGGCTAGATATTTATTTTTTAAGCCTCTACGTCTCCCTTCAGCCCAGGCCCTGTGGCATTTTCCACTTTATAAACTGCTGCAGAAATCAAAACTACCAGAGGGGGAAAAAGACAGAAGGGCTGCATGAATGCACAGTCAGGAAGGTGCCTTGTCCCAAAATAAGTATGGGGCTGGCTGCTTACCTGCTTGGGGGAAAGCAAACAGGGCCATATTGGAGAAATGATCCACTGAGGAGTCATGAGCTGCCAAATTTGTGATCACAGCTGCAGGAAGGACTCATGAAAGATGGGACATGGAACCTGCAGAACTATGTGACATGAGTTCCCACTTTGTATGAAGCACAATTTTTGGGGTGAGCAGGGGCTGCAACTGTGACACTGTATTTGCAGCGAGTGATAAATCACATACAGTCACTAGCTGGCAGAGCACAAGTAACACTTGACTAGGTTACGCAACATGCATGGCCATAAGGACTAGGGAGAGGAAAACTTCTGCTAGTCCAAGGCCTTCAGCCTGACAGCCTGAGGCCCCTTGTTGCTCCATGAACAATCCTATATGTTGGGAGTAACACCGAAGTGCATACATTTCCCCTTATGATAAATCAGGTCACTGCAGTAGAGAGGCATCTGAAGGATATTTTTTTTCAGCAGCTTGGGGTAAGGAGGGGCAGAAGGAAGCAAGTCAGCACAGCTTCGGTGGTAGCCATCATCCTGGATGGTTCTCTTATGTCTGAAAGGATTTGAACTCACTCCTCTAAAACACAAGACACCACTGACCTTATGGCTTTACCGTCTGCAGATTGCAGCAAATACTATTGTGTCAATTACAGTGAGATCACACTCTCTCAACCAGATGGGTCAGAAGCTTGTTGTTCAAGGATAAAAAAGATAGTTCATAAAAAAAAACCTAGTAGATTCCCATTTAATCATTTCAGAGTTGGAGATTTAGGCTTGTAACTTTAATTCCTGAGTCTTAATCCAATACTGTGCATTGTGTGTGTACAGACACACAGAAGAGGACGAGAGCTGTCACTGTGGGTGTGCTCTCAAAGCAACAGGGATGGAGATTGCATGCCAGGGGAAAACTGGGTGGTACCAAAGGTGCAGAAAAAATAGGACATAAAGACTGATAGCAGAGCATATTAGGTAAACATATTATACATGTTGGCAAACTGTATAGTAACGTAACAGAAGGTATTTAAAATATTAGTGACCTTTGAAATGCTGGCACAGACTTCACCTGAACTGCAGTTTTTAGACACCTTAACTGCTATTTTACAGTGAGGACCATACAACCGTTTCAGCCCCTGGCAGTGTTTAGAGCAGTCTTAGGACTCCTCTGAATGGCATTCAGGTCCAAAACTGCCTCAGGCTGCATTTTGCAGCTGGAAGCACTAAAACACAAAAGTCAACTTTCGGATGATTTGCTGAAGGCCGTGCTAGGCTGCTCCATGTATACTCTCAGAAGTACAGCACAGGCAGCTATATACTGCCACAGTGTATTTAATGTTTAGGATACTCTCTGAAGGATGTTATTCCCTAATGTTCAGTAATTTCAGTTTCCAAGTTCATTGCCAGAAGTTAAGATGGCTGTCGTGCACATTTTGAGTCAGGGTAATTTTTTGCTTAAATATACCAGTGGGTGTCTCTGCACTGCACAGAACATCCCTGTCTCTCCCTGTGCTTGATTTAAACATCCTTCACCAGAGCCCGGTAGCCAGCAAAGCAAAACAGAAATAGATTATGTGCAAAAATCCGAAACAGAGTGTATTCAGCACCCTGTGCATTTTTAATCATCAGCTGCCCATTATTCCGTAACACTCTCTTCCTATGATCAGTTTATATCTGTAGTTCATACCTATATCCTTGGGTCCTTGATTCCTGTGAGGAATTTGCACCCTGAAAAGGGGCACAACTCATTTAGGATCTGACTGTAAGGATAAAGGAGGCATAGCTGCAGCCTGCGGCACTTGTGGGGAGGAACAGCAACCACTGACCTCACTTCATATTTCCTACAGCAAACACTCATAGCATCCACCATGGGAGGAAAGCAGGGTGGGGGTGGGGGTGGGTGGATGGGATGTGAAGCAGGGGACAACAGCTCTCTGTTATTGTAATAAAATGGAGACACAGGTCAACATGAGCTTTATATGTCCCTACCCAGTCTCAGCAATCTTTTAGAGGATTATTAAGATTAGAAGCTCCTATTGTTTTGCTAATGGCTGTTTATTTTAAAAATGGCTTTTCTTGTAAACATACAGGAATGACCATATGTTACTCCATACTCCAGTGCTGCTTTGGCATACTACTGAAAGCAAAGAATGAAAATGGTGTTCCAACTGCAGATTTTACAAAAAAGAAACAGTTCATTTGCCCTTCAACTCTGCTGCTGTGGAGTCTTACCTGGCTGAGTGTAATGCATTAAAATAGCTTAAAAGTACTCTTTCTTTGAAAAATCTTGCTGCAGCTTATGCTGCTGTAAGAAGGCTGACAATGTTAACAATCCATTTAAAAATCCATGGCTGTTTGAATTCCAGAGGTATATTTGCAGAGATAATTTGAACTCTTGACTATATCCAAGCCTATCATCCGTAAAGTTGACTTATGTAAGTTCCTTTTCATTGCTCCCAAATGATGCAAAATATTTCCCACAATATTAAAAAATTTCAAATGAAAATAAGTTTTAGAGTCAGAGACCACTGAGCTGAACACTAGTCTTGTTGAATTCCAACCTCTCCAAAGTGAATGACACACATCATAAAGGTAATTTTAATTATAAAGCTTAAAATAGAGCATACAGCAAGCAAGGTTGAAATTAGCTTCTGCATCTTAGAAGTTATTTTCAATAGCTTTTAGTTTGATCACTGAGGCTATGATTTTCTATGCTTGATCTCTTTCATGACTCAAATGTTTCTGGAAAATGATTCATACATTTTAGAGGTGCAAAAGGACAAAATTAGGTACTTTTAATAAGAAACAACTTTTCTAACCATTCTTTTAATGGGAATACTGTCCCTATATCCCTTCACAGGAGGGAGCAGGGACTTGAGATCTGGCAAAAAAGGTGGCTTGGAGCTTAGACAGATTTTTCCGTACAAACAAAAATATTCATATTGACAAAGAACCAAAGCAGAAGAGAAATTAAGAGGATGACATGAGAGTATGTTTACACTCTGTTGATCGCTGACTTGTACAGTGAGCTCTATCTACAAGTCCAGAGCTTACAACTTTGGACATTAGGTCATCCTAAATTACACTAGGGTTTGTTTAAGAAGGAGTCACATCAGATCACAGGTTGGGTGAACATAAAATTAGCTGTTCCTCTCAGTAAGCAAATCTCAACTTCCCTGTGAATCTAGTCCCACAAATTAAAATGTTTAACTTTCCTATGAATTTGTTCTGTCTATAAGCTACTACCAGGAAATCAGGTGTGTACCACAAGACAGGTGACTCAAGTGTCACTTCAGAGAAGCAGAAATTTCCCAGATTCTTTCCTGAGTCACAAATAGTCTTTCACCAATCCAGCCTATATTCTGTGGATGCCTATAGCAAGATGCATATAGCTCCTTAAACTCACGTAGCCACAGCCTTTCCATAGCAAAACAAAGGAGAAAACCAAAATACTAAACATTTTTAGAAAGCAAATTGTGTGATCCTGTATTAGCTATTTTTCACACATGATAATACCTGTTGATGCCCGCAGTTAGTCATTTGGCCCACGTGGGAGATGATTAAGTTGTGAACACAAAATTCCTTAGTTTACTGACAGTTTTACACATTGGTAAGATGTTTTGGTTTTCCTTAAGTATGTATATGCAAATCTGCATAAACACTATGCAAAAAGGATACTAGTACTTACTACAGTTGCAAGTCTTTAAGAATTATTGTTACCTTAGTTTTGTCACCCTACTCTTACGCATTATGTGATCCTTCACCATAAGCTCAGTGCTTTTTTCTATGAATCCCTGTCTCATCCAGTATGAAAGGTGAATATATATGATAAATCATCTCTGCAGTATTTATTTCTATTCTTACCAGTCAATCAGTTCAGGTATAATTTATGGCTAAAAGGTGCTAAAAAACCCCTCATGTTCTTTATTCATTGTACTAATGAGTGCAGTTCCTGAGTGTTCTCCAAGGTTCCTGTCTTTGAAACTTTTCTTCCAAAAACAGACGTAGGAAAAGATTAATCTTTTCCTTTCAGTATATGCAAATGAGATGCAAAATGACATGTGCGGATTCCTAAATAAATGGCAAATATCTCAGCAACTAGGTGTCCAACTCAAAATATTAATAGCCTGTTTTTTTCATAAATGCTGAACACTTTTCATATTCTTTACAGGAAAGCATGAAGACAGGAAAGATTCCTCCAAATCAGGCCTGAGGCTGGCACTTTAAGCTGGTTGAGTGGAGAATAAAAAAAAACCAGACTGAAGCAGCTTGCATGGTAAGACATAGTCTGAAGCATTTTAGAACTTAGTTCTCCTATCTTGCTAACTTGCTTTAAGCACTTCCTGCTATTTGAAATCATCCAGTGTAAGGCTTTCAGAAGAAAATGCACAGATTTCAAAGGAAATAACTTCATTCAAACCTCAGTAATAATGCACACATAATCTTTGGCCTTTGGATTTTCCTGTTCTTTCAGCATCCTTTTTGGAGGGAAATATACAATGCATATTTGTTTGTCACTTTCTGTTTGCTTTTTAAAATAAAATATTAATCAGATACAAAAAGAAAATATTCATTTACTTCAAAAGAGAATTGCTGTGCAGTAGGGTTCAGCATACCTGTAGAGGCTACAATATGATCCAGATTTCTGCAGATTATTGAATAATTCTTTGATGATATTTTCAGAAGCTCTTTTAGAAGGATCATTTCTGATGAAAGACCTTCAGTCACAGTAGATATTTGGATATTAGGTACTTAGCATTACCTACTGAATACTTTCCACTAAGGTGTGACAGACACCTTGGTCTTTTAGCACATTTATTTTTACACTCACTAGCCGGCTAGTCACCTATTAGCAAGGTGGGATTTAACTAAATGCTTTTCCTAAATCTTATCTGGAATCAGTCTAACAGGACAAGGTTCAGAAACAGATACAGACCCTGTCTGATTGTAGGAGGAAATGGGAGAAAGAGATCAGGGCTAAAAATTGTATGGCTACTGTTATCTGTGCTGTTAATGGCCATCAAGGTCAGCAATGGGTGGTTTCCTTGTTACTGCTGTTGTCTTCAGCTAGGGAATATTGACATGTCTGTGTTGAGGCTGGGTGCTGCAGTGCTTGCAAAGCTGCCATGAGATCTCACCATTCAAACTTAAACAAAACAACCACAATATCAGCTTGATCGTTGATGAGGCCAACTTTACTGCTTGCCAGCACAACCCTAATACGTTTGCCTGATGATCATCTACAGGAGATAGGATGTATCAAAATGAGATACTAGTGGTAAGGAATTTGCAACAGCATCAAAATACAAAAATACACCCCTGAAGACTACCATCATCATCAATTAGTTTTAATTCTTATTTCATGAGCAGAACAACCCTGCTTCAGCATTATGTTCTCTCTGTATTTTTGTTTTCTTAATATCCTGTCTCAGGTGGCATAACCCCAGCTTTATCAGGTTCATCAACTGTACTACATCTAGTACAGTTTTTCTTTCCCTCTGTCATGATAAGATTGTACATTGTGTGAAAGCCTTGGGAAGGTTTTCTGTGAGCAACGTACATGCTCCAAAGCATGCTTGACTCCTACAGCTGCAACGTAAGTGATACGGAAATTTGTCACATACCTACTAGTGCTAATGACCAGGCTAAAACCCTGAAAACCTCCATATCTGAAATCTGTTCACCTTGTCTTGACTGTGTGTGCATAGAGGTAGATATAGCTATAGCTATATAGACATAGATGCTGATAGATGCATGTGTGCATGCTCCTATGTACAAATTAATTTAGAACGGTTTTCATCAGGAAGAAAATAATGAAACAGACTATGTCCTAATTTTCATCCAATACAATCTTTTCTTTTACAGCTCAAAAAAGTCTTTAATCTTCTCAGCAATGTATGGATAAACTTAAAGAATTCTCATGGGACTGACACAAATTGGTTGCTCAGCAGTTGAGATCAATTAATAAAAAGCTAATCTTTAAACTACAAAGACCAGGAACTTCCACTTCAAAAGATTATGCTTTTTTCACTCATGCTTTTTCAAGAAAGATATTTTTCTTTTAAAGTGACACAACAGTAAAGAAATAAAGGGAGATGTAACAAAATGCACACTTTAAAAGGTTTATGTATTTTAAAGTAATGTTTGTAATGCATTTTACAATTAATTTTGCTGAATTAGTTTTATGAATGTTAGCTGTGAATTAGAAGAGATTACCGATGAGAAAGATTCTGGAAAAAAAAAAATTAAACCTTTGATTATGTGACAGTTTAATTGATATCCATAAAGTTCTTTGCAAAACTACAGTCATAATTGTTGTGTATTTTGCATAATGTGTTCCAAATTTTCAAGTTTCAAATTTTTTAATGTTAGGAAATGTGTTAAAATATTTTCCCATTTCCAGCAGTAGAAGATGGAGCTGTCTGGATTTCCATCAGGAAGCCTGACACAACTGTCAGCAGCCAGCAGTGCACCCTTGCAGCAAAGAGGGCCAACAGCATCCAGCTGCATTGGGAAGAGTGTTGCCAGCAGGTTGCAGGAGGCAATCCTTTCCCTCTCCTCAGCTTTGGTGAGATACACCTGGAGTGCATCTGGGGCTCTCCAGTACAAGAAAGACATGGACATACTGGAGCAAGTGTAGTGAAGGACCACAAAGGTGATAAAGAGATCACAGCACCTGACCTAAGGAGAGGGCTCACTCTCTCTATCTCCAAAACCTGAAGAAAGCTCAGGTGAGTCTTATAAATATGTATAAATACCTAATGGGGGCTAAGTAAGAAGACAGAGCCAGGCACTTCTCAGTGGTGCCCAGTGATAGGATGAGAAGCAATGAGTACACATTAAAATATAAGTGATTTCATTTAAGCATTATAAAACCTTTTTTACTATGGGGGTGGTTAAACACTGGGACAGGTTGTTCAGAGAAGCTGTGGGGGCTCCATCCTTGGAGATACTTAAAAATTGCCAGGACAACCTTCCTCAGCAACCTTCCCTAGCTGACTCTGTTTGAACATGGCAGTTGGACTAGGTGGTTTCCAGAAACCCTTTCCAGCCTCATTGGTCCTGTAATTCTGTGATCAGGATATTGTCCTGTATGTGGTTTTATGCAGAATATTCCAGCTTTTAAAATATAATTAATACAAATTTTCAGTCTCTACACATTCAGGACATGAGACTTCTCCACATAATTCCAATATGTGATTGATATAGTCCATTCAATATAGATAAATTTAAGAAGTTTTGCTTAACACAGTGACATTTTAAAATAAATATATGCATATGTACATGTATGTGTATGTATAATATTAAGAAACATATTTTATTTTTCAAAAGGAACAAAGATTTGATGTAGGTTAAATACATCTATAAGTATTTGCAGAACTGAGGATTTTAATTTCTTTTTAGCTATTATAATGCATTCATGACAAATACTGTAGTATTTCTACAAATTGCATTACATAATCCTTCTCTAAAATATACTCTCTTTTCTCAGTGGAATATGCCATGACAAGCAACTCTAAGCTTTAGAAGTTGCACAATTAATTTCAGAAGCAAGCAGAAAAATAACATATTTGTGTACACAACCACACGCACTATTTCAGGTACCCAAGCATTGGTCATGTTCTTGATCTTCCCCTTTCTTTTGCAGAGTACATGATGCTTGAATCTTTTCATTGTTCACTGAATGTATATATTAGGAAGTGTTTTGTGGTTTGTTGAATATAGTGGCATGACTGGATGCTGTATGGACCATTTCAAAGTAGACATAAACTGCCTAGTTTTTTGCCATTCAGAAGGAGTGGAGCTGATCCGTAGGATCTCTTACAGTCTCGTGTTCTTTCTAGAAGTCTTTACTTTCTGTTGACATCGTATCTGCAAAATGTAAAAACTATCTGGGTCTCAGCCTCTGAACAGAAGATCATTAATCCATATTAATGATCTCATAAAGTTAGGCAACATGGATTATAGGGACATCAGAGTTTCAGTGTGGTGGTTTCTTATCCCACTCTATAGGATTCAGAATAAAACTCAGTGTTTATAATTTTAGACTGGCAGAATTCCTTTCCTCAAGGTAAATCTTTCCAGGGGCTCTAGGAATGACGGTATCAGCCTTATTTATCTGCCTCTCAACTTTTTAATCCTTTTTGGTAGAACTGATACTTTTGTACTTGCAGTGTACATGTTTTCATCACATTGTCTGTGTGACCATTGAAGAGCTCTGAATCTGTTGGCCAAATTTGAAGTACTAACGTGTCAGAGCTAAATTCTTGGACATTTAGTGAAGTCAGGGCAGAGTAGAAATACCTTGTAAATGGCTTGATTTAAGGAAAAGCTGCATTCTATCAAAGGTCATAAAATCTGCATGAGACAGTATCCCTGTACAAGTCCCAAATTCAACATGAACTGCTCCTAGGATACCCTCTTAAACTTATCCACAAGAAAAATATGTCTCCAGCACTGAAGAATTAGTACAGTACTAATTAAACCCCGAGATTTTTCATGGAGTAAACCACAGGAAAACAGCATAGTTTTAGATGGTCCGGTCTGCTTGCTACATAGACCATGATGAATTAATGTCTGAGATTTGCTCCACCACTACCTGATTTCACACTTACACATTGGTGCTTGTGTGCATTTCTTCTTAATTAACAGTTAACAGTGACAGTCAAAAGCCAATAAACACAACAGAAGTAAAAAATCAAAGAGAAATGGAGTATTATCCACATAATGTTTAATTTAATGTCAACAAGGCTATAAAAATAAGTGAAGTCAGAAATTACAGCTCCAGTGAGATTAGTATTTGTTTCTTGGTCGTTTGGAGCTTTTTGTGTTTAGCAGATGCTATACCTCAGGGAGAGAAAACCCCAACAATTATAGCTTAAAATTAATGCCTCTGTAGTTCCTAACATTTTAGTGACTAATCACAACAGGCTGCATCATTAGACAGCAGTACACACAACTCCTCTGTTAAAAGGGTAGTTTAGAAAGAGAAATTTAAGTTCATCCTAATATCCATCTTTTTTCATCCAGTGACATTCTAATGGAAAATACAGAAACCATTCTGAACAGCAACCAGAACTTGAAGGTCTCTGTCCTGGATGAATGACATTCTTCTTCTTCATATCTCTCCAATTAAATCCTCATTTATTTTCTGCATAGCTTCAGTTAGCGGCTCTTAATGCTGCTGGGATTTAAGAGCTAAATGTTACTGGGGTGTGAACTGCATTTGGGAAAATACACACTTCCTAGAAGAAACATAAAAGCCAGGGAATTTAGACTATTAGAAGCTATAAGTTTGGGGGATATGGGTCTTAGATATCTGAAATTACAGTTAGGTGGCACTTAGGTCCTTTTGTTAACCTACCTGTCTGCTTCTCTGCAGATATGTCAAGACCAAATTGTATCAGACCAGTCTAATCTCCTCATACAGCAGCCTAACTGATCTTGTGGACAGATAAAAGGCAGTAGATGTCAAATACTAGGAATTTTTTTAAGGTTTCTCATAACAGACTGAGCAAATTGGGGAGATGATTTAGATAAAAATGCTATTGCCTGGCTACAAAACCAATTGGGAAAACATATTCAAGGTAATTAGCACTGATTCAGAGTCAAAATGGAGAAATGCACTAAGAGATGTTTGTCAAGCGCTTGTCCTGGCATGGTATTGTTTTGCATTGCGTATTTGCATTGTTGTAAGGAATGATAGAAGAGACTACATGGCTTACTAAATTCAAAGATGGTGTAGATGGAAGCGAGCTAGCTTGCTAGAAACGGGTTTTAAGTTCAAAGTGAAGTCTTGACAAGTCGAGATTCGATCTGAAAAAAGTAGTGCACAGTAGGAGAGGATCTGTGGGTTATCTGAGGCAATTCCCGAGCACAGGCAAGCAGCATCATATTGCTGCAAGAAAATCAAACATCAGACTGGGACTTATAAAGAGCAACATGAAGCTGCAGGATGTGTGAGCCAGTCCTTCTATCTTACTCAAGTCTGGCAAGGCCTTTATAATGAGGTACGATAATGTACCATGTCGGGTTTTGTATGCAACAGCAAATGAGTGTGGAACAGTTGGACAGAACTGAGATATGCTGAGAAGAGTCACTGTGCTACATGGAAAAATCAGACATAGTGAGATTGTTTAGCCTAGAGAACAGGAGAATAGGTGGTGAGGTGACAGCAGTCTGTTAAGTAAAAGGTGGAAGAGAAGGAGGTTCACCTGTTGTTCAAGCCCATAGTCAAGAAGACAAGAAGTAATGGCTGTAATTTATAACATGGAAGCATCAGCTTCAATACTAGTGGTTTGAAGTCTCCAACTCGGAAGCTTTGTAAAAGTAAGAATAATCTCACTAAAGATGATCTTGCCTCAGGAGTTTGCCTGTACTAGGTGATCTCTTTAAAGCTCCTTCAGCCCTGTGACTGATCATCTTATCGGTGTCTAAATCTCAGCTAGACTGTTTTCCTGTAGCAAAAGCCTCAAGCGATAGCAAAAACGAGTATCCTTAGTACCTTTTTTAGGTTATCCAGACCATAGCAATATTGTAGTCTGAAGCTGTAAAAGATTATTTTGTCTGTATTACTCTGCATTAACTGAATGATGATGGGAACACCTGCTGCTTTTAGTAAGAAGATACTGCAACACAGGCAGTGGTTACTTCATTTACTGCCCTGCTTAGGACCTGCTCAGCTATGGCATAACCTGTCAATTATGAAACAGAGAGAACTGCTGAAAATGCCAAGGCAGTGGCCAGATTCATCTCACCTACCTTCCTCTGTCTGCAGTGTAAATGTCTACAACTGCACCACTCATCTTAATCTCCATTCGTGGTGAACAGAGAAAACAAGACAATTTTAGGATGCAATTCATTTGACTTATTTTAGATGTTTTTATTAGGGTAAGATGAACGGAAGTGCTTATTTTTCTCCATTGACTAGACGCAAACTATGTGAATAGCTCAGATGGGGAAATCTGCATGGCAAATATCCTCATTTTCCAATATAAATTCTGTCTGGTGTGTTGATTTCAGAGTCTAACAGTATCCTCCACATAACAATATTAGATACACAACGGTGCCCACTGGCAGCTGTTTGAAAGAGAAAGTGATAGAGAGATGAGGTTGCTCCACCTCTCAATTAACTCCTACAGCTGTTAACAGCAGATAAAGCTAGGAGGTACAGATTATAAATAAAGGTCAAATGACTGACCCCGTAAGAAAGGAGTATGAGCATGCAAATTATGTTAAAACCAGATAATTAATATGTAAAATCAGGGCCAATATCTTTCAGCTGCAGTCTATTGATTAAAACCACTGTGTACACAATTGCAGTGCACTGGTGTTTATTTTGAGTTAGAATGACCAACTGTATTGAAAACCATAGTATTTATTCCCTTTGGCCCTTAAGATGAAGTCTTAAGCTCATGTTCATGCTATGTCTGGAGTTATATATTAATTATCAGATTATTTTATTTTCAATCATTTTAAAAAAGGGAGGGGCACTTCACTTCTAGCTCTAAGATTTTTGCTGGAAAATGGCTGCCTTTTAGTAAAAGACTATTTTATAACTGAGAAAACAGCAGAATGCAGTCTTTGGCCTCAGCACTTGAGCATTTAACCTGCCTTTCTCTACAGGTTCAGATAGTTTTCTTTTCCTCTGGACTCAACAACTGTGTTAAATAAAATAAAATAAAATTGAAATCTTACCAAATACACAGGTTTTTACCAGTGCCACCCTTGAAGGGCCAAGCATCATGACTGGTTCCATAATCCCTGGCTCTTCCACCTTGCCCTTCTTCCCTTTTGTCACCTCTTCCTTCTTCAGCATTTGCTCCCCATATATTTCTCTCTCTTTGTATTTATTATAGCATTTGTTCTGGGATTGCCTGTGACAGTCAGGTCCTGTGCTAATGGCCACGGTGTGTACCCAGTTAGCAGAAGCATTTAATTGCCAAATTTCATTCTGAATATTGCTTTGTATATGGCTAGAGTCACTCTCAGTCACTTGCAAGAGAAAAACAGAAAAAAACCTGTTAGTTCTAGGGCTACTAGGGACAACATTTTCTGAAGTGCGTAGAGGATTAATTGTAGTTTGATTGCTTGAGGATCCAGACTACAGAAGCCAATCAGGGTGGACAAAGACCATCCTCCAGACATTTGCCCCACAGACCCCTGAAAATGTGCGCAACATCAGACTGTATTTCTTTAAGCCTTCTAAAGAAATCCATCAAGGTTTGCAGGAAATAGTTTGCATATAAAACAGAGTAAGTGCCCTGATGGAGTAACTAGGGATCACAAGAGTTCTGAGAATTCAATGTATATTACTCAGATATGTCGGAGCCCTGTCAGGCTGAAGAACCTTCCACTGAACAACAGGGGGTTAGGCAGCAGTCCCTAGAGCTTCATTATAAACATGGTTTTAGATAGCTTCTTGGGAATCATGCTGAGATGGAAAAAGACTCTGTGGAGAAAGAGTTACTTGTTAATTCCACTCTTTTTCTAACAGCTACAAAACTTTCCTGTTCTTGACTGTGAAATTTTGAATCCCCAAGTTTCCATGGATGTTCCAAGGTAAACCCCACAACCTTGCTCAAGGAGGGAAAAAAATAAAACTACTATGCCTTGTAAAAAATATCAAACATTTTTTGCACATTGGAGTGTTTGTAAATATGGTATGCAACACTATTGCATTGTGACTTGACCTTTACATGCCTCTATTCACTAAACATCAACAGCTTACTTTAAACAGCAATACAGTGAGTGTGGCTTCACTGAAATGTATCACAAATAACACCGTTATGTTTCCCTAAAGTAAACAGCTAAGCACTGAAATTCAGACATTCCTAGAGAAATGTATTCATTGACCCTCACACACAAAGGCCTGTCATCGCTGATGAGGTCAATGAAACTATGCACATCCTGAAGTTTGTTGCATCGAGCTTTTAACTTCCTGCTTAGCATTTTAAATACCATAGGAAAAATGATTTATCAATATTTTATGTGCACATTTACTTATTTTCCAGTGACCTCCATATAACTGGTATGTTCCAGACTGCAGTCACTGAAATTGCATTATAAATAAACAATATAGTTATGAAAAGCCAAATGCACAAGTGGGTAAATAAGCGTATTCCAGAATGCCACATGGTTATTGCCCTCTGGAGTTAACACTGGGGATAACGATGCATCTCCTTACTATGATTTGTCTTCTGAAAAGAAGCAGGTGCTTCAGCCTAGAGAATCCAAATACGTTTTGATATTCCGTAACACAGGAGAAACACAAACCGGACAAATAAAACATCAGAGAATAGATTGAGTGCAAATCAGAAGGGAGTGCAAAAAGCACTACTTATCCACCCAGTGTCTGGCTTAGGTTAGAGCAACGTGGAAATTGTTCATGTGTGGGTAAGCAAGGACTGCCTTGGAAGCAGATGCGAAGAACGCTTGTGGCTGTGGCCAGGCTGCTCCTGGTCTGGCCTTCAGCAGCAGTACTGGTGGTGGAGAACTCTAACACACCATGCAACTGGACTTAAAGCAGCCATAGGTCAGAGCCATGAGTGACATGTGAGTTCACATGTTATTTTTCCATTCAGTTACTGTTTTCATGCAGAATCTGCAAATCAGCTGTCCAGTGAAGTCCAACTGCATTAAGAGCTTTTAAATGCGTGAGGACAGGTTTCAGACGTCAGTGGTGACACTGCCGTGCTGTTAAGTGATACTCTCCGTCAGACCCAGTAATCTCTGCAAAATGCTGCAGCTATACGCCAGAAAGGCTCCTTCCATGTACAAACCTAGCATCAGTAAAGGATCAAAGATGGAATTGCCAGTAATTGACTGCATAGCAGATTAGATTTTTAATGCCATATATAAGAAGAAAACAAAAAGCCAGACCAGAAAAAGCCACCGTTAGGTAATAAAATAAATTAAAAGAAAAAAAAAAAAAAGACGGGAGAAATCCAACAAGTTAGCTGTCTGGCAGCAGTCTTTTTTTGAGCTCTGTACTGATTTTCAGCTCACAGCTGCTAAAGCACAGCTGCGCACGCCTTATGTGGCAGCCCACATGCTATCCCTGCAGCTTTCCAAGAGTGGATCATTCTTGAGCTGACCTTAAAGAGAGATACTGGGGAAGGAATGCAATGTTTCCTACTTGACCAAAAGGAAGGTAAAACTGCTGAAAATTATTTAAGGCTTTAATGTATCCCAAATAGAAATTACTAGCCAGCAGTCTGCTGGAGAGAACAGACAGTCTGATCGCACCACAGGTTAAACGTTGCTAAAGCTGATGAGTTCTCTACTGCTCCACTGGTGGAACTAAGAAAAGTAAATCTAATCTTTGCAGCATTACTGGTCTTTATGCAAAGGAGCTTTTTACAGGTGTTACTAATGGAGTGATTTTATTCTCAATTTCACCTTATAGTTTGCATTAGGAATTTTTGTTCAATTTGCATATAGTTTTTCCAAACTAGGTTGTTTTTTTTTCAGGCATATGGCTTGACATTTTCCATGCTGAAATACCCAGAATATAGTCCTTAGTGAATTCTAAAGATGCTGGTGTTTCTCTTTAGGAAACCCTAGGACTTCATCTTCTGGACAAGGACTTGTGGTTTGACAGCAAGGTAGTTTTTGTACCATTATTTATGTAATTTTGGCTCAAACTCAGGCACGCTGACTGTCCAAGTGAGTAAAGACTGCTGCTGTTTTACAGATTAAAGATGTAATGGATCAGGATGCAATAAGCATGACCGAGACTCTCAGTGTATATTCAGGCAAAAAAAATTAAATGTGCCTGATCTCTGATACAGAGACCAGCTGGCCTGGCATTGCCCATGGCATCATTATATTATCTTTCTTCGTACAGCAGGAGGGCCTCATTGCTACTGCCTGCTGGGAAAGGTCCCCGGCTATGCTAATTTCCAAATAGTGCCAGTGAATTATTTGTTGGAGTGCTTGTTGGGCCAAGGCAAAACTGTGCCATCATCTACGAGTACAGACAGGTGAGTGTCGGTGTCGTGAGGCTGTTTGATTTATTAGTACAGCTTTGACCTCAGAGCCCCCAATCCCCTGTGTCATCCCCACATACGAACATTGTCACACTCTCCCTGTTCCAAAATAAGCTTGAGTTGCATAGGCAGTGTACAGAGAGCATATGTTGGCCCAGAATTACCTGTGGCAAGTGAAACTTACCCTGAAACTTCCTCTTTTGCCTAACCTTAGAAAAGTGCTCCTAACTTTGGGTCCTGGCATTGTCCTAGAAGCAGCCTGACTCGATACCCACTAGATTTGGTGTGCTGAGCAAGGGGGTACTGGACCAGGCAGGGCAAAGGAAGACACTGGAGAACTACCACTTAGAGCTGCTGGAGAGATTAGGAGTGCTGGGGCTGGGGAAGCAGCACAACATGGACACAACTGGGTGAGGCCCTGTGAGCACCATTCCCTATTAAATGGTGCCAACCCATCCCCATGATGCTACGTAGCATATGCTCACTGAGACACCATCTTGGTGGAGAAAATAATCTGTGGTCATATTGTCAAAGATTATTATAATCCATACATAAAAAGGGCAAATTAAGCTTGAGCAGAAAAATTTCATTTTACTGCTTTGTAGCTTTTTCTGTTTGTCTTTCCAACATTAATAATATACTTTTAAAAACAGATTTTCTGGCTTATTTGTCATTTAAGATAAAATGCATGAATATGTATTTATACTTCCTCTGTACAGGGATGCATGAGCATCCTGGGTACTATGGCTAAGCCAAAACACTCCAGGAAATGTGATTTAGAAATCAAAAATTTAGCTAACAATATTTGCAGGTAAATTTTTTAAGCACTTTTGCTTATTTGTTTCAGACAAAATTGCCATATACCATCCTTCAAGAAGAACTCTTGGAGGATGGCACATGTACTGTTGCATTGCTTTGTACCTGCAAATGTTACCAAATTATAGCTGTAGTGATGGGCTGCTGAATGGCATATTGCTTTAATTTTGGAAAAAAATCAGTTTTGAACAGACAGGCTATAGTTAATTACAAACATACCTGATGCTCACATCTGAGAGCTCTCCGGTAGGAATCAAGAGCACATATTCTATATTTGGTACCAGACATAGTGGAGGAATTTGACAAGCAGTCTCTCTCATGGTAAAATTAAGGACTCATTGTTTCTATGGTGTGCTTAGAGTTGTAATGAGTTGCCTTCAGATATGTTACTCGAACTCTTGTTTTAGCTTATTTATCAGCATCGGTGCAAATTCAAACCTCACAAATCGTGTTGGTTTTATCCACAAAGGAGACCATCCTCCAGCAGCCTTTCCTGCTTTTTTGGTAGGGGAGCTGTGTGAAGTTAGTTCACAAAGTTTTAGATATGGAAATACAACTGATGACCTCTAATGTGCTCAGAAAATACAAATGAGATTTGGACCTCTTTAAAATATTAAAAAATAATTATTAATTAATTAATTATTTAAAAAATAATAATTAAACATTAAATAAAAAAAGATGTACTATAAACTAATTAATATAATCTAGCCTTCCCTTTGCAGTAGGGACATAGGAGATGTTCATATATAAAGGTGCAGATGAGGAGACAAAAGGAGACATCCTTTTATTACAGAGCTTACATTAATTTGTTTTTATTCATCAGACCCCTGTTGCAGTTATGAGTTTTGGAGGCATACTATGTACTCATTCTGTCATGACAGTATAAACCCCCCATATTGTTTGGCATCAGTTGTAAAAGTATATTAGATAAAAAGCTAAGACAACATTTAAAAACAGAGTCAAAATCAGGGTGATTACATTTTTTGTCACATCTGGATAATGATTTCAGTGACTTAAAATGAAAGTGACCAGTTCCATAAGAAATGGATTATCCATGCACGTATCATGAGGCAAATCCAAACACTTCCCTAGTAATAAAGAAACGTTCCCTGCAGCGATTGAGAGACGGAGACGCAGCTTGATGCAAGCAAGATGTCTACTTTACTGAGCTAACACACATACATTTA
>JAVJGJ010000057.1:49875892-49971285 GCA_035590215.1 Microhierax caerulescens | reverse complement strand
CCGATCTAGTTCCGGTCTTAGACAGTTGCATAAAAGTATCAGGGGGTTGACTACTTCAGTTTCATAATTAGCAGACAACCCATGCAACAAGCCTTCCAAAGAAGTGTCATGTTCCTCAAGCCTTCTTATGGGTCCTTACAGTTTTCCAGCTACCAAATGCTTGGCAGCACTTTGTCAAACATTTTCTGTATTCCCTGGCTGGAAACAGCTGGAGTCTTGCAGGGCAGTTACTGAGTCAAGGCTGTTAAGGCTGATAAGAACTATGAAGATGCAGCAAAAAAGACAGGGAAATATTGAGGTGTAATACAAGATTTTGAGTCATTATGGAAAGGCCAACATTAAAAAGACATCTGGAAGAAGAGAAGAGATGATGAAGGTGAGGGACCACCACTATGTGGGTCTTCCACCTACCCAATAATCCTGTGTATAGTAACTGTGGCTGTGCTGAGTCAGGCAGCAAGAGCCAGGAATCTCACCAGATGAATAAAGATGGTGAATTAGGTAGCACAGAGTACCTGGATCATTTTGGATGTACTTTAATCATCTAATTAGCCCGAACACTGAAAAGTGCACAACAATACTACAGTTATTATTTCTTTTCTGCCTAGGTAGGGTAGTCCTATCACTTCTCTTCATTCCCAGAAAAGCAGGTCAGTGCTAATGTGTATCGCTCACACTATCTGAAAATAAGAAGTATCTTGTTTCTGGGGAATCTCTCATCCTGAAACCTTTATCCTTATGCTTGAAGAGCAAGACATGTAAACTGAGATTGCCAAGGTTGTCTATGGACTTGGATGTTAAATTTTTACTCATTCCTATAGAATTTAGGAAATGGCATATTTCACAGCAACTTTGAGTGAGCTTATTTTGAAGGTTTTTGATTTATTTTCTTTGTCATGCCATGTTGATAACATGAAAGATATCAATATAACATGCAATAACAACAGGGGGGGAAAAAAAAAACAGTTAACACTGGTGGACTACTCAAGGCTTATTTAATCACATTTTTATAACATTAACATCCTAGATTAGAATATCTGGTCATGTTTATCAGATGAATGCCAAAACCCAGTAACCACACAGTCACTGGGAACTACTTCTGCACTCCCACAAAAGCTGTACTCATTTACTTTTGAACTTGTGGCTCTGAGCCAGTGTAAATGGGCAGTCTAAAATTATGAAACAAGGAACTGTTTCTTCACTTGAGAGATTCTTTCTGGCTACAGACCTTTGGTAGCTCCTGGTGCCATTAAATCAAAAGCCTGATCCAATTACTAGCTTTGTGTGGGAACTTGCTCAGACTTGCTTAATTTCTCACTTGACCAGGGAGGGCTGAGCTTTCAAACCTGCACAACTTCTACGATATTTGTAAACTGCTGATGGTATAGAGCTGTATTCCCCAAACACTGTCTTGCGTTCTGGTGAAAAAATAATTAGCATAAGCATATTTCTATAATTACAATAAAAAGCTTTGCTTTCTCATGGTGCTAAAATGTATTTTTAATTGGATTCACAAACTTAATTCATTTTATATAATCGCCTTGGATTCTGTAGTTCAGCTGTTAAAAATCATTATCCCAGCTAGCCCCTAGCAGTCTTTCCCCACATCTGACCAACCAGTCCTGAACAGACACATGTGAAAGGCTGCCTCGTGCTCCAGGGGATGATGGAAATACGGGAAGCTATCAATAGTCAGCTCAGGCTAATGAAAGCACATCTCTGCAGGGGCTGAGCAAGCTGATGATTGGTTGTTAATTATATGGGACAAGTTTAATTGCATTTCCGTACAATAGGTTATGTCTGTTTGACCATGATATCTACTGTTTATATCCCCATTTAATTACATTACAGCCTTCGTACCTGCAAAATGCAGAAACCCGTATTAAGTGAATATTCAGAAATGCAGAGATTATCTCATTTTTAATTGAGTTTTGCCAGTCTCATCATATCAACTGATAAATAATTTACACTGTATATGTATGCAATATAAATACCAAGGTATAAACACCATTTTGATACCTAATTTCTTTGTTCCAAAAGAGCAGTTCTCACCATGTCTCTCCCCCTTTTTATCCTTACCTTTATATTTCTACCAAATGAGCCGTCTATAGCTGCTGTGTAGAGCTCCTCTTCCCAGCTATTTCCTTGCTTCCACTGGGATTGAAATTTCTCTGCACAGAGCTTTTACAGCATTTTTTGTGGAATAAATACTGTGTCATCGAACTCAATGTCTCTTCTTTCAGCATAGCAGCCAACATACTTTCCTTGGCATTCCATCCTATATGAGATTTTGTATGATCGCTCTTTAAGATCTTCTCCTTTGTGACACCCACCTTTCTCCTACACTTTGATTCTGTTTTTTTCCTGTCCCTCCCTAGTTTATCTAGTTAGTTGGAGTCAATCTGAGCTTCCAGCCTGACACCTTTGAGATCTATCCCTTTGCTTGTTGCAAGTCTGTCTGTTCAGACTTGTGTCTCAGCCTGTCTCTGTCCCTTGTCTGGGATAGAGCTCAGCTATAGACCTTGCAACATCTCTGTCATATTTCCAAAATCTCCCCATGACCTCCTTTCCTTGGCACAATGCGAAGTCTTACTGTAGCCTCTTTATCTTTTCCATTACTTGACAGTCATATTTGATTTTCCTTTGTATTTTTGTCTCTGTCCAAATATTAATAGTTCTTCTGTCAAATCTCTCTTTTTGTCTGTGTCCCTCTCTTTCTGTCTTTTGGGAAGGAAAGTTGTCTTTGTTACAGTGGCATTTCTTTTAAGGTGTTTTGCCCATGTTGTTTTCCACACTTGGTAATGTAGAGCCTGTGAAATTGGAAAGGGACTCTTTCAGACCAGTAAGGGCATTAGGGAATCCTTTGCCACTGCAGAGGCCAGATTTGTTTAGTTTTCAGTGTAGTCATGGAGTAAAGGATGTCTATGCTAGTATGTATGCTTTGAAGTTAGAGCCATGGGAAGCACCTTTGCCCACGAGACATGGTCTGAACCCGGCCAGTCAATAAATAGGGATAAATGGTTCGGGTGCAGGTCCATCTTCCTAGAAATCATTTTCTACATTGCTGTGAAAACACTCCAGTTCAGCAGTCAGCCGTGTTATCATCGCACCGAGCTCTGACCCTTGGGGTTATGTAGGATGTGCTCAGAACTAGTCTCAGTGTTTTTTTCCTGCTCTACTCAGACCTTTATACAGCTTCCAAATCTGAATCACAGTAGTTGTATTCAGTGCCTGGAAAAACAAGTTCCTATTCATTATCATCCCTCCTCAGTCTCTCCAGTACTCCTTAGGTTGCCAAATTGTCTCCTTAGGTTGCCAAATTGTCATCAGTGCTTTCACTCTTACTTTATATTTACCTTCATGTCCCACTGCCTCAGTTACTTTTTGTTCTGTGTTTTTTTAGGAATGATAATTAAAAAAAAGTATAATGGATTTGTTTGAAATAATACCTTTATTAAGTGGCATGTCCAGCTGCAGGCTAGGGTGCTTACTTGCTCGTATTCTACTGGCATTCATCGAAGTGCAACACTGTGAAATCGTATCACTAATAACGATGGACCCGGGCATCACACACAGCAGAACTGGGCTACAAGGGCACAAAAGGGTCAGGATTCAGCTTTTTGTTCTGCTGTTGTGTGGACAAAACTACATTTATGAAATGTTATTTATCAATAAATGTTATTTATTGATTTTGGATGGGACCTAGAGGTTCACACTTGATAACTAAAATACTAGGTGATGGACTATCACTATCAATATAATCTTAATTTTTTTCTATTATACCCAGGTGTGTTTGTAGCCATTTTATCTTCTTGGGTGTACTGTCAGGCTATTTTTCAGATACATATCGTGATTTATGCCCTTTCTCTCAGAGTGAAACTTACTTCACTGTAGTAATCATAGTTTCCAGTCTACCTTTTATCAATGACATCAACTAACTCACCAGCCTAATGCTCCATTATCCCAGGAACATCACATTGTTGTGGTATTACCTTTCCATGGAGGAGGCTGAATTGCTTTTATTACTTCCTGCTTGAACAACTGCTAATCTCTTTTCTGGAGTTCTTCCAAGAGGATGACTATACTTCTGACACAACTGATTCAAATTGCCCTTGCCAGGATTTAACAGACTGGAATATCTGTCTCACTTTCTTCAAGGACAGAGGTTTGATTTCCCATCGAATCTGTGATTTAAAAACAAGTGTCTGGTTTTGTGCAGTTTCCCATTTATCCTCCTGTTTTGGTGAACTTGACCACATTCTGAGTTTCCTGATGCCATATTGCTAATTATTGTTACCTACAGCCAGACTCTGTGAGGGTTTACAACCTGTAAATCCCATTGATTTCTGTTCCTATTAAAAATCTAAACTAACCAGAATTTGTTGTTAAATTCCTGTTTTCCTGCATTAATTTTCCAGACTGTGACTCCTTAGTTTGCTAACCTGAGCTGCTAAATCATTTGCTTACTTTTAAATCTGGTGTTCAGTATAGAATAAATTTTGTTAAACCAGTTGCTGAACTTTACTGATGTGCAAAGAAGCTGGATCTAGTTCTAGGGCCAAGAGCTTAGCAGCAGCCACAGGACAGACACATACTGTCCCCAGCCTTCACCAAGTTAGCTCTGTGGCTGTATGCTCTGAATATACTGAAGGGACACTCCCATTTCTAAAGTAACACATTAAATTCCCCTGAAATTAAGCATTTGAAGCAGTGAACTAATATTCAAAAAGCTTTCAGTTTTGCCATTGAATGCAATGCCTATGACAGGCTCGGGGCTTTCTGGGGTTTGGGGAAAGAGAAGGGGTGGTGGCAGGAGAAGAAAATGAGAGCCTCTCTCATGACCACCAAAAGCCCCCTCCACCACCCTGCCCAATCCCACAGACAGGGCCTGCTATATCGCTATGTCAGCTTGCTTAGGGGGTCTATAAGCAGTATTACTGAAGCAAGTTGTGTACCTTAACTTCTGCTTTTAGCTTGAAGTCGGTGTTTTTATATAAAAATCTGTGCCTCAAGCAACACCCTTTCAGTTCTTGGAGAAGTGTAGGAAAAAAAGTCTTAGTAAGTGAATAGTTGCAAGTCATGCAGGTCCTGCAGTTTCTGCATTTCCTCTCCCAGTCTGTAACGTGACTTTTTAGTCTTGGCAGAAGGATGTAAGAAATGGCCCTGAGACTAATGGCTGGCTGCCACTCAAGAGAACTGACAAAAATCAGGGGAACAGCTTATCAGTGTCTCTTGTGAGATGATAAAGATTAACTTGAAGGCTACACCCAAGCTGTGTTTTAAACAAATTAGATGGGATGGGCCCCATCTCTTTTTTAGTAACACTTACCACATTGGGATCTCCAGATGCCTCCTTGTGTTGTAACATAAATAACAACCACAACAACTGATTTCTTCTGCTGAAGGATCTGATCTCACAGAAGAAAATCACAGATGTGGCAGAGTAGGAAAAAAAAAAAGACGTATTTAATTATATTGAGATCTCTTTTCCAAGTTGCCTGGATTCTGACAGTCTAGTTTTTTTCAGATCAGTTTAGTCCTACTCAGCTTGGTGAGAGCAGGTTGGTATGGACTAGCTGAAGATCAGTCCATTCTCTTTGACTTCTGGATGGGTACAGGCACCTCAATAGAAAGCTGAATGCATTGGAAAAAAAATAGCAAAGTATATGGTAAGAACAATGAAAATCTGATCTTTCCACAAGCTTCACTGCCACATAGATTTCTACTTACTGTTAAGATTATGAACCACAGGAAGTTGCCCGTTTTGAAGCAGGTAGCATACATGTCTATAGTCTGCCACCTGTAGTTTGACTATACAAAACAAAACCAGAATTTTCTTGGCTTCTTTGGTGCTTGGAGCTGTTTTCAGAGGGGTGTGGGTCCCTGAAGGGACAGCGCTTTTAACTGTGCCTGTGTCTGGATTCAGTGACAAAACTGTGTGCTCAGATATCAGGTCCATTAACAGTGACCACATTTTTAAATGGAGAGTGTGACTCATTTGATTATCCATTTAATCAGAACATGATTGCTGAATCCCCTTTAGAATAAAGTATTTAAATCAACTCAATTCTCCCTGGATGTCTTATTAACTACTATTCAATAAAAGAGTGGCAATTACTTGGCTTTAAATTTTTTTTTTGCCTCCAATAAAAACATTTTAAGGCATGACACAAGTGTACATGCGGCAGTGGGCAGGAAGTCTCGTTTTAGGTCTGGGCGATCAGCCATTCATTTCTGCTATTTGTTTCCTCAAGGTTAATTCTTCTTTCATCATGTTTTAGTGGCAGTAAAGTTTTTTCTAGGTGGACTTATTCTTGCCTATTCATAGAAACCCAGTGTGAAGATCTTACAGATTCATTTCTTTCAAAGCTTTAGAAATAAACACATCTGTGGTAGAAAAGTCTTGGTCACTTACACTTTCCTTATCTCTGCCTTTTTTCTCCAGTCTGTTGCTTACCTGTTTACTCAACATCCTTGTTCCTCCTGTGCCCTCTTTGGCACTCACCCCTGAATTCTATTGAGGCGTTAGTGCTTGAATGAATGTATATATGTAATGTACCTTACATCTGGTACATCTACATCATACGTACCAGCCACCCTATATGCATTCAATACATTCACGCCCTCTGACCTACGCACTTTTCCCTGTTCATTGCTGCTGTTAGTTCATGTCTTTGAAAATTAAAATACTTTGTTTAGCATAAACTCTGCTGTGCAGGGGATGAACTGCACCTGCCAAGGCTCAGCCTGACCCTTTTCCCTCCCCAAGTCTAAAGCTGTGGCAGCAGTATGGGAGCCTGCTCTTCCTATGGCGTGACTGCGGTGTGTCCTGGCTGTTCGGTGTACGGAGTGTGCTGGGACAGTGCTGAAGGGACCCAGAGCTCATGCAGTCCCATCCCTGTTGCCTTTTGGGAGCGGGTACCTCCAAGGCCCTACAGAGCCCTTGCAGAGCCATTCAAAACAGCCTGGTAATGAGCTAACGGCATTGCTGTGGGACTGGTCGGGGCTCCAGTGGTGAGCGTGGCTTGGGTGTGCCTCTAATTAACAGCGGAGAGAAACCCACTGGGGCCGGTGCAGAGTCAACAATGCTCCAAACACGTTTGCATTGGGACTCAGCTTAAGTTGTTTGCCCAAATGCAGAATGAGGGAGCACAACACGTTTCAAAGTTACATTGAACCTTAGACAGGAACCATGGAGAAGCTTCAGCACTTGTGTGAGCTTTCTGAGAAATTATGACTGAAAATATCTGGGTATATGTATATTTTAGCACAAATATATATGTATTCTGGATGTGGTTTGAGCACACCTGTTGGGAAGGTAGGGGTGCAACTGCTAATTGCAGTATCACATTACTATCACTTGGTCACATGTGGCTAGGCTATGTGCCATTCATTTTAATCGGTTTATATTTCAATTTTATCTGTGGTTTTATTCCAGAACACAGCTCCTCAAATATGATTTGGGCTATCACTTCAAGGTTAGGCATGTGTGCAGCTTATTAGGGTCTTAGAAGGTGAAAATATCAGTAGTGCATAGATTGATGAAGTTGACAACCCTTCCTGCAAGGATGCAGCATGGACCTTTACCAAGACTGAAGCAGAATGCCTGGGGCTATTCAATCTGCACAATAACCTTCCATGAAACTATTTGTCCAGTATATAAACTATATAAAAGCATCTCCGTTTTAGAAGAGTTGCACCATGAATTTTGTGTTTGTTGCCTGTTGTTGTTAGGAGCAATGAAACACAGAGAGGTTCACAGATCACTCCTGAGCCGCAGGATGTGATTCATAGCACATGGCTGTGGCCAGCCTGGAGCATCTCAGGAATATACTTGTTTTAGATGACACAAGCTTTTCTCAGGATTTAGCTCTGTGAGTGTTTTATGCAGTGAGGACAAAATAGCCCCACATGCTTTTTTTGTTTCATAGAGCATATTGGTGTACTCATTTCTGAAGGGTGTTTTGCAGGTGAAGATACTCTAGTATTAACTTGCTTAAGAAATCTGTGCTGATATCTAAATTCCTGCTCCTTCATGTTTGTCTCAAGTGCCTCTATCAGAATTTAAAAAGCCAAAAGTCAACAGGTTAGTTCTATTTAGGAGTGCTGTTGACCAGCACGTGAGGTAAGAGCACAACAATGTAACATGCTGTAAAATCATCTGTTTATCACGAGGTCAGCAATAGCACTAATGGATGGTGGCACAATAACATTCAGGGGTTCGTTTTCGGTACTTAGTTTGATTGTCTGTCCTACCAACAGCTACTGCATCAAGCATTTATTACGCACAACAATGTGAGTTAACAGAAAAGCAGAGTACCTAGTTATTTGGCTTTTACATGTCAGAGATTACTTGAGGGGTCAACCCCTATGACAGTGCAAAAGAGATCCTGAGACACATGGCTCTACCCACCAGAGGATGTCCTGCCCAGGGAGCCATGGGGCCCTGGCTGTTCCCGCCACCCTCTTTTGTCATTAGCACAGTTCCCTTCTGATCAATAATTCCAGACAAAGAGTAACTCAGTAGGGGTTTAGGCCCATAGCTCTAGGTAAGTCCTGCTTTGGCCGTCTCCTCTGCCCTGGACCAGAGTGACTGGACGCTTGCTGTAGTGAAAGCTTAATTGCCAGCAGCAGCATCACACCAGCCCAGAAACGCCTGGACACTGGGTGCTGCTGGCGTCCCTCTTTTTTCTGATGAGGTAGGCTCTTCCCATGCTGGCAAAGGAAACACATCAACTAATTCATTGGAAATAAATGCAGCATTTCCTTTGAATGTGCGCAAGCGGCTGTGCGAGGCCATTCCCCTGATGAGGGGCCTCATGGCAGTGCACAGACAGAGCAGCCTGGTCTAGTGGAAGGTGTCCCTGCCCGTGGCAGGGGGGGTGGAACTAGGTGATCTTCAAGGTCCCTCCCAAGCCAAACCGTTCTGTGATTTTACAAAATACTCCTGTCTCTGTTGATGCAAATCTCTACCTTGTGCAGGGGAAAGGGGTGATCATACCGATTTAGGTGGGCATCTTCACATGTCTCTTGACCCTCTATCAAGTGACACACTGGTCTATTTGTATTTGCTGGCCTGAGTAAAAGGTGTGCGGAGTCTTGGTTTAGTCTCTCTTCCTTCACCTGTTTGTAGAAATAACTCTAGCTGAGTCAGTTCTTTATAAAGATAGCCAGTTATTCAAAATGTGTCATTAAATATTTGTTAAGATGAAGTTAGATCAAGTGGCCACAGCCACCCTGTTTGCAGGAACCATTGCCAGCGCTTGCCTGCTCAGGGTGTGGGAGGTTCCCCTAGCACTTTGAAGAGGTGGAAAACCAAGTTTCCTTTACTCATTAACCTTTCTTTAGCAAGTGACACCCCCCCCACCCCCCACCCCCAATAACTCTTCCTCTTTGGAGTGGTGGTGGGATTCGGCCCTGGGTGGGACTGTGCCACTGCAGAGAGCCCTGCAGCACCGGGAGCTTCAGAGCAGCCCTGGCTCCTCAATACTGTGCAAGAAGGAAGAGGAAGAGGAAACAACTCTTGATGTGAAGCCAAGGCATAAATTAATGACAAAATTTTTAGCAAGGCTATCGTTTCTGCACCTATATGTTTCATTTTACATTATCTTCCATAGACTACCCCCCCCCCCGAATTTTTCATTTTTTTATCAATGAGTTTTCATTTGTCTTGAACTAGAGCTATCCATATGTTTCATACATTAGCTTTTATTTTGTCAACTGAAGTAGTTGAACTTTTCAGATCCAATATTTGTGTATCTGTATGTCAATTCAAGTATCACATGAGAAGCTTATTTGAAATTAAAATCTAAGTTACAGGGAAAGACTATTGCAAAATGCAGTACTAGGCTGCATGGATTGTCACATCTGATTTTTGACAGACAATAGTCTTATGGTATACAGCAATTTTTCTCTGAACTTCTTACTGAAAACCTCATCATCCAGTGATGAGGGGATGTAAATCACTCTTGAAACCTATCCTACTAGATGTATTAAAAAAAAAAAAAGCAAGCCTGACAAGCAACCAAAACCAGAACCAAACCTGCAGAAAAGCTTGAGATGAGTGACAGGGAAATTAATCCTGTTTCTTCTGTTATCTTTTACATGGAACATCAAATTTCAGCCATTAAAATTAGAAAATTTTATCTACAATTAAGAAGGATGTTGTAATGATTCTCTCCAAGCTTTTGTGTTGTAGAATTAAAACATACACCCTGAGAGTGAGCCTCTTAAAAACATGGACTATGCCTCTGCAGTGGTCCTGTTATATTATTTTTGTTACCACAAATCTTTAGTGGACAACTGATGAGCAATAATCTCACCAAAATTAGCTACATAATTAAAGTGTTTTGCTTTTTTAATATTTGTAGTAGAATGGGGTTTAGTTGCAGTCTGAAATACGTGATTTAGGAAAAAAAGATCATGGTTCTGCTGTGTGGCTGTCTCCAGCATGTAAACTGGCTGTGGCTCTGACATCCCTGCTGAAGGCTGCTGTCATTAGTGGAGAACCCCTGACACTATTAGACAGTTATTCACTAAAAAAAAATATTCATTATGCAAACCTCTGCCCAAAGACCTGCCTAAAATGCCACAAGCAGACGTCTCTGCTGGTGTAAATGAACACAGCTTCAGTGGCTTTGGCAGGGTGGTGACTGCCTGCTCCAACTGACACCTCTGCTCTGGGTTCCAGTTTTCTGCATCTCTGCTCTCACCACAGACAAAATAAAATAAATTGCCAAATTTTCTTCCTTGTTAGTCATTAACCTGTGGCTGCATTACCATCTCTAACCTCAAACCTCTTGTACCCATGTATTCTGTATGATGCTTACACATGATTTTTCTGTAGTAGTGTTTTGAAAACTTTCATTATTTTCTTAACACGTTAGGCTCTTACTTTATTCTACCACCTTGATCCATGCACAAGTCTCCTGCCACAAAGCCGTGTGCACCCTGCATATTTCTTCCCCTTCCACTACTTGGTGCTACTGCAGGGACCCAGTGATACCAATCCTGGGGGGCAGAGCTTTGTCCTCCTCACATGAACGGGCCCTGATGTGCTGAGATGGTTCCTGCAGGCAGAGTCCCTCTGAAGATGATGCTGTCTGACAGCACAAATCAATTCAGTGTTTCTTCATCTCATTTTAGACCAGTGGGGCTATCTGGTGTGATACTGAAAACGTGCTGTGTGTTGCCTGGCATCATCAGAAGGGTTAATAGCGGTCACCCTCCTGGACACACTTTGACGGGGCAGGCAGAGCATACACAGCGCTGAGCTTTGCCCCTACTGCTGCGGCACCCGCCGTCCCCCCCCATCCCCGTCCCCCCCCCCCACTCCCCGAGTGCAATCTGCTGCCTGACAAGCTATTCCCATCTTCATGCGTCAAGACCTTAAGCCTTTCTTCTTTGACACAGAGATTAAGGGCAATCCTGACAAATTCGAAACCAGATCAAGCAATGGTACTTTGGCGAGATGAACTACTGGCCTACAAATCACCTGGCACAGGCTGGACTCCCGGGCTTCCCACGGGAGCCCGTCCCCTCTGGTCGTGCAGGTTCAGTGGCGGGCAGCACAGCTTCCTGTCCGGAACCCACTCTGAGCGGTGGCGGCTTTCCGTGAATCACAAAAGCTGAGTGAATTGGCTACAAACCAACCAGGTCAACACCGTTTTTTTAACCTTTATTATTGTACAGGTGCCAGCAAACACTGATCTGGGATCTGGCAACGTAGCAAGGCATTCGGCTGGTTTCCGATTCTGCCTCCGCCTCCAAAAAGTGCTGTTTCCCCGCACCTTTGGGACCGGGCTAGCTGCCGAATTTCAGAGCCAACACCCCTGTCCCATAGCTCCTACCAACTTACTCTTCCAACAGCAATTCTGCCCCAAATGCCCCTGTAATTTATGATCATGATAACAACTGGGCGAATTAGAATAAAGTCATTAATATTATTGCTTACAGAAACAGCATTATTTTTTGCAAAACAAGCAGATCGTTACCAACTTGTGTCTTACGCCCATTAGCCAATATTTTACAGTGCCTGTCATATATATCCACGCATTCACACAGGATGCGACTTCAACGCATTGCTTTGGGTAGCAGTTTTCCCTGGGCTGCTGCTCAACAACAACTGTGACTTCCCTCTTGTGGTCAATGATTATTTTTAAACGCTAGTGATAAAAGACTGGGCTGCCTCTCACATTAAAAAAAAAAAGTAAAAAATCAGTTTGTTCTAGAAAAATATGTATGAGCTTCCCTTTTGAAAACATTTATGGTCATTGCCCAGTTTTAATAGAACAGCAGAGACTGTTTTCTTCTTAAAGCAAAGATGTAGAACCAAGCATCTGTTGGGTAAAAGCCAGGAAGAAAAAAATAATCTCAGCTAAATAAAAAGTTCTTGCCAGCTAACTGGCTCACTAATTGTTCAAGTTATATAATTACACCTAAAAACAGTGTCTTATACACCACTACAAAATTAAAGCTATAGTATTCACTCGTAAGCAGTACAACCAGTTTTTCAGTGCTTCCTTACGTGCTGCTTGTGTCTAGAGACCATCAGTCAGCCTAGCAAAGGACACTTTTCCTCTCCTTAACTGGAAATGAAACTATTCCAGTCTGTAGAGGAATTGTAGAGGAATGAAGCTGGGTTAATTAACATTAACAATATACAGCTGTGGGCTGGCTTCAGGGGCGGTGGGGTGGCTGATGTGGATAAGGTGCAGCTGTGGCTGGTTCTGCTAAGTGGTTAAATAGCTCTAAGGGTAGAGGAGAGGGGTCTGGGATGAAGAGAGACCTGGAAGAAGCAGAAGGAGGGAGTGCTCTGCCCGCCTGCCTCAGATGTAGCAGAGACAAGAAGGGGGCCTGGATGGGGAGAGGCTGCCTGGAAGAAGAGCCTGGAGAAGGAAGACTCTGGATGCAGCAGAGGCAAGAAGCAGGATGGACTGGCCTGAAGAGGATGAAGAAGCAACACAGACAGTAGATGAACTTTTGAAACCTTGTGGGGGATTGGTGGCTGTGCTGGGGCAAGGTGGGGGAACTACTTATTGAAGCCAACCTGGTATGGGGTGGTAAAGGCCTTGCTGCAACTGGCTAGTTTGGGTAATGCTGTGACACCAGTCCATATCAGCTTTTTTCTATTCATCTGTCCTCTGACTTAGCCAGAAACTGTTTCAATTAGTAGCCCTTTCTTTTTATTTCTCCATTTTTTTTTTCTTGAAGAAGCTCTTCAAAAACATTGGTTTTGGTACTCTTAAGTTTGGAGTCCTCGTCATGTAGGTTCTTTCATTTACTCATCTGTATGGCTCTTGTATTTTCCTTATCTCAACAGCTTGGAAAATGCCCACTTTCCTCAGATTACTGGAACAAGGCTAACCAAATTCCCAAAGAAGGGGAAAAGGGTCTCTTCAACTGGCCTTGCCCTATACTTGGTGGAAGCAGTTGCTTCCTGGGAGATAGTTTAGCTTGCTTCACAAAGTAAGGAAATTAAAGCAACTGCTTCATCTGTTTGTTCATCCGTCTGACTGAGTATTCCCTCTACCCCAAACTTGCAAATTTAATGGAGATTTTCAGAGAAGTTTGGCAGAAGCTTCTAAGATTAGATTGTTCTAAATTTCTTGAAATAATAGCTGGATAAATAGAAAAAAACCAAACCATAGGGTTCACTGGAAGGAGAATGATGTACTAGTAATCTGTTACATTCCGTTCGTGGTCTGGACTACACCCAGGAGATGGTGCCGCTTTAGACTCGCAAGGGCTCCTGCTGCCTCCCCCACGTGGGTGAAGGAGCCTTTGGCTGCTTCCCCCCTTTTCACCCTCAGGCCAGCTACCTTACTAGCTGCTTCTGAAATCTTTCCAGGAAAGCTCAAATATTGTATCTTTGTTCTTTCATTTTCTCTGTCCCAAAAGTTTCAATTTCACTTCCTCTTCTTCCTACCATGCCAGACAGCCTAAGTTTTTGTGCTGGCACGCCTGCACGTATTTCACTACAGCGTGCGTATTGCCGACCACCTCCTGGATATAGCCTGAATACTGCCACTTAGAAAACCTGGTTTGACCCCTTAGTCCTCTGTAGTCTTGAAGCCCTCTAGATCTTTGCAAGCACAAGGCAGAGCAATGTACGGAGTGGGCTGTTATCTTCTGTCAGATGCAATGCTGGGTTTCAAGACCAAAGCATTCCTCTTTGGATGCCCTTGGACTGGGAACTAGGGCAGCAGCCTCTGGCCAGTGCCTATCAAGCACAGTTCACTACCAGAGATAAATGCTCATTCCTTAATGCAGCACGAGACCTAGCAATTTTTAAGAAGTCATGCACCAGAACTGGACTGTCTAAACTTGCCCTGTTCGAAGGCTTGGGTCTGAAACCCTGGCTGTGCACACTTGCACAACATGGCAGGCTGGGGACCAGGTGTTTTTCCTCCTCTTCACTTATATCCAAAATGTAATAGAAAGTCAGGCAGAACTAAGTCAGACTTAAAACGTTCAACATGATGCCATGGTTTTTTTCAGCTGACAGGGGAACCACACTATCTTCTAAGCTTCTTTTATTTCAAGCACATCAGGGTAAGGGAGAACAGGTTGAAAGGCTGTCTGGGTCCCAGTGACAGAAACTGTCTCCTGACCTGCCTCACTGTCCAACTTGCAGCATATGCAAACTCTTTACTTGCAAGCTGGCTTCAGTTTTATCCCACAGGGCTTCTCCAGGGGACAAAGCCAGGGCTGCCAAATTCATACGTGGGCAGACTTCTACAACTCCAAATGAATGATCCATCCTTCAGATATTAAACACAATCTGAATTCTTTATCGACTCTTCTACATCTGAGCAAAGAACTTTGTGAACCTTGTGATCTCCTGACTGTTGGCAACAAAAATATACACAATTTTCCTCCTTGCTTAGAGTCACAATGGATCACATCTACTGTCTGCAAAAGTCCTGTTGACATGTATTTATCTTGACAGTTTGGTCTAAAGTTTCCACTTCATGTGTACAAAGAGCACTGAGAGATCACTTCAGAAATTACAAAAAAAATGATGACCAGTTGGATGTGTTTGCACCCCAGAGGTCATCGTTTGGGGGTAGATTCCTACAAGTAGCACATTTGGTTATTTTCATCTTCCTGTGATACCAATTGCTGCTTCTGCCAGCTCTCTGAAACACCATTTCCTAAGGTAGTGGGAGGAGGACAGAAACACAAAAAAAAGGACAACTACTTTTCAGGAGTTATTGAAGTCTCATTCTCTTCCAGCTTTTCTCCTTAATTCTTCTTTTAGATAAGAAAACAATTCTATACTGTAGACAGTATTTCTTTGTATATTATTTCTATCTGTTCTGTCTTAAAATGGGCCAGACAGCATACAAAGAGAATGTGTTTCTCAAAACTTTTGCCACTTTGCTTCTGCTATGTGGAACCACAAGGAAACTGTATTTTACTAGGAACAATGCAAGAATAGAAGATTACAAGAAAAAGTACCATTGGGGTATCCTCTTTAATTCCCTCAGTATTTATACAATCACTTCAGTGAAAATAAAACCAAAAGCAAAGGTGTGTCACTAAAGGGAAAATGAGGCAACTATGTGTATTAGTGTACTCCGGGGAACATGCATGAAGAACATACGTGTGTCTCCAAAAATGATTATTGTACGGAAACTTCTGTCCCAACAAAGTGTAGGGAACTCGGGTCCCTCTTTTCAGGAATTATTCTTTAATCAAAACAATCAGCTGTATTTCATATCTCCCAATCAATGTACATTGCTGGAAAAATCAAGATGCCTGTACAAGAAAACAGGCAACCCAGTATCTGAAGGTGCCAGAACTGAGACTATGCAGATGACAGAAGCTGGAATAGCCAGGGGGTTCCAGCTACACATAGGAGGGCTGACAGAATGGCTTCCGATTCAGTGATAAAATCCCACTTTCAAGCATTGTGGCCAAACATCAGCTTTCTGATGTATCTCCTGAAGCTCCTGTATCTCTTGGAATCCATGGCTCTCCCGCAGTCTTCTCTGCAAAGCAGCTGCCCTCCTGCCCAGTCATTTCCATTCATACACAGAATAGACAAGGTATGAAAAAAGCATTGCAATGGATTTTGTGTACTGTAAAAGATGTTATTTAAAATCTCCTTACTTCAGGTACTGTTTAAAAACAGAGGTCCAGAATTTTGCACGTCAGACAATTCCTTTAGGACACAAAATCCTGATTTGGGATCCTGTCTGAGGGCTTTTAGTTTTGAATAAACATTCTTATTTTCTTACTCTTGCAGGTATGGAATATGACTCTCTTGGTTTTTTTTTTTCTTTGCAGAAATATGACTAATGGTAGCATGTAAAGATATGCAACTTTCCATAAATAATTTGGCTGCAGTACATAAAGTCCTATAACATCATGGAAATAATTTCTGCCAGAGTTGTTTCATGCCTTTTTCTGCTTTGAATTCTTCATTACATGGTGACTCAGATGTGATTTTTACTGCTAGTGTAAACAGAACACAGTGAAATTTTAAAACCACATTTATTTTTAATACAAAATCTGTTGCACTATTACAGAAGTGAGCCTGTATGTTTACCCCCACATGCACAGATAATTCAGCATCTACAATTAAATAAGAGTAAAATTATATTTCTCTTTTACCAAAACCATCGGCAAATCTTATTAAGAAATGTCTCTTTGTGCTTTGTAATCAACGTTTGTAGAATTAATTTCTTATTTCGGTTCCCATTAAGAAAACTGATCAATGGAAAGCTCAAAGGTGCGAAAGAAGCTTATTATAGCTAGCTTACATCTGTGATTAACTTCAGTTGTGCTTTACCTACAATATATACATGAACGCTGCAAGGTGTACTATGGTCTAATGTAATGCACTGGAAAAAGCTCTGAATGGTTCAATTAGGAATCTGCAGTAAATAAGCAGAACAGTTCACTATTTCATTTTCACAGCAAAAAAAAATATATATTTAAGTAGATGCTTTAAAATACCATGCACACCATTGGCTATAGTACTTCTTACACAGTACAACATAAGCTTTCTTGCTGTATTTGCCTGTAACACCTAGAAGCATACAGCACCTACGCTTTAAGTGTATTTACAAATTCAACAAAATATCTACATATAAAAAGCTTACTTAAAATTAAACTTGATGCAAGTTATGAAAAACCAATTTATTGGCAAATGAAACTGAGCATTCCTTCAACCATAGGTTGTTATAAAAATTTATATTTGGAGGTAAACATTTGATTGATATAGTATGCGAGAAAATAATTTTGTAACCGGTAATAGTCATCCTTTACCACTAAACCATATTAGCACTTGTCAGATTGAATTCTGCGGTTCCGAGTGGTAACCCCCACACTGCTTCAGGGTGCAGATAATTACAAAGCTGCCACACTGATCAGGCTGGGACACAGATGGAGATGCACTCTCGCTGGTGTAGTTGGCTGGTTTGGTTTTTTAACAATTTATTTTTCAAGAGCTTATACCTTGCTGTGTTAGTAAATAATTTAATTCTGGTTGCTTTTATTATATTTTTTCATTCTTCTAAGGCCACGAAAACATGCTGTGCTACAACTGTCTAGAAAGCATTTATTTTATTTTTAAAGGAAAAAATCAGTTGTCTTTGAGTAATTTAAAATATTCAAACCCTTCCATTTTTAGCACAACAGTTTCATAACACTTTTCTTCATATTTTTACTTTATTTGGCAATGACATTAGTCTGCTAATCACAGTTTACTGCACCAACTGATTTAGTAGTACAGCACATTATGGAATGCATATTGTATAAAGGCACTGAATGTATTTTGCCCTGTGTTTTCTGGAATATTTTCTCTCATTTTTAAAGTTTTTCTTTCAGTGACTGTACAAATTCCAAAATGCATTGCAATGCGTATCTTTTATGCCCTAAAATCAATTCAATGTGTTTTGATGTAAAAATAGAACACTGTACTGCTGTAATACTTGATAGATTAAAAAGGCTATAAAGTAATAGGAGCAAAGAGCAGATAATAGGGTCTCATTAAGCATCAGCAAATGCAAGTGTCATACTTAAATCATTTAGCAATTATATACTGTACATACTGTTCCTAACTGTCTTGCAAAAAGACACAAGATAGCTAGACATTAAGTCACCAATTTCACAACAATGTCCACAAAGACATTGAAGTTCTATATAATACTACAATAACACTCTGACAATGAAAACGGAATTCATATCCAGGGATTCAGCTGAGGACTGCATAACAAATTGTCGAACCATGTTTTTATAGTGTACACGAGATTACCTGTGAATTGTGTAGCTTCTTTTTCCCCATGCATTATACTGTGTTTTCAACAGGAAACAAAATTACAAGTCAATGTTATTGTGTCAGTTCCTTTTAAGAAAAAGTAAAAATACCCAAGTTTTGAACAAAATTTGAATTTTGTATTTTGATTCATACTGACATACCACTTAACGTGTCATTATGCTGCATAACTGTATCGATTTGCATATTCTCATAGCGTTAACATCTTGTGGTGAGGAGCTCTGTTACCTGCATGTTCATAGTATGAGCAGGAGGACGTACAAGTGCTTTACACAAACTGAAGACACAAGGGGACTGAGTTCTGTGGTTACACAAATGAATTCATGGCATTTACAGGAGAAGGAGCCTCAGAGCTTTCATTTCCTTCTGCAGGTTCTTTCTCTTTTTTACCACTATATTGTCCAATAAAGGAGCCATCCTCGTTGAACTGACCATTTACACCTTCTCCATAGTCAACTAAACTATCATCACTGTCTTCTTTTTTCACCGTTCTGTCTGAAGGTGTCCGGCTTCCTTTTTTTAGAGGTTTATGGTCCTCTGCATCACTGGAGACACAAACAAACAAACAAAAGGCATTAACTGATGTATTGTATATTAAGAAAAAATCAGCCATGCATGCAGAGTTTATAAAAAGCATGTGTGCAGCCCTATAATCCTTTAGTAAACCCACATCACATTGTAGAGACAAATCAATATGATGCAGTTGATATGAATATATGGTGTAGGAATGGTTTAAATGGAGAATGTCTTCAGTGGAAGGAAGGGGGTTTGTGATTTCATTTTTATTTTTCCCCCCCCCATCGTGCATGAGTTTTCAATGGTAAGATCTGTACCCTTGGCTTGGACACAATTTAGATGCAACTGCAAGCATTAAAAAGTGGGTTGAGAAATTATAAAAAAATTTATTTGTTCTCCAAAGTAACAAGCTTATGATGTGCTGTGAAGTTAGTCTGTTAAACTTCTTAATTTCTTTTACTCCTTGAACATGAATGAAGAATGAATTTGGTTAAATGAAATATACTGATTTTCTTTACTAGTATAAAGAAAATAAAAGTGCTGCATTTCAAATAATTTGTTACATAATGCAGGCCAGACTTGCAATTTTCAACCTTACCTTTCAAGAGACCTACATATTCCATTAAAAGGGTGCAGAAGAAACAAATGAAAATAGCCTAAGAAGAAAAGCAAAGTCCATATCCTGATAGTGATCAGTATTTTTATCAATAACACGTTGCTCTTAAAATTGCTAAAATATTTACTGTATTACAGGTAAAGTAACAATTTAGCTTACAGTAGCTAGAACTGAGGAGTTGAGAGCATGCTTAGTCTTTTCATTACTTATCAGATCAACCTCCCTGCCCTAATCAGTAACTGGTAACATGTTCTGACGATGACGATGGTGATTTGGAGGACAACAGAAAGAAAGGAAAGGAAAGGAAAGAAAGGCAGGGAGGAGAGATCCCCGTAGCAAAGTGGTCTTTCCCTTGACAGTGGAAAAGCTGCAGCACCATCAGCATCCTCAAATAATTTTGCAGCTGTGGTAGGCTTGTACTTCATGAAATAGATGTAGACAGGCTCTTTTCAGAATCCTTTAGTCTGCACTTCAGTTTCAATTTGAAGATTTCGGCAGCAGCTCCAAAACATTGTGAATTAAAACTCAGTATTACCAGCTGCACTTTTGGGTGCAATTATTTGCCTTGTCTTAAACAGAACATGGGACTTTATTTGCATACAGGGTACAGAAGAGTAAGTGATTTTTGGTTTTATTTAAAGACCCTCAGCTTATGGAAAATAAAAAGGAACATGTACGGAATAGCAAAGAAATGAAAACATATTTTACAATATCCACAATATTAGACCGAATATATATCTATATTCAGCAAATTATTTGAACCATCTAATTCCTAAAAACAAATATCTTAGTTCTTCCAACACTGTATTTTCTGTTTTCTTTCTAATTAATATTTTTGAACACCCACATATGTATGGCTTACACAAGGTCACACAGATTATAATGTTAGCTAACAAATGCCCTGTTAAGAAACATTTCACTATTGCTAGAAAAGCATGACACCAATTTTCCATCCGGATGCTTCTCCTCATCTCATTACCTTTTTTGGCTTTGGAAGACTCAGTTACCACATTCTAAAAGAAGTGTGCCTCTAATATGCATATACTTACAGATAAAGCATACCAGAGATTCTATCCTTCTTTGCTTAGGCAAGAAAGGAGTGGAAGGAATATCTCTTTCATTAACATGTAAGAAAAAAAATGTGTTTGAAATACACAAAGACAAAAACTCTAACTTGGCTGTGTCAGTCTTGATTTTGGTTTTAGGTATTGCTCTGTGCATGGCATAAGGATAATTGTATAATTATCTTCTGTGCTCACCGATACTGCAAATATATAGGCTAGTAACATTTAAAAGAATGCTACTCCAAACTGTCCAGCGCCCAGCAGCAAACTGAAAATGTTTCTAACACTGCAAACACAAAGCAGATTACAGAAATTACTGAAGAGGGTTCATTTTGGAAGGACCCTGTATTTAAAATGCTGAAGAAGGAAGCGAGTATTTAAAAATCACACACCACGTAGCTTCTGCACTGCCCTCATTACAGGGCACTGGAGCCATTACACCCAGCTAATCAAGCCAAATGAAGAGTAGAGGTTCACTTTGAAACAGCAACTGGTCCCACTCCCAAAGGACAATGACCTGTGGTGGTTAATGCTTTCTGGGTAATACCATTAAGAAAGCCCGCTACACAGACGGTTTGCTGCTCGAATTTTAGGTGAGCAGCTTCATAATTGCTTACACCATCATACGTAGGAATGAAAACAAATGAAAATTGCATTTGTTCCATATTCCAACTGGTCAAGAAACTGTGCAAATATTCTGAAGTATGGCCTTATCCAGTGTAATTCGCTCGGCTGGAATACACAGTAAAAACCACCAAAACAGTAAATAATACCATCACTGTATTAAAAATATTCGCATTTTTGTGTTTAATCCAAGAGAAAGCTTGATTCTCATTTATAACTTAGATAAATCTGGGTATGGGAACTTCTGCTTTGTGTTGTTCTTAGGGTGTTCTTGTTTGTATTTTTGTAAACAAAGTTTATTCGTAAGCCAAACAATGAAGAAATACTTACACAGTTGGTTGTGTTGTGTCTGTGATTTTTCTATATTTTAGTAAGGATGCAGATTCTACTGTGTAATTAAAAAAAACCAAAACAAACCTGCAGATTTACCCAGGAGTGTACATGCATGGAGGTGCGTGCTGGTGTGAGAGCACAGTTCTCTTTGCATCACAGTGATGCAAAAATCGAATCTGAACCCAGGGATTCCCCCCCTTTTTGCACCATACAAGTCCAGGAAGAGGTTCTGCCAAGGCTCTGGCAGTGGAAAAACAAGTAGGATTATCCGGGGTGGAAAAGGAGGCCTATGTCATAGCAAAATTTCTCCTTATTATTTATTTAATTATCTATCTATCAAACTGGATTATGACTTTTGTCTTAGACGTATACAGTATTTTGGGTGGAAGGGAAATAAGTTGAGGAAGAGAGAGTGGGAAATAAAACAAGCAGGAAAGCGAGAAAAAAGGTGAAGAAACTAATGTTTTGGACAGCACTTTTGTTACCCTGGGGGTGCAAAACAGAGAAGTGACTCTGGTGCTCTGGGGAAATGAATTTATTTTCTTCTCCACCAAGAAGCAGACTGCAAAACTCGCTGAATTGCATTATGAACACGGATGCCTAAGCGCTACAGAACACTTTACACTGTAGATTATATAATACCATATTGCAAAAACACTTTGAAGCCATAAATTTTGATACAGTATCTGCAAGATTGGCTAATCTTGCTTACAATTGTTCACAGAACTATTCCAAAATGCAACCAGGATTGATTTCTTTTAGTTTTTGTTTGTGGTTTTGCTTGCTGACTTTAAAACTTACTTAGTGTAATATTGTGAAATAAAAAATAAAGTGAAAATTGGGTTGACTAAAATTACAGTGGAAAACTGAAGAAGTTTTTGCAAAGTGTCATGTATGCAATGCATACAATTAATAGTGAGCCAACAAGTACCAGGAGGAAACAAAACAAGAGGTGAGAATGAGTATTAATTCTATATTTAGATCAGGCAGCCATGAAAATGTAGTGATACTTTCCCTATTTGTTGTCCTATAAATTAATTCCATACTAGTAGCTTTTTAAGGATGAAAGCTTCTCAATGAACACTGGTATGTGCCAGTCATTTTGGTGAGTATGTGTACCACACACATTTCTTGCCCTTTTAGTAAGAACAGTATTTAATATTAAAGCATGCTCCAGAAGCAGAGTTACATATTTTGCATGAATGACTGCTAATATATGAATACGTTTTCTTTTTCTTCTTAGTTTAATGAAACATATATAAAACTTGCAGCTAATGATTAAGAGATATAAGAAGTACAGAGATGACAATAACATGTGAAAGTGCAAAGTACAAACATTTTGTTTTAAAAAAAGTACTGCCATTTCACAAGCTCATCAGTTACTGAAAGAAATATGTACCTTGAAATCTCCTTTCTTCTTTCAACTTTTCAATTTTTCTTCCTTAGATATAGGTACATGCAGCAACCAGTCAGAATGGGGAAGACAGTTTACGGTGCCTCTGCAGTCCAGCAGGCAACTAGTTCCCACTAGACTGTGCCACATTCATGGACATGCAAAAAGACTCAATATATGGTTAGCAATATACTACTTTTCCTTTTAACACAACTGTCTCAGGAAAGGCAACATAAGCAAAATGGGTAAAACATTCTGGGTTATTGGACACAAAAAGTGGATGAAGAAGATGAAAACTGTTGGCAGCAAGTGCCTTTATCTGTGCCTTCAGGCCAACAGCCTGGAAATACATATGTAAGTATAAGCAGTCACACAGAGCTACAGAAGGACCTTACACTATTGCTTCGCTGCTCACTCCAGAACCCCTGCCCCATTAGCTAAAAGGTTTCTGCACATGCTCCTAAACTGATAGAACTGTCCAGACCAAAAATGCGTTCCCTATACACTTATGCACCTGCAAAAATCCAGACTTAAAAACATTTAACTCTCTCTTATCTAGCTAAGACATAAGCGCATCTGTATTAATTTTCTGAGTAGTTTTTCTTTAGCATCTCTGTAATACTCGATCTTCAATCCTGGCAGAAGCTGGAAAAACTGTGCATTTAAGCTCTGGATTTAAACAGCAATGGGTTGAAAAAACTGCTGTTAGTCAAACAACCTGACACACTTGTAAAAATTTTGAAGTAAAATCTGCTTGAGAGAAATTCAACCAACTTTCTACCTTTGCTATTTCTGGTGGAAAATTTTGCAAAGGGAAATCAAAGCACTGATTTAAAAAGATTCAACACAGATGTTGAAGAATTAAAATAAGAACCATCAAAGAAAGCACGTGTGCATAAATGAGGACACAATAAGACCACTGCCAAATCTAACTACTGTTCAGAGACAAGAATTCTTCAGGCTGTCCATTGGCATCATCTCTTGCACCAGAAGGGACCAAGCTTAGAATTACAGTGCTGAGGCACAAATCATTGCCAGGTCCCCCCGGAAACACACCTAAGCTGCAATAAAACCTGAGTAACTACAAAAAAAATTTCCTATTGTAGTTACAAAATATATTCTCATTGTTAATCAACCCAGAACAAGAAGGAAGAGTAATATATAATCTAGCAATCCACCAACCATTTCCAGAAAGTCTCTCGTAACATATATCCAACAATTTCTAGCAACAACATTGTGTGTGTCAAAGTATTGAAGAGGCAAAATAATTCAACAAAATGTGCAAACATCCTGCATTACCACACTAGCAGTCTTACTACTGTAGTTGCCTTGTCCTGTTTGATCTCCTAAGAAAATTTTGCAGACTGCAATGAGATGCTAGACTTCCATACTTCCTGGGAAGTTAACTAAGGAATGTGTGCTTGCAGTCTCTCCCTGCCCAGGAATCCACAGGTCTGTACGTACCGTTACTTCTTAATTTCTCTTGATTTAGAGCCCAGGACGGAAATTTAGACTGATTTATACACTGATACACTTATTTATACACTGATCTGAACAGGAGCTCTAGATAGCCTTTAGTTTTACTTTAAAAAAACATACATTTGTGGTACTTCTTGCAGTTTCTTGGGGTAAGCACTGACTGCCCACAATTTACTATCTCAGTCTTCTGCAACTCAGGAAACCACTGGGACCGTAATGCAGTTTGCCAGAGGTAGTCTTTTCCCTTACATGCAAAAGTGTAGGTATTCCTCCAGGCACAGGAACGTAGTGTACCCAATCATTCTGTGGTTCCTGAAACACCTGCACTTCCTAGAGCTTCATTTCCTTCATTAGATCGATATCGATAAGGCAGGAAAAATCCAACATTGGCTGGTTCTGCAGAAAGTATGCTCTTACATGAAGTTGAAGAGTGCTGAACTTCAAACGAGTCCAAGCCATCCCAAGAACACTGGGAAGCCTAGAAATTGAAGGTGACAAAAACCTCCCCTAAAACTGAGAGCTATGACTTCTCTAGAATATCTTAATTAGTCATTAAGATTTGAGTAATTTAATGATTGAAATCTTATATTGAAACAAGTAATTTTCTAAGCGTTGGGCTTACTTGTCCAGAAATATTGAAGTCTATTCGGAATAAATGTTCAAGTCTTTCACTCTTCCCAGTTCCTGAGAAAGGAGGAAGCAATTCTACATTCTTAGAAAGTTCCTCTTGACGGTCTGGTGTCTCTGTGAAAGCGAGCTGTCCTTTCGTACTTGGCATGCAATGACTGTGAGACCTTGTATTTTCCCTTCCCCCCTTTAAACTTCGGAGGAGAACGGAAAGAGCTCAGACACTTGTGAGGATAGGAAAATGCAGAGCTTCCATCAGAGCTCTTTTTTTTCAGCTGGCACAAGGAGTGTCTGTGTTCTGTGAAATCCTTCGTGATCTGGACCAAGGATTCACCAAACAGCTTGCCGCCCGTGTATGGTAAAGACAGCAGTTTACATTTTAGATCTAACGATGAGGTCCAAGAGCGCAGCCACACAGCTCTCCAGGCGACAGTGAGGCATGCCATATTTTTAACGGTGAGTCTAAGAGAATCCTCAGCCGCATCATGGATGAAACTCGCTGCAATGTTACATAGCCTGCGTTTCCTCTGCACGGCACCAGATGGGACCCATTTCTTTTTGAACCTGGCTTGCTCCTCCCCCAGCCATATTAGTAATGCTCTGGAAGCGTAAGTGCAGTAGATAGATACTCCAAGCTGGGCTGCAACTAGCTTGAAAGACCTTTTAATTGCTTCCTCAACCTTTCTATCAGTAGGATCTTTAGGGAGAGCATCCATGTTAGCAGGCACCGATAGTACAGAATCACCAGTAACCAGTGCTCTGTCTACCTGAGGCAAAGTCCCCCACAAAGCAGCTTTATCCACTGGGAAAGGATAGAGCTTATGTAAGACTGCTGGGGCTTCGTGCTTTGCCTCAGGATTACCCCAAATCCTACAGACAAGATCTTCCACCGCTGAATGGATAGGAAGTGCATTATCTACCTTGCCTTCTTCAGAGGGGATATGCTGTTCTTCTGAAGCAGATTCAGATTTGGAAGATGTTAGCATCAACACTCTTTTTATGTGCTTGAACAGATAATTCTGATTGTCCATGTCAAACCTACGCAGAGGACCTGGTTCTTCTTGGTCTTCTGTAGGAGACTGAGATGATACCTCTGCATCTTCAGGGGATGACTCAACCTCCAAGGCCTTGTCGGCCTCAGATTTCTCCTTCCCAGAAGCTGTTTGACCTTTTAAACTGTCCATAGGGTCAGACTCAATAGTTTGGGAACTGCTCCCAGTTGCTTCTAGAGGAACCACTGGAACTTCTGTAACTGGTATCCTGGGATGCTTTACTGAATGGGACCTAGCCTGTGCCACAGAAGTTATACTTTGTCTGGCTGCTGTCAAAGCATCCTTTAAGACAGTAGCTAGCTCAGGCAAAATTACAGATTTCATTAATGAATTCTTTTCAGATTCAGAGAAGTGAGGAGTAGTAGTAGAAGGTCTTACCTTCCTGTGGTAGGAGCTCTGAGTGTCTTCTGAATCTGAGCTGTAGTCTGGGGTCCGGCTGAACAAGTGCTGGAGAGACTGCTGCCTTGCCAGGGAGCCACGAAATGAGTTGCAGCTGAGGGGTTGCTGGAAAGGGGGTGGCTGTCCTGCCTGAGAATCTGAGCCCTCCTCCGACCCCATTATCTGTTGCTTGGAAGCATGATGTCTAGAGCCATGCCTGTACTTCCATTCATCTGACCTCTTTTCCTCTTGGCAGAGGGAAGCAGAGACAGAACTAACCCTTGCAAGCTCTGAAGACTGCCTAGCCCTCCTCCTGGAGTAGGAGGTCTCTGATCTGGTGCTGAAGTATTGATCCCCTGACCTTCTGAAGAAGTTGGATCTGTCAGAACTCACAGACTTTGCTTTGATAAAGACAGGGTCTGCTTCAGGAGAATTGGCACAGCTACCTTTTTTCTTTTCCTTGTCCAGTTTCTTTTCTGTCCAAGCAGACATGGACCTGAAGTGATGAAAAAAGTTCAAAATACTCGAATTCCTCGATCTTTCAAAAATTACTTTTTTTTTTTTTTTTTTTTTTCAAGGGAAACCCTATACCCTTTTTCCTCAAAGAAGCACTGCATCAAGACCAGTGCCATGTGAGGCAGGCAGACTGGGAACTGAGTGACTGCAGTGGTGCTGGGCTGCAGAGAGGGTGCCAACATTTCTTCTGTAATCTGACTGGTTGCTGCTGCTGCCCTGTCTCTAAGGAAAAAAGAGGAAAGCCCAATATAGACTAATTACACAGAAATACATTTTAGAAAGGAGTTTTTGCATGGTAAATAGGATGAGCTCTTTCATATGAAGAAGCCTGAAAGCTTGGCATGCATCTGTCCATATTCACCAGACATGAGGTGGATAAATGCATTATAAAATAATTTAATAAAGCTCTAGATCATTCTACAGATTAACTCAAGCCACTTAAATATGGAGACATAAATTCAAATCTTGCTACAGGTCACACATGAAAGCAGACTTGAACAGTCTCATTCTAGGCCTGAGAAAACACGTACTGAGGTCACATCATTTGTACGATTCTGTACAAAGATCAGTTCCTGCTGCTGAAAGTTCCAAGTATCAAAAAATAGTGGCGCAATAAAGGAGAATATAAGGAATAAAGAATATAAAGAATATAAAGGACTGCCTAGGAAAACTTATACAGTACTCATTTAACCCTGCTTCACATTGCTTCACACTTCCCTTTTTATCAGCTGAATTTAATTAATACATATGCACTTAATGCTGCAATAAAATCCTACTTGGAATGTATTAACCTAAGAACGGATTATTGCATTTTTTAAAATCAAGGAAGAATAAACAGGAACTGTGCTTTGGCATTCAGAACTATAGATCTATTCCAGTCAGATCAAGATGCACTTTTCCCTCTATATGAAGAAGCTATGGCAACAGAGTAAATGCTTCTTGAAAAACTGATTTCTTATGTACATTTGTAAATGTCACATCTTTGAAATAATAAAGGGCTTTTACAATGCTTTTGACACAGGAATGCACTGTAAAATCTACTATGATACCCATGTAAAACATAATAGTATTGACATATTTAGAAAATCATAACCATGGCCTGTACTGATAAAAAAACCCAACAAATAAAATGCCGCTTATTTAATAAGCTATACTTATAATTGCTACATAAACAGACTTGCATGCTTCTTTGATGCAGAGATTCAGCTAGACTACATTTATAACAAAGGAAGAGAGTCAGCAATAAGAGCTGTGTTGCATGCTTTGAAGCTGCTTGCTGTGTATCTTACACTGAAAGACATGAAAGGGATATTTGGTTTTTTACTTGTAGGATATTCCTTCACCTCTGTGTATAACATCACTTCCTTGTTACTGGATTAGGTGTTAGTATGAGGAGCCATTTTAATTGCATTTGTTTTTCCAGTCAGTGTAACACAAGATTGCCTTTATTAGGCTTCAATTAGAAATGTATTCTCAAAACCCATAATGCTAAATGTGCCCTAACTGAAAGGACACTGCATCTGGTATTTTAACTATCTGAAAGATGGGTTTTAAAATAAAGATTCCTCACTTTAAGACAATTACGTTTGAATTTGGATTACACTTTGCATTAGTGAATAGCGCATTGTAAGCTTGGATGTTTAACTTAATTTTTCAAATGGTGTGGTTGAAATGCTATCTATGGTTCTATACGATACCGGATATTGAATCTTTGTCAACATGGAAAAAAAGTTAGTTTTGAATTAATAAGTGTGATATTATATACAGCATGTATGACATGAACAGTGAACATGACAAACCACATCAGTTGCTCACCTGTATTCACCAAATGTTCCATCATCTTCCTTCATAGGCTGTATTTCTGGATCAGCATGTGCATCCTCTTTTTCTTTCACTAAAATATTTGAAATAGTAATTTTCATCATGAAACTGCAAGGTGAGAAACTGTGAGACCTTTAATTAATTAATGTCAAACTGATCAAATCTGATCAAATGGCAGGAATGTGGTTTGAATAAAAATAGTTTTTTGAACTGGGGCCTTGCTGTTACATTTTTTTCTTTTGAAGGAAAAGATCTGTTAATTAGTTATAGAATTTTATTTTCATTCAAGTACAAAATACTATATGTCATTCTGCAGTAGTAAAACTTCATTTCTAGCACTAAAGAGAAACTTTTGTTAAAAATCCAGCTAAAATACTTTCTTTACTTATGTTATTGTTTATTGAAATGTGAATAATTTAGTTTTACTTAATCTATGCTTTGTATTTCCTCTTGATATTCCTCTCATACTGATTGATAAAACTGAATCAGATTCATTTGTGTTCACTATCAGTTTGTACAGTTTCTGCTTCCACTTCACACACTCAGACTCCAGGGAATTTTAAACAGTATTTTAAAAATTATTAGTATCGTTAAAAATAGGCTTGGTCTGTTAATTTCTTCTTTTCTATAACGTGATCAAAAGCAAAGCAAATACACCTACACTGGAACCTAAATTTTACACAATTGTATCTCTTGCACATAGTTGTAGGTTTAGCCATCACTCACTGGTGGGAATAAATCCCATGCTTCATAAGCATGTAACCTGCCCCTGTAAAAACCCTGTGCAGTACTGTGCCCTTGGACACAGGAACCCGCTAGCACCTGAGAAGACAGATGTTTATAGGTGACATACATTCCTATAAGTTAAGATTGCTGACAGAGTAAAATAATGTACTGACTTCTAGAATTACTTTATGGTTCTTCCCTTTGCCTTCTCGTGTCTGTTTTGCTGGCTGCTACTCAAATCTTCCCCTTGTTTAGCAGATACAGCTATATAATCCAATATAGAATCTCTTACCTTTTGCTCTGGTAATTTCCACACTTAATTTGTACATGATTAGTTTATATGCTGTTATTTAAAATGACATGAATCATTCCTGACAGTATTTTCTAAGTCTAATTACAATAAAACTTAACACCTTGAAATGCGTCTGGCTGCTATAATTTCATACTGAAATAATTTATTACTTTTTTTAGACTACAGGCAATGTCAAGATGACATGTTAAAATTACAACAAAAAAGAATTCGTAACAGTGCTTTGCTCTTGTCACTATCTGTGGAACAGTACACTTGCAGTGACACAAGAAATACAATTGGGTCTAGAGTGTCACTGCTATAAACAAAAGTACATACTGAATTTGGAGAACTTACAGACAGTCAAGGTCTTTATGTAATTGTATGTGTGCGTGTATATATATATATATATATATATATATATATGTATGTATACCAGCATTAAAAAATTAATACCTTACATCTAGTAATTCTGCAGAAGCAGAGAAAAGAAGGGTATAACAGGGATCTCCACAAAGTAATGACCTTAACATCCAACTGCCTGCTACACTTTTACTCAAACTGTGTTTTACCCTCTTCTAGATGGTGGCTCACTCCAAGTCCTCCCTGTTCTTTTCAGTTTCATCACTTCACTTGTTCTGTTCTCCTAATTTTTCTTCTCTTTCCTCAGTTCTCTCCACTAAGAGTTTCTATATCTTCTGTAGTCTCATTTTCTCTCTAAAAAATCCAAATATCAGGAAAAAAACTAAGATGATGCCTTCAGTCTGTCATTCAACTCTGTAACACTGTGTTCCTTCATCACCTGTCTTTTTTTCACAGGCACAGGCAGCTGGAACAGAAGCTTCTCTTCCTTAATTTTTGCTGTCACTACAAATCTTTGCTCTCTCCATAAAACAATTATACAGTTAGATTGGGCAGAGCAGGATTCTTGTACTTAATAAGGTGATTTTACCTCCTTATAAAAATAAACTGCTATGTTAAGTTCAGCTATAAAGGATTTGCCTATGAAGAGGAAAGGGTTTTAGTGTTCACCAACACTAGTTTTAAGAAGTGCCCTACTTGAAACAAGTGGGAGAAATTAAAACACTATGGATTATTTTCTCTTTTTGTACTTTTCTAAGTGCATCCATCTTTCTCACGTCCAAATTAACATGAACTTCAAGAAGTTTTACTTTAAAGAAGCATTCTAGAGTCTCAACATTTATATAATTACCAGACCTCTGGAGTCTGTAATACAGAATGGAAGTTTTTCATTAAATAAAAATTTTAGATGAAAGTTAGCAGTTGTACTTCCTATTGCAGATAGGAGAGGAACAAGAAAAATCAAATTATCCTTGGATGCCTCCTTGAAGTTTGTTCACATCCACTTATACCCCAACAGCTGCTCTGAGATCCTGTCAGGCAGTACTACGCAAACTAGTTGTCACTATTCTTTTCAAGATAGCTTTAGTCTATGGACCTACCACATAAACAAAATGTAACACTGGGGAAAGATATATATATAAGATACATATATGCACACATACATATGTACACACAGATATGCTTTTTATAATACATACACCCAGAGGAATGAGAGTTTTTACAGAAGACATATATTGTACAGTTCCAATTTTTAATTACAAATTATAAAATATACTTGGCTGTTCCTAGGCTTAAGTCTAAAAAAAAAAACCAAACAAACAAACACAAAAACCTAAAAAGAAGAACTCTTATAAAGAAAAAAACTGCCTAATTGAAGGATGGTAACATCAAATTCAGCTGCAAAAATGCAGAGGCTGACAGAAGCTGAAGACACAGATTCTGATGAGGGTACCGTTATGAAACGCATTCCCAGTACTTTGAAGTAACACGGCGGCTTTGCTCTGGTATACGTTTTCACACTTTCTGACCAAATTAATTCTAACTCATCTCATTTTAGTGGGTTAAACCCATCTGTGTTAGACTTCAGAAAGTGGAGCGTGCAGTACTGGCGGGAGGACCAAGTATCTCAAGCAAAGCTCAGAGCTTTCTAGAGAGGCAAGGTAGCAATATGGCCCTCCAGGAATGAATGAGATGCTCTTCTTACGCTTACATGGAATTGAGGTTTTCTACCAATAGGCAGGTTGCTCCTGACAAGCCAACCAAATGATAAGACTGATTTACCAATGTAAACGTAAACCAGCAGCAAATGTAATCTGTTCAGTAAACCTGAGGTATGTCCTAGTGGATTACCAGCAGATGTTTTTTACTCTCATTGTTATGTATCATACCTGGGTATTTTCCACCCTTATTCCTCCTTATGAAGCAAACAATCAGCAAAATCAAGATCAGAAGAGCAACAGCACACATAAGACCAATGAACCATCCTTGAGTAGCGATGTCTACCTGCCGACTTGCCATTGCTAGAGAATAAAAGAAGAAAAATTAGATGGTTTGCTGCATTTAAATGCTATGCTAATTCAGATAAATAACAGCCAGTATAAATTGTCCATTAATTAAGGAATGACACTCACTGTGAAAATTAATATTAAGAAAAAGTGATACTGCATTTTGCGAATATTTTCATTATCCAAAATGTTTCCAAGTACATATGCATAGAACTTACTTTTGTGTATATAAGAATTATGCCAACATTTAAGCTTAGCAACTGTTTGTAAAACCTATGCACATACCACATTGCTTTCCACAAAGCCCAAGACTGTTCTCAACCATTTTACATTAATTACACTACTGGAATGAAATTGCAAATTATAATTCACACAAACACGTCGATTGCATTCTCAAAATGAATAAAAAGCCAATACTCATTAGCTAATGCACTCCCATCAGCCTGAAATGGGGAAACAGATGGGTCACTCAAGGCCCTAACATTCAATTTCAACTACAAATCAACAATGAATCATCCTTTAAAGCCTTATTAAGCATCATGTTTTCTTCCTCTCCTCAAACTCATACCTCATCCTGCAATTTATCATGATTGCCATGGTTTAGCATTAGTGAGGACTTATCAGGAAGCCCTTCCACGGCCCTGTTTCTCTCCAAACGCTGACTCTAGCTGGAAGATAATGTAAGTGATAAACAAACCACACAGGACATGTTACAGTCACTAATAAGGACAGGAATTATCTGCGTGGGCTGGGGGCTGGATCCCTCCTACTGGTCTCCAACACAGTAGGAGGATTTTCCTGGTGAGGCTTACTTCCTACTTCCCTGTTTGGAAACACACCATAGGCAACTGTCCTTAGGATTTGCTGCTGGGAGAAAGTAGGAAGTGTGAGGGGAGTTAGGGATGCATGCGACAAGCAGAAGACAACATGAAGGAGGAAGATGGACATCCATCCAAACCTATTTCGTTCATTCTTCACCTTCTCTTCCAGCCCCAAAACCCAGGAGTTTGAAACTCTGTGAAGAGTTGCCTCAAAGACCTCTCTCTATTTGGGAAACAGAGATAAAAATCACCTTCCCACATGAATAAGGGAAGTGACATCCAAAACATTTCCTGTGCATAACTCATGGCATTTTGGTTCAGCACCTGTTGTTTTTCCTGGCTTCATGAGGTAAAGTATTGGATTATTCACAGCCAGTGCGTTATCTAAGATTTTATTAAGGATCAATAGTACTTCATATCTCAGTTTAGTAGACACTGTGCACTAGGACCAGATTATACTGGAGACCTTCAGTCAGTCTCTTTGTTCGGATGCTGTGTGTATATCAGCTCTCACGGCACGGTGTGTTTCACCCGTATCTGCTAGGGCAGGCCCGCAGACTTGCTTCCACCGAAGTGGAGAACACGACACACCAACAGCTTTACACACAGAAACGTGGAAGTCCCAGAGCCCCATAAAGATTTCCAGCTCTCCTTACAGAAGATACACTTTTAAGGGAAGGCTCATAAAACTACACCAGAGAGAACCTATTTTCAATGGATCACAAACTGGTTTACAGCCGCAATTCTAGGTGGTAAGAGCATGAATTCTTCCCCTTACAAAGCACTGGATGACAAGTGGGAACAGCCCTGTGCTGGCGCTGTCCTTCGAACAGTACCTGAGCCTTCCCTGGCAGACAGCTAGCTGACAAGAGGCTGCGCCGGGCTGGCCAGCACAGCGACAACAAAACGTGCCAATATTCAGTTACAGGCCAGACTTGAAGCCCATGTCTCAGTGCTATGTACTAGTTAAGAGAGAGGCTGGGACACTTAGCTTGGAAACATCAGCTCTCAGCGGGCCCAGATTCTTGTGGGTTTTCCATGGACTCTACGAAAACTCAGAGTGCCTCTGACATCTCTATCTGCCCTCCATGACATCTCTACCTACCTCCCATTCCATACGGAAGACTGACGTGTGTTCCACTTTAGAAGTACTAGGCCACAATTAACTATTTTGCTACAACTCTTCGGCCTTACTGGGCAAAGCTATGACTTGTTTTTCACTGAAACAGAGCAATGAATTAATGTGCCTGGTTATTGTGGAGTTACGATTAGGAGGTTTCCCAGCCTTTCTTTAAGAATATGCTTTCTGATTATTTTAGAAACTGTCTCTTTCTTATATGCGTAATAATGTAAACTATTTTTGCATTAACATGTCTACATGTTATATGAATACATAGCTTATGTACATACATATTTATACAAATATACAATGATATATAAGTGGCATTCCTAAAAACAAAATCACAAAGGCAATCCTCTTCTGAATTATAAATCAAATGAAAATAAAATTTTGTTTCCACATTAAAGGTTAAAATTATTTTGAGTTTTGCACATATGCATTGATAATAAGGCATTAAAGGCTGTATAATACGTACCGTGACAAAATGCAAAAGCACATTTCACATTCAAATGTAGTAAGGAAATACCATCAAGCAAAACAATTCATGCATAAAAAATATGGAAGGTAGATGGAAAAGAGTAAAGATGAGAATTTATTTATGTAGCTTCCTCTATTCTTTAACTTACTGCATATCCAGTAGGAAAGGGTTTCTGGATCTCAGTGCAACTTTAACAATGGCATAACATTTCCTGCTTACCCTGAGCGAATTATCTGCTTCAGGCTTAAAGAAATTTACCCTTGGTGAACTGCTAATGCAGGAGTCAATGTAATACACTGTACTGGTATGCTCCAGAAGATAAACCCACACGCTATGAAGATGTTTTATGGGAATGCTTGTCAAAGGAAAAAAAATGTGGCAAAAGCCTCATACATGAAATATTGTAGTTGCATTCCTAATTAAGGACATACTCCATTTTCGTCTTCATCCACTTCAAAGTCTGAAGTGTTTAAAAGCTTGGACCTAGGCTAAGACAGTGTGGCATAACATTTTTCTGTAAGAAATATGCTATGTATATAATCTAATGCTTGACACCGAACCTTTCCATTATCAAGAAACAGAAAAGAGTGTCTTTAAACTCCCTTCTTTAAACTCCTTAAGTACTTCAATGGCACAAGCCAAGGTGACGGGGTACGTACAGATTTCCTTATTTACTGGCTCAGTACTTTTTGTACAGAAAGATGCTTTTAGGAAGGTTTCCATTCAGCTTGCTCTACACTATACAACAGTCTCGATCCTTGCTTTACTGCTGCTTTATGCTTTGGATGTGGATTTGCCTAAGATTTTACAGATCTGCTTTTATGTAACTAGCTGTCTGGCATAAATAACCTCTGTGCTTAGCCCATGCATATTTGCTTGGCACTGTTATTCAGCGCCATGTTTTCAAAGCTTTCCTGCAACATGATAAACTGTGAACAGAAATGGAACAAAACAAAGCAAAAAATTATGATTTTAGAAAGTGCTCGTTTTTCAAACTGGCATGTTCATTATTTACTTTGTTGTCTGATAATTATTACAAATTGTTCAGGCATATTTTCATATTTAAACTACTTTCTTAAATCATAACATTCTGGAGTTGGTGAGGCTACTGCCTCACTATGCAAGTAACTATGCACTGACCAAAATGCTTGGAACGAGCAGAAGTGGCTAGCAAATACACAACAAACAATAACAGCTGACCAAGAGCATGCTGTGATGGCAATGACATATTCAGCATAACATCAAAAAATTTCTAACAAAGCCCTTTCTCTGAGTTGAATGAATAAGCATTACTGATTTGCTCCTGAAGAAATATGACTGAAATATGTACATAATGAACTTAAAATAGCCTTACAGATCCACAGAATCTAGTTGTAGCGTCAACATCTATACAAAACCAGTATATGACAGGAAAAGAAACATTTACAAGTAGGAATCTTTAAAGACTGGTACAAATAGACTACATGAGATATGAAATTGAATCTGCACTTCTGATTATGCAAAGATTTTAGCTCAGACTTTTTTGAATTAAAACTGGTCATATACAGATTGCTAGCTTTAAAAATATACACTTGGCTCTATTAAAGTACACATATTTAAATAAAGCCATCTAATTATATTAATCAGAAATAAATGAAATAGGTAATCTTCAGTGCACAGCGCACAGATGGAGTATGAGCAGTGAGTATCTTGCCCCTAACATAAACATCAGACAAGCAGAGTGAATTGAAAGGATGAAAACATATCTGATTTACGTAATAAATGTGCTGGCATTATTTATGAGTTTATATAATAATTCAGCATTGCTTTATAAAAAGAACATGCAAATATGCTAGCTACATCTCTTTGCCAGAAGCAGTTCCAACGTTTCAGCACCTGGTCTACCACAATTCTGACTATGATACAGTGTGTGCCTCACCTGGACCTGTCTCAAACACATCCTCTGAACTCCTAAAACCAGACAGGCCCTCAGCACCAACCCGGACTTTATATGCTGTTCCTGGTGTTAAACCCTTTAACACAAAGAAGCTTCGAGAACCATTTACAATTTCTTTTTTCCAATCTTCTTTGCCTACAAAAATTTTAGGAAAACAACACATTGGAATTTCAATTTTCTCTGTATTACTGAAAGTTTCTAGACAGAATACTATCAACAGTTACTTGACTAAAATAACGGTTCTCTCAAAAAATAGTAAGATAATATAAAATTATGACTTCAAGTGATACATTGCATGCAAGATATTGAAGAAGACTTTGTACATGAATTATGAAACTATTTTAAACATTTGTTCCATTGTACTAGAGAAATACTGTTTTCATCTATTTTTTTAAAAGGTTTCCTGAACTTGCAATTATGGAATAGATTAAAATAGATCTGATTGATTTAATAAAATCACGCTTCTGTAGTTTCAGTCAATATTTACTTTAGTTGAGAAGTTCTACTTCAAGATCTGAACCTATCTGTCTTAGGCCTTTTTCTAGTACAGTCTCAGCTGCTTCTTTGACCAACACCCAAAAAAATGCATTTATATTGCAATTTTTAGATTGGTCATCTTTAGTCATAACTTTAGAAGGATACATTATTTAAACAGAAATATCTTGGTTTTATTAGATAACCATGTGTTAATTATTAGCAGTATTAGCAAAGATTAAAACCTGGGTTTATGCCAATAGAAGTACCTAAGTTGGTTGATACCTTATTTTAAGGTTTAATTTAACAAAGAATATTGTTTTGTTTGGTTCTCTTATTTAAATTGGGTTTTCTTCCTGAATTTGGCATAATTTAGGAAGACTGTTATATCCTATTTTAATGGAAATTATCATATTTTTATACATGTAATCACTGCATGATATAAAACCATGCAAACTACATTTTTAGAAGTTCACATTCAAAAGAATTTATAAATTAATACAAAGGAACAAAGGCTGGCATTTTATCTAAACGTCAAATACCTGCTATGCATTGATGTTTATTAAAATGAAAACTCTTTGATCTTCCTCACCAAATTAAAAAATAATTCTAGACATTTAAGAGCTAATATTAACACTGGGTCAATTTAAGACCATATTTACTATGAAAATCTTTGAAAATGTATCTGAACACTTTAGCAAAATTTAATGAAATCACTTCTTACTGCCTGCTACACCATATTCAACATAAAAGTTCGCATGATCTGGTCCCTCATACTCCCAACTGATATTGGCATAGGTCTCAGCAGCAGCTGTTGTAACATTTCTGATCCTTGGATAAAGTGGTTGCACTGAATACACAATAGAAAAACAAAGCAGAATACGAAATTGTGACTTCATACATAAAAAAAAAAAATATTTTAAGAAGTTACTATGTTAATTTACACCATACACAAGGAAAATATAGTACATTTGTCATTGTTTCCATCACTGACTAACGTAGCATATTTGGTAATTGAATCCAAGGCAGTTACTACACTATGACGTTATAAAGTAAAATTTATGTACTCTTCCAAGCATGCCTTGTACCACAAAAACTGCCAAGCACTTAAAAATACCAAATCGACAAAATTCTGGAACACATTATTTCTATTCATCTAGAAGCAAAATGCAGACAGCTGGCAAGTGAGAACATTGTCAGGGTAACAGGGAATGGCAGTAGAGAGGGGAGGTATGAAGATGGGACACACCTCCCCTTACGCCACGTGCCATTGAATGGACTTCAAATGCCTCAACTGCAAGCCCTTACAGGATTTTGTCTCTAGTGCATTGATAATGATAAAAAAGGAAGACAATACCCTTATAGAATGTTGGACGGACAGTGTGCATGACTGGGGAGGTTGCAAAAAGGGTTTCTGAATATCCTTCACCATCAGAGATAGTAGGAAAGAAAAAATAAAGAGTAAAAACACTTTGCATCAAATAGTAACATTTCAACAGTACAGAAAAACCTTACCTGTTAAATGAGTAACACATGCACACTCTAAATTCATGCAGGATTCAAGTAGTTTTACTTGTTAAAATATGAAAGAAACAGCTAAGTGATACACATGTATTTGAAAAAAAAAAAAACCCAAAGTATGTGTGTACTGACACTTTTACTTTCACAGAATGTTTCTGAAATCAGCTTTATTAACATTATGGAATCATGGCACCTTTAGACATCGGAATGTTAGACGTCAGATATTGGAAAGCCAGTATTAAAATACTCTGGTGTGAAGAACCCAAATCACCGGAATGCAAGAAACTGTTCATTTTAAGGTACCGTGTCTTATGCTGACATTCTCACTAGGCAAGAGTATTTTTCACAGACATGCATAATGCCCACTTTATGAAAAGAAGCACTTTTCTCTTCAGCATCCTGTAATTTGCTACTTTGTTCATACCTGAATCCTTTGTTCTCCAATTATACTTGTTACAAAAGGACATCTGTTCTTGTATTTTTGTTTGCCTAATATTAACGAAAACTAGATTTTAATAGTTCTAATACTCTAATAGTGCAGATACAAAGAGGATGCTCCTCAAAGGAGTGAAATTATTTTTTCATAAAATGCCTCACTTGGTGTGCCACTGACTTTTCTATCCTGCTAAAAATATCTTTTCTGTTAGAATAACATCAAAAATACTTCCCAAAGGACCATGAAAAATCAGAGGCAAAAACCTAGTCTCAGTAAAGGCAAATGGCAGAATTCCAATGGCTCCACCTACACCAGAAAATAAAATGGACAAAAGCCTGTTCTCAAGGCAAGAGGTGCTGCACAGATTTTATCTACAAACTTAAATTATTTTCTCTCAAAACAGGATGGCTTTGTCCATATGGATGACTGGAGAAAATTTCAAATTAGATTCAAAGAGAAAATGGCTTGCTTTGGCATAGTAAAATAACTAAATCTGTAGAGAAGCCCCTAGAAAAGACCAAATAATATGAGTACCATGACTAAAAAACTACAGGGTTCAAGTCTTTCTAAAAATATACCTAAATTATGCAAATTCCATCAATTCTGAAAATGTATTCTCATGATTAAACTTTTTCACAGTATCAGACTTTTTATGTGGTAGTAGTACTCATTCAGCTCTTCAATCTGTACTGAACTAATGACTCCCACATTTGATATCTTTGCAGGTGAATTGTGCTTATATATTTTACATGTAATTTCTTTCACCAATCAAAACTAATATGGAATATATTATTTGAATAATAAAGAATATATTTATTTCTTGGCTGAAACCATCTGAAAAAAATCAAATAGAAAACACCAGATTGAAAAAAAAGCCATCTAGGTTACAAAGTCAACAACAACCCCCCTAAGAAATACCGAAACTAAGGCTGTCTATGGGAAATCTAGCATGTAACTGTACACACTGTGGTAATGCAAGGGGATTAGAATCTGCTTTTCTGTGCCACTTGAAGGCAGCAAGAGGAAAGAATAGCAGGTTCCAAATCTAGAGAGGTGCAGAGTCTGAGACTGCGGAAAGGATATATAACTTCCTCATTTGCACACAGGAACAGGTGCTTGTTACAATCACTATCCGAGCATTTGTTCTAAATAGACTTTGTTTTGTTTCATTCAATTGTTTTTTCTCTAACCTGTATTTTCCTGTATTTTGCTCTTCCAGAAAAGATGTCTAATTAGAAGCATAACTGTATGACTGGTATTTGTCACCAGTATTCAAGGCAGAAGAAACTATCAGTAATAACTTGTTTCAAACTCTTGCAAACAGATGCCACAGAGTTACACCAAACTTCTTCCTTCTCATGCCCAAGCACTGGGGATGAAAGAAACTGTCTCATCGTGTGTGAAAGACTCCAGATGACAGACAGCTGCTGTAACACTAAGCAAATTTGATAATCACCTTCCCTGCAAAGCCTCTGTCTTATCTTGTATTTTATTGAGGGGGGGTTGCATCTCCAGTTTCTAGTTTGTGCCCTGATTAAAGAGTTGCCTGCCTAAGTACAGAGTAGATTAAAGGTAAACGTCCTTCTGTTCATACAATTGTACATAACAATTAATAATAATTGACACCTTCATTTCCTTGGTGTCTGAAGTTTCTGAATGCTCTCAAGTGACTGATTCATGCTTACATTTATCAGATGTCTTCTTATGTAATTCTTACCAATAGCTGTTTGTATACATTTATCCATGTGTACTATTTGGTCAGATTTAAGTTCTGTATTTTTCCTACTGAACACAGTGCACTGATTCAGTAGCATGTTTATTTTCATAATCATTATTTTTTTAATTCTTTCTCTTTTTCACTACTGCTAGATCTAATTTTCTAGCAGGCCTGCAAAGTTTTAGCGAAGTCTGTTAAATGTGCCATATTTCCAACACGAATGCACACATAAGATGGCTCATGGATCCTGAGGTGATGAAAGCCTAGAGTCTAAGTGATTACAACATTTAAAGCTTGTCTCCAATCTACCAAGACTCTTGTCTTCTCAATCAGCACACCTCTAATTATAATTATCCTCTTAGTTCTTCAATATGTTTCCCAGCACCGTTCACAAACTCAAAATGTGTAACTGTCAGTTGGCAGAAGCTCTCGGCGCGTGCAAGCGCCAGTTGGTGAAAAGGGGGGGCGGAAAGCTTTGTCTCAGCAGTGGAGCACTGTGCTCGCTTGATCCGTAACCATACGTGATGCTGTGCATCAGCGCTGGCAAAAGCACTGCTCTAAAACTGACGGGAATGGATTGTTAATAAGTTACAGGTTTTATACGTACTGACTCTTATTCAGCTACCTCCATTAAATTAATCTCCTTTATTCATGCTACGACACAATGCAAAATTTAGCTGGCACTTCTGAGTAAGGTTTCATTCCTGTAGCGAGATATGGTATAAAAGGATTTGCCAATTCTTGAGAAAGAGAGCCAGGCTCAAAGTAAAATCTTCCTTTCTTTTCAAATTAATTCCAGTGCTTTTTCATGGAGTTTCTGGTAGAGTGGTATTTAATCTTCCAGCCTTTCAGGAACACAGCTCCTCCAAATAACACCGTTATACTTGGGCAGCAGACTCAATAGCATTTAATAAGACATGACATGAGATATGAATGGATTTTAACAACAGAATAGGCACTCTCTCTCAAGATTTAATTCAGCAGAACAATGAAAAAAATAATCCCCAAAGTGACTAAACTTTAGGAATTTTCATGGGATTCACCTATCTCCAGGAAAAACGGCAGGTAAGTGACAAGTGCGCATTTGAAGATTGGTGTCAAATGGAAAAAAACCCAACCCACAAAGCAATGTATCATAGACAGTTAATTAAAACGCATCTATAAAGAGAAAAATAAATTCAAACAAAAAACCCCCACACCCACGTACAAGAAAAGATGAAGGAAAAAGGTAATAGATTTTGCCAAGAGCCTGTAAGACACAGACAAGGGTTTTGCTTTTGTTTGCTTTTAACCCTACAACTTTTACAGCATAAAATTCAAGCCTTAGTATAACTGTAGGAGTGAATTCCATTCCTGGCAGTGAGAGATGGGCATTAGTCACTTCTAAGATTATTTAGGCCACTGCAAGATCATTCCTGTGTTGTAAGAAACACAGAAGACAAAAACGCAAGAAATTGTTTCACTGACAAGCATTTAGCATGGCATGGATTTTGCATGACATCTATGGAGTAAAAGTTATTTGCAGGAATTTTCGCATTCCAAGCATCATTGTTCCCAGGAGACGTAACAGAGGACGGAACAGTAGTCCTGCACAGCAGCTGTGCTGAAAAGAGTCCCACAGATACATCAGAGAGAAGGCCACAAGGAGAGAGCGGCTGAAGGAGCAGTACAAAAATACTACGATCCACTTGAAAATAAAAAGCAGCTTGAACTTGTTAGCAAAAAATATGGAGACATCATGTGAAATGACTCAAAAAGGGAGGAAAAACAGATGGTGGGCAGGGAAAATGATTTAAAGAACAGCATTTTGTACAGAACAAAGAATACTGAGATGATCCTAACTTCTATGAAGAGACAGAGATACGAACTCAGCTGAGAAAGATTTCTAGCCTACAGTGAAGAGCTACATATTGGAGATTAAAGTCAGAAAAAAAGAACAGTTTCAAACCCAGAGGCTAGACTACTTGTTTTTCTCCCTTGCAACGAAAGTGTTTCTGTCAATAGTACCTGAGCTATGAAGTTCACATGAAGAAGGCAGAGCAGACTAAGTTACACGCTGGCAGGAAGCGTTAGCTTCAGTTAGAGGAACCTGTGATCTCACAACCTTATTTTAATTGCAGTTGAGGACTGCCAGTTACCAGTGTCTGTGCACATGCAAACTGCAAGACCTTGCTTTCAAATTAAAATGTTGACTAAATCAAAAAGAAATTGAGAAGTGAAACAAGAAGGCTTGTGGCATGAGACTGACACGTCATGCTGTGACTCCTTACACTTCAGCTTACAACAAACACAGTAATAAGCCCCTGTGACTGTTTATTTTAACCAGCAACTTTTATTTCCACCACCGGCCAAATTTATATTCTCTTCCTTACTCGACAGACTGGTTATTTAAAACTTCTAATGGAAAAAGGTAGAAAAGACTTGATTCCACTGATCACCTGAGTCACTTTCCAGCTGCTACTTCTTCTCCTCGGTTTGGCTTTGGGTCCACATTAGTAAAAACTGTATATACGTCTAGGCCCTCCTGCATTTAATGGAGGAGTAAAAAGTCACTGCTGGGTACAGCTTCTTCTTGAGTGGGCTGAGTATTTCTATCTTCCAAATCCACCCACTCATGAGACCAAGTAATTTTGCGCTTGATCTTGATAATATGATCCTTCTTTTCCTTCCTCATAGTCCCTGATCAGTAGTGAAACAGTTAACACGTTAATCTAAGTAACCACTGAGAACATTCATCTCAGACCTGCAGCGACTCAGATGTCCTAACAGATGTCATGGCTTCAGTTCCGTCCTGTTTGCAGTTCCAAAGTTTTCTTTGCAATTGTAAGAGCTAGATGCTACAGGAATACGTGAAAACTTTGAAACCATAAACAACATGGAACCAAACAAAGACATCTGCTTGGTTTTCAGAGAATCTGAGATGACAGCTCTGAAATGTGAGCTGCTCCAGCTGATCTTACAAATAAGAGGCTTTCTGCTAGCCACAGACTGTGATACAGCTATAATTAGACCTTAGCTTCACACAGAGAATCCATTTCTCCTTGCATGAGTTGTCTCGATAGTCGACTGTAAATAATGAGAACTTAATTTATATTTCTGCTGTTAATGTCCAGGACCACAAGCCAGTTTGTTCCAATCAGTGCTGACTCCTCAGCTACAGCTAGACTAAAAAACAGCAAGAAACACTTGTCATTAAACTAAATTCCCAACTCCGTACACTTATCAGAAATGCATGTGATATTAGAATACACAAATATACATACATATGTATAGTATATACGCACAAATGCATGCATACATATATATATGGTCCGATTGTATCGGACTGAGTGAATTAAGCTATTTTTTACTGCTATTATCATTCAAAACACCTGATCATCATGTGGAAAGAAAATATATGTAAAACAATTTATGCTGTCTCATCCAAGTCTGTAAAAAGTGTTAGGTATTTCATGTACAGAGTGTGATTTGGGATGTTTATGGTCTGACAATCTGAAGCACATGTTCACTACCGTTAATAACTTCCCTGTGATAGAATGACACATAAGTATAGAGACACCTTTCTGACTCATAGCTACCTAACAGTCCTCAGGACAATCTTTGCTTCTGACAGTGAAATTCAGTATCAAAACTCATAAAAACTGTGTGCAAAACTGTGAAGAACACCTTGTTTGACAGAAGAACTGCATCATAAAGAACTAAAAATTACTGAACTTGAGAATAAGGATGATATTAGGTACCACTCAATGAAATATCCTCATGCACTCACTCACAAGATCTGTGAACCTAAGAGAGCAGGAAGCCGTTTGCCTGTATATCCCATCTGATACGTGAACTGAGAAGTGTACAGAGGGTATTGTCAGTCATCTCTCTCCTATGCACAGTTGGCTTGCAAATGAAACAAATGTGATCAAATGGGTAGCATTAATCAGCAGTGAGAACAAGAACACACCTACTGTTTTAAAACAAAAAATGCACATGGCACAGGCAGTAAAAAAACCTTCTTTGCAAAAAAGCCGTTTCTTCTACTCCAGCTAATCAATGCTAGTGCACCTGGATCCTGAATACTTATGACAGTGACATACATCTGTTAAACATTCAGAAATAATTAGACTTTGCTGAAGCTAAGCTAATGAATTCCCTTGGAACTCTGTGACAAAATAAACAGATGAAAGGTATTAATAAGCATTCTGGATTCCTTTTTAAAAAAAGCCAAAAAAACAACCAACAACAAAACCCACAAATGTTTTCTTCCAGCACTGATTAACACTTTGAATAGTAACGTGTAGTCCAAGATTTTCTGTCCTTACCACTGCCATTTCCCCATTTGCAACACTGCAAAATCCACACATTTAACAAATCATGCAGTTTCATTTTACCTTTGCCTGCACCTACAGCAGGACGGAGAATACCAGCTTTAATGGAGGAAAACAAGAACAGGAACACTATATAATTAGATACAACACCAAAGGGAACATACATACATAATTTCATTACAAACCAGAAAAGCATGCAGACTAGATAAAATGTATTAATTCAAATAAATTAGAAACAACCTGCTTATGCTGAACACTGACAGACTATTACAAGACAAAAAGTAATATACATGCATTTACAAAATTTTATTGCTCATGCTTGTTATGATTCACAATTTGAAATAAATGTAGTTCATACGCAAACTTAATAGATTATTAGAGAAATTGCACTGCATATCAACTCAGCGACAGAAATTCCAATAAACTATAATTTTAATAAGCAAAAAAATACGTGAAAAGATGGTATCAAAGTAGACTCTTGATATTAAGATGTGCAAAATCACAAAATACTCCCCCCCCAATTTACTTTTTACTTTAAATTACTCCTATTTTATTAAGCTTTCAAATGTAAATAAATAACATTTTCAAGAAAAGAACTGCCAAAACCAGAAATCTAGAATAGCTATAAATGTAAAAATAATAGTACTTAAAGAGTTTTTAAATATTAGACAATGTCACCAGTTACTTGGGCCATAGACAATAAATTTATTTCTAGAGCTTTTTGCCAGCTCTGTGAAAAAAACTTACAACCTCACAGAAGCTGTTGCACACCTTAAAAGAGAAATAAATCCTTCTAGTCATAAAGCTGCATCCTTTCAGTATTGTTCTCTGTGACCAGACCACGAACATGAAACAGAATAGGTAAATGGAGAAAGACTACTTAAAAAGTAAAGGTACATGAAAATTTGAAGCCCAGAAAAGCTGAACTCTTAGAACTTGTAAGTTTATATGAAAAGGAGGGGCTTTACACCTCTTTTGGGGCTTCCACTACAGTAGAAAACCTTTGCACATCTTTTCTGAAAAAATAATTAGAATCTTTCATTGGTGTACAGTACAGTTAAGAAAGCTCTAGAAAAAAATTTATGAGGAGCTCTTTCCTTATGTCACGTGAAAAGAGGGGAGTTGGAGGAGATTTTCTTATCCTTAATGGAAGGAAGTAGTAGCAATACTTTCAGTAAAACTTGTAGTGGTTTTTAAACTCAGGAGGTTTTCTTTATACATACCCATCTTACCTTCATCCATAATTGTTACTGCTTCCTCAGTTATCTGACTTCCTGATCCAACTGAAGTTTGTGCATTGAAGTAGAACTTGTACCTCGTGCTGTAATTTAAATTTTTTAGTATCAAGCTGCTCTCATTGGCAGGAATTCTTATCTCTACCAAGGGACCCAATTCATGTGTGTTGTTAACTGTCATTATGAGAAAAAAGAAAAAAAAAAAAAAGAGTTAGGAAAATTGCCTACATTGTCATCATGTTAGAATGCGCTTTTTTTGTTTGTATTTATTTGGTTTGTCTGCTGCATCGTTCTATTTCAGGTTATATGAATGATAATCTACAATTTCAAAAGGAAGCCACCTACGAGGGGCTAAAATGCAACAGGGGGATAGGAAATACTAACATGTTTTTTTAATTCAAGTTCCATTCTTGTAAATATCTGAATCCAAGGCAATGAGTCCACATCAAATGATGTGAACTCACATGCATTTGAAACACTGATCATTAAAAAATTCTGAAACTCTAAACTAGCTGCCTCATAATAAATTCAGAATGCTTAGGGGAAAAAAAATACTATAGTGACTTGTATCTAATGTCAAGGAACAATGGAAGTTGGTAAGTGGAAGAAAACAAGTTTTCTTAATATGTTTCATGCACATAGAAACTTAAATTTTGCGTGTGCACAAAGTCAGCAGTGTCATTGCTGACAGATTTCTGGGTAAGCAAGCAGTGGTATGGGGAACCTAAGGAAGTGATTTATAGCTCTGATATAAGCAAATGGCACATTTATGAATTTTTTATTTTACAATTAAAAAACTGTGAAAAGTGAAGCAGGAAACAATATAATTGGATGTATTTTGACCTGCTTCTAGTGATATTTCTCTGCAGTTAGAATATAGGATTTGTAAGTGGTAGTATCTTGCTTCTAACTTGACTGTCAATTAGATGTAGGACTTCACCTCCATTTTTCTGTAAAGCATGGTCTGAAGTAATAAATGTAATGTAAAAATGCTAACCTTGTACTTGAGCAAGTGAAGTGTTCTAGTCATCTATGTTGTCAAAACACATTACTCTCTCAAAGTTGACATCTACAATGCAATCATATCTTTTCTATATTAAAAACCTAATGTAATTTTTTCTTAAGAAATGGATTGCTGCTATTTGGTTAACATATTTTCTAAGTTAGAGTTACATATTATTAATTAACTTACTTGGCTGAAACTTCAGTATATATGATGTCAAAACACCATTTGGATGGGTAGGTGAACCCCACTCCAGAGTCAGAGAGTCCAACGTTGGGTTAGTAATCTTCAAAAAGGAGGGTGAGCTAGGAACTTTTAAGAACATACAGTAAATACAAAGTAGATTAACTTAAATGAACTCATGAATTATTAATTCTTAAGAATACTACTGTATTGAGCTAGATTATTATTTTATGTTGCCCAAGATGCAAATTCAGCAATTACATCCTTAGTGCTCTATTTCTGAACATACAACATTTAAGTTTATTCTCTAGCTTTCTCATTTCATACCTCCTTCAGGGGTCTTAAATACTTTGTCTGGGCTTGCTGGTCCTTCTCCTTTACCATTAACAACTCTAACATTCAACTTGTAAGAACTATAGGGCTCCAGCCCTGGCAACATTCCAAAAGTCTTGTTCCCCCTGAAAGTCAAGATCTTTTTTTCTACATGCCGCCTACTCCTTCTGGACAGACTCTGTACTTTCCAGTAGTAAACCTAAAGACAAAAGAAAACCTACAGTGAGTGTTTAGGTGTTCTGATTTTACAAACTCCAGGCTCTTCCATGCGTATCCATTAATTATAGTTAGGAATAATTATAATTTTAAGTTTAATAAGCTCAGGTAAGACACAGCATAAAGCTTTCCAGCTCCAGAAACAGACCTTGTCCAGAAACAGTCACATCTACACAACTGGGTGAAGACTATCACCTCCCAGTTCTCCTAATGCTCAAAGCAATTTTAACACAAGTCCTGGTTTGGAACTGCATTAGTATGTGATGGTTCTCATGTTAGCAAGTCCTCTGAGAAGCAGGACTCACTCATTCATACCACCCATTCGTTCAGTAAGGTGTCTACACATCTTCCAAAGCAGACTTGCACTTTGCCACCTTGTTATGCCTCACACCTGACCATGCTATTCCCTGTGATGTGGAAGTCAAGTAGGTATGTTTAAATGGGGAAGAAACCAAAAGATTTGTCTGGACTGGAAAAAAAACACAATTTCTGAAAGGACTCAGAGATTACAGTCATGGAATGGTCTCCACCTAGGGACAGGAAGACTATTCCTCCATGTGTGTGACAATTAGATCAGATCACAAAGCTGATTCTGGTATCCATTTTGCTGATTTCATTTCTAAGAAACTACAGATGAGCCTCAGAGGTAATCACCTTGACTGCACTCTCTTTACTGCACAGTCTGTCTACCATGATATCTGTAAAGATATGAACAGTTGACCTCACAAAGACGTATGTTACTCCTAGGCTTGTCACCTTCAATTACACTGTTCAATTTTCACAACATAATCGTCATTCATGTATGATCACACACTAAAACTGATCAAGCGATAGGTAAAATTCTGGTTCCATTTAGGCCTTTTTTAGGTACAAAACACCTTTTTAATTAAGGAAGCTGGGGTTTCACATATAAATTTAAAAAAGGGAACTCTCAAGACTTGCAAAGCCCAGCTAGGTGTCTTATAAAGCAATGTTAAGCTAACACTGGCTTTCTATTGCTAACAACATACCATTTCACTCTAATCACTGTTAAATGTCCCTGTGGTTTATATGGCTTGAGTTAATGTTTTTCAACACCACCAGCTGCCATCCTGTAGCTCTCATCCTACCACCTAGTGTAGAAAGCCATTTACAAGCTAACAAAAGCTTAAAGTGTTGGTACTATTAGTACTCGAAGTCTAAGGTATAGTTCATGATATTTTAAGAATTGTTAGCAGGTAACATTTCACAAAGCCTGTTATTATATTTGGGTCATCACTTGTCACTAGTCAGGCTGAAATTAAAAGACAGCTTTAATAAGTTGGGTTTGATAAGCAGTGATCTGGAAGAAAAATATGACAATACAAGAGACTGCATCACATTTTTCACGTACTGTATTGAATGACTGTTGAATTTGTAAGATCAACAGGAAAAGTGGCAGCAGTAAGAGTGAAAAAAAATTCTTTTAAAAATTTCTTGTTAGGTTTGAAGCACTTCATAGTACCACAGTGTATCGAGTATTAGTTAGATTAATGCAAAAGCAAAATATGAGTGATGTGCTGTAGACTGCTGCTGGCTAGATGTCTTCCTGCTTTGTTCATACATTTGTCTTCATGATGTGACTCTTCACAGAGATACCCCTCTCTTATTAAGAAAGGTGTCCCTAATGCAACACAGCATACTGGGCTACTGTCTGAAATAATTTTATTAATTAGGAAAGCCTGAGTTTGCTAGTAGGATTTTCTGATGTGTTTAAAAAGAGCCAGTCATGTGCTTTGTAAGCTATATTAATAACTGAGATGCCTAAAGCATTCTCTGTATCCAAGAAGATTTTTCAGCTTGTATTCAGAGAAAGCTTTATAAAACCTATCCACCACGTCTTAGGGACTCCTCGTGCCTTGTCTAGCTTTCAACCTATTTTAGTTGTATCTGCAAAAATTATGTAAGAAACTTTTTCTGCATCTGCAACTTATTCAAAGATATACCATTGTCGTATTTGTCCTAGACATAATGTGTGGTCAGGTCTGTTGTCAAAACTGTCGTCTTGAGCTTGTTTTATTTATGATCATTGACTAACACTTTAGCTTCAGTTCTGCTTAGCTTTGTGCACTTGTGTGGTTCTCCTTCCCAGAGAAAAAAAAAAAATCATCCTGTATACAGAGAAAGGCTAACACACTCGATAGAAGTAGTCATGGTTTAACTAACCTCTGCCACCAATGGGAGAGGGAAGTGTGCAACCCATTAGTAAATACAGGACAGAAAATAACCCTCGGAGACTCTGAGCCTGAGGAAAAAGAAATCTCCATCTAAACTTGGAATGATAGCTCACTGTAACCATGCCTTTGAAGGGTGAGAATACCTGATGTATGGGCAGATGTTGGGCGTCTGTGGATTTTTTTGTATTCTTAATAATCTTTAACAGAAATTTGGTGATTTGGAAGGTAAATATTAGCGTTGCTGTAACTTGATTAATATTAAGTATTAACTTCACTATATTATAACTCTTTAATCCTCATTTAATAGATGTTTTCTTTTGGTCACCCATTTGTGTGTGAAATACCAGGTTAATAAGAGACTGTCATCTAACAGACAAACATTTAACATGCTTCTGCAGTTTCCACTCCTAAGTTTCTTCTGATCTGTTTCTGGTGCAACCTCTGAAGCAACTTTTGCCATCAGATTTTCCCTGTCCTCCAGGGACACCAGTTCCCCCAGTTTCTAACCCTGAAGTTCTTCTGTCTCCCATTCTCTATTAATTGCATTTTTGTCTCCAACACAGCCTTCTCAGTTAACAAAGCCAGCACATTATATTACACTAAGCTTCCTTCAATTACATGTACACTCCAAATCTTCTGTCATTTCCTATCTCCTTAAATTAACTTTTAACCTGAGCTTTTTCCTGGCCTCCAAAAAGACACAGCACCCAGCATAGGGCAGTAAGTGGCCAGTTGCTCAGAATTAAAGATGTGATTATTCATACTATGGCAGAAGGTGAGAAATCTTAGCATTAGACCTAGAAGAAACTCCTATAGAAACTACTTCTCCTTACCCTTTAAATATTATTTTGGAATAAGATCTGTAAAACTATAATAATTTTTTTAATCTGTATAATGTGTGGAAACTTAATTGCAAACACATCCCATTTTTCTTCAAGGACAATGTCACATGAGGCTAGTGTGGCAAGGCTGGAACACTGCTGAACTTTAAATGAATGGTATTGATGCTGTTGCTCTTGTCAGCAAAACTTGTGAGCTCACTGAGAAGCAGGAGTCCTCTCCTATGTCAGTTACTTCAATCTGGATACAATATAGGAAGAGTGATCTATTTTAATAAATGAGAAACAGAATGCTTTTGACTGCACTTACTTTGTACCCTTGAAGGTGTCCTCGGACAGTTTTTAGTGGAACTGGGTCCCAATGCACCTTTGCTAATGTGCTGTTAATAACATGAACCTGCACGTTGCCTGGTGCAACCATCGGCACTGTGTGGAAAGGATGCAACAAGTGCCTAGTTAGAGTAAGAAACCATACGAACACGCTTTTTCAGAATGAGTTTTTGCATTGCATTCAAGGATTAGGTTAAAATGTTCCTACACTAAAAAGCTGACCTGAGGATTAATACTACAGAGTATTACAAAGCCTTATTATCTTCAAATTACTTCATTTTAATTAAAAACATAACCACTATCCCCCATCTTCAATATTTTAGTATGGTAAATACCTACTTAGGTTACACATTTCGTTGTTTTTAATTAGTATAACTGAGTCAAACTATAGAACTTACGGTCTTCTCCTGAATGTCCAATCACCTCTGATGGCTCTGGTGCATATCCCAGGTCATTTAAAGCTTGTACTTTTATTTCATAGGGAACAAAAGTTGGGGTACCAGACACAATATATTTAGATACATTTGCAACTATAACAGATGTCCATTCATCATCAACATCCTTCTGACGCCAGCTGACTTTGTATTGAAGCCCTGGTCCATTAGACTGAAAACCTTTTAAAGACTGAAATGAAAACAAAAAAAAAATTAAAAATATTCAGAAGCATCTGAAATATCCAAAGTGACAAAGGAAATAAACTCATTCTTCTTCAGAATTTTACTGAAAATTTACTCCTGTGTTCTGTGACAGAGAAGCATTGCTGAAATGTTCAAACTATGCGATTTTTACAGGAGATCAGTTCTGCTGCTTTTCATTCCTGAGTGAAAGTCACATTGAATGGTAATCCTGGCTAATTCTTATGCAACCATACATTGTGATTTCTGTATGCATATTTTGTTTTCAAGTATTTCTTAAGAAATGGAAAAGGAAAAAACAGACTTACACCAACTACTTATAAACACTGTTCCCTAGACAATGTTTCTTGCCTGGGATGGGAAATTTGTTTTTTCATAGCTCTCCTTGAGTGCCTGTCATTACGGTAAGGGCATGGTAGAGAACACCCTTCCACAAAAGTTTTTTAGTGGAAGAGTGCACAATAATTCAGTTTATCTTAAAAGCTGAGGGTACAATTAGGATTCACATTAGAATTCATTCTAAGAAAAAGACTCTACTTGAGATAAACTGCAATTTACATATTTAAGTTTTCCTAAATTGGCAGCAAAACATCCTGTATTACCAAATCAATAGCTTATCTTGAGAAATCACTCAAGGAAAATACCGCACCATATTTTTTTTTCCCCCATAATGCATGCAGCTTTTCCCTGAAAATAAAGGTGGGGATATGTCTGGATTTTAATCTTTCAAGAATGTTTTAAGCAAGCAATGCATTGAGTATTCTCATAGCATGTTCACAGTTAGATCTTCATTATTTCTCAAAAAAAAAAAAAAAAAATGCTACTCAGAGACCTGAACACAAACAAATGAAACCTCAGAAAAAACCAAACTTACCTCCCATGTTATTACCAAATTATCAGGTTCTGAGCCTATCCCTTGTACATTAGAAGGATTTTCATCGGGGTCTAAAAATAAAATATTTACACATGAACAAGAATGACTTCTGTTTGCATTCCAAGCAAATTCAACACCATTCGTAGTATAAATCAATCACTGGTAAGCAGGAATCGCTATTTACTTGCAGATTTTGTCAGGTACTGCTCAGATGGTTCGCTCGGCTGACTTCTGCCAATCTCATTGACAGCTATGACACGGAATGAGTAGTTGACGTACGGAGACAACTTCAACTGTACTGTTGTCTGAGTTCCAGGAACTTCCGTCTGGTAGTGCCATACCCCTGGTTCATGCAGCCCATCTTCATACTCAATCACAAAGTCTGTAAACAGATAATGAATCCAACTTTATGTCAAAACTTGCAACACCTTCCTAGATCAGTGTAGGCATTTCTGAATGAGCTAATCAGAAGGGAGTGATCCAATCAACATTTTTTTAAATCATGGAAACTGAAATGTAAGTACATAAACCAGAACACGGATCTATAATGTGGATCTCAAAAGTACTGCCTAGGTAGAAATGGAAGAGAAACACTTCTATGATTTGGTACTCTCACTAGTGCAGCTACCTGTCAGGAAACACGTTACTGCAAGAGCTCTCTCTCAGGTACCGGATTTTAATGTAACGGAAACTCTACAGCTGTCACAGCAAGAAAGTGAGACAAGATTGGAATTTTGATGTAAAAGCAGTATTTGGCTGACAAATAGATTGGTCTTCGTTGTATCAAGTTGACAGTAAGTAGTACATGTACAATACTAAAACTTCCTGAGTATTCCATTTTCCCCACTGAGACTGGCTTAGTGAAAAACTATTTAAAGTCAAGAACCAACAGCTGAGAAAGGTTTACGAGAGCACTTTTCAGTATCTTCAAATTAAGTCAAGGAATGTATGTTCAGAAGCTAAATTTCTTGAGAGTTCTCTGTGCGAACGTTACAATGATTACTGTCAAGTCCTCACAGACTATATATCCTCAGGGATAAACAGGTTTGTAGAACTTCAAAAAGAAAATCATATTCATTATCAAAGACAAAAGGACATTTTTTTCAGCAGTGAAACAGCCAGAAAAGCTTCCTGCTCTTAGGTATGAGATAGAAATTTTGAAAACACTTAATAGGAATTGTTAGGATACAGTAAATATATGGGAGAAGAATGCATAGTCTGAGTACATTCCATGGAACCTTAAGTTTAAATATACGAAATCTACATGAGCATCAAATGCTTGTGTGTTGTGTGACAAAATTTTTCCCCTATCCCCATGTATAGCTGGGGACAAGAAGCCAGAATATGACTAAATACATCCTGTTCGCACTACTAAAGAAATTCTGAGGGGCACCTGGAAATTGCTTTTAGAATACTTACAGTACCACATAAAAATAATGCACAACAATGTGAAGAGCCAAGACTGTCAAAAAGTAAAATAAGTAAGTAGTACTAATCGTAGTTTTCAGGACTTCAGGCTTGCAGATTTCCTCCTGACCCGAGTAGCAAGAGAGAGGGAGAACTGGCCCCAAATTACTGCCTGAGTTACAGCTGGTGTTGTGCACTTGGAGATAAAGGTCTTGGGATGGGATGTTTTCTGGACCAAAAGACTTGTTGAAAAGGTGAGAATATTATAAAAAAAACACCCACAAAGATTTCACTACTGCTTTTTGTCTTCTCCAGTAACTAGCATTCTGCGTGCAACTCTAGTAGAATGCAACTCTAGTAGAACAATTTATGGGAGACTTCAAGGAAAAAATTTCCATCTGAGCTCTCATAGAGATAGATTCTAGCATGTCAGTCATATGACTTGTGTAAAGGGATCACTCATAATGAAGTACTATCCTTGAGTCTTGATCTGTGCTTTGAAGTGATAGCAGCAGCAGCAGAAGCAGCAATTACAGGCTTACTTATGAAGCAAATGCCTTATTTTTAGGCTCTCAGGGGACCATGCAGCAATACAAATTGTACCATAACTAAACCCAGCATTATTTAGTCAGAAGAGTTCAATTTCCAGTATCAGAGTGCATGCAATATCTCATTTCTAGAAAAACTCTGACATGAGCCAACACCACCTAGTATCATCTCTTTTGAAACAGCGTGATCTCATTCCTATAGAAAGGCAAGGCTTGCGTCTTTGGTCTGGAAAAAATGAAAATACTGATACAAGAGTATACGAAGAAGCCATAACTTGAATACAATTCAACTATTTCCATTAAACTTATATGTATTACATATTTTTTAAAGTATGTTACTAGATTATATACATGAGACAAGTCTGGAAGTGTAAAAGTTCAGCAAAATGTTAGCAGCACTTTCCTTCAGAAGCATGCAACTAATGAGCAAGTCTCCTCTCTACATACTTGTAAGACTGGACCTTGTCAGGCAGAGCTCATATCACTATCAACTTCTGTGGCAACCAGCACAGTTTCTTGGATCAAAAGCCCAACTCTTTAGGGCAGTAAGTAAGTCTTTCTGCTTGGCTGTACAGTAGAGGATATTCAGTGAATTGTTATTATGTAAATAAATGACAACTGTGGCAAATAAGTTTATCATTCTTCCGTGCTGCACACAAAATTCATCTCAGAACACTTTGGAATCTGAGAACAGTTAACATAATGCTATTAATGTGGTGCAATAAATATAAACAAACGTACTTGTAATGGGACTGTTATTTTCATCTCCTGGTATCCATGAGAGTTCAACGCTTCTTTCTAGCTGACCTGTCAACTCCAAGTCAAAGGGTGGATTAGGCCGAGCTGTAAATCAAATGAACACAAAGTCAATAATCACACCAGAACATGTATTTTCATCATTGAAAAAATCCTTACATTCCAGTCAAAAGAATTTCACAAATACAGCAGGATAGACCTACTCATGTAAGCATGACTTAATGACTGTTAGCACGCAGTTACTACAAAACAATGATACAATAGAGAACTGATGTATCTGGAAACTTCCATACATTAACAAGAATCTGTATTTGATTTTATCTAATTGAACTATGATTAAAAATGTAATTAGATTCATAGAATTATGAAATGCATGTTTAGTTTATCTTTGAATGATGATGGGTGGTTATCTATTGTAACTAGAAATATTTACTAAAAGATGGAAAATAAAGCATTCATATCAAAGAAGCTTTTCTAGAATCACTACAAATATTTTGCATGTGAATTCAAAACTAGTTCAAACAGAAACTAATTACAAGTTACTAAGTCATTTATTTTTCCTGTACTTTCAAAAAATCCTGAAATATCATGCAAGCTGTTAATATTCATCCTTATAATGCATAAAGATGTAATCGTCCATTCCAAATTGCTGGAAATAATTCAATGTATGATTTGTTACACTAAAATCAAGATTAATGGGTAGATTCTTTTAAGAATACATAAGCACTTTCCCTGAATATGATAGAATTTAGATAAAAGTGTTTAAGATGTTCATACCTAAAAGTGTCTTAGGAATATTATCTTGCATCTTAAAACACAAAATCAGAAAAAAATCCTAGGAAATTAAAGGTTGCATACTGACAAATTTAAGGCTGTACCTGACTGACAGATTTTGGGGGGAACCTCAGCGTTAATTTTAAAATCCTTATTAGCAAGTTCATCAATCAAAAACCGAACTGTTCAATACAGTCCTATCCATTTTATGAGTGAAATGAAATGAAGACAAACTATGAAATAAATTACATCAGGCCTACAAATCTGTCATCAAAAGCAATGCAAAAACATGCCATAATTTGGTTGGTGCAAGTTCTTTGATAGTGAATTAGCTTTCAACACAGTTGGATTTACCTTTTAGATCTTTCATTTATTATGTAACTGATCTGCATTACAGTGTATGAGAAAAATATTATCACACTGTAACTGAACTTAATTAAAAATAATTTATCGCTGAAAATCATTTATTCCCTAAAACACAAACCAGCCTGCACTGTCAAATTCCAAAGTCCAGTACTCCAGTAATGAAGCAGCTGGTAAAATGGGATGAAACCACACACACACAAACACAGGAGAAAGGGGAATAATGAAAAGATGTTGCACGTTGCAATAGGCAAATGAGAAATATATCTGTCAGACCATGTAGTAAGAAAACTTCATATTAGTTTACCGTAAATGATAGCTGGAGTTGGGGGAGCAGCTGAAAAGAACATTAATATAAATGATTTAATCAGTTAGTAGCCAAAGAAACAGAACACTGTAGGCAGTTAAAGACTATTACAGACAAACAAAAGTTAACTTATTTAGAGTAAATGGTTGATTTTAAATAATACATTGATAAATTTTCACTGAAAATTTATAAAAGTATTCCTGAATATTTTATCTTTTTTTTTTTTTATTAAGGATAGATCAAGAAAATAAATAAAGTAAGCAATCTTATAAAAACTCTTAAATAAGTACTAGATATTTGGTGTATGTCATTCCTGGATAGGCAGAACACTACAGCACGATTTTAAAACAGAAGCATACTTGACTTTGCATCTCAGCTTGAACTCAGGTAAGAATCATTCAGGACACCTACTTAAAACTTTCTTACAAACTGGGAGAAAAGGCAAAGTAATATATTTTATAACAATCTGCAATTACAGAAATTTAACAGAGAGAACTAATTAAAAAAGAAAATCCTTGAAAAGTCACACAACCAAGCATGTTCAGTCTTTCTGAAGCATAATTCATCTGCAAAGGAGATTCCTGAGAAAACATGTTTATGTTCACATACTCTGCAATATGTTATCTACTGTGTTAACTCAGATGTCATCCAAATAAAAACCTATACAGCATGAAACTGAACGGGCCCTGTTGCTGCTGGACCATTTTCTAAGTAGCTGATTCAAAGGCAAGCTTTAGAGTAAGACTACATTTTTAAAAAAACTGAAACACATTTACAAATAGGTGACATTTCCTTTGTCTTGCACCAAAACTATGTTTGTGCTTTTCATTTTAGATCTAATGCTGTTTTCATATTTAACAGAAATTAAACATAGTTCTGCTATCATAAATTTTGAGAAGATTCTTACCAACAACAGTAAGCACAGCACTTGCTGAAACACTGTCCAGAGTAGTATTAACTATGCAAGTGTATGTTCCATCATCTTTATCAGTTACATTCATAATGGTCAAGTTGTCTTTACCAACCAGAAACCTGTAAATACAATAGATTCAGACACTGATTTTTCATCAACTGGTAGTGTTACAAGAAACTTCCATAAGACTTTACCAAACCCCGTCTACGCATGTATTTCAGCAGTTACCTGGACAGCAACGTAAGCTATGGGACTGTCAGCCTCTTCTGCATTGCTCTTGACCATCTTCTCACTGCAACTGTCTATCCTATTGTGCTTTTATTTCCAAATATACTCAAACAACTTTTAATTATCTGTGATCTAGAGCAAAATAGTTTTCCATTACCCATTTGGCTTCTTATGCCAATTTTCTTCTCCTTACAATTGATATACACGGCCAATATGCACAATTAAACATTTTTACATCTCATTTTATTTTGAATTCTATCTTAACATTTTCGCCACACCAGTTAAGCCCTTTAGTCACCATATATATGGGATAGTGATGGTATTTATCAGTCTTCTTCATAAAATGTCCATAGGTCAATATGTTCCTCCCAAAGATCAGGAAAAGGAGCAGAAAAAAGAAATTAGAAAATTAAAAATAAAGGAAAATTATTTTGTCCATACCTTTCATCATCTGGCAGTTCATCATTGTCCTTCAACCATATAACTGTTGGTAATAAGGTAGAATCATGTTTTATTATACACTCAAATGAAACTTGGCCATATCTCTGAACCACCTTGTATTCTGGCTGTTTAATTATCATTGTTGGATCTGAAATTTAAAATTACTATTAGATATTTAGAAAGTCTGACATTCTATGCCAACCTATGATGAAAGAATGATTAATTTCCTACCTTTAACTTCCAACTGCACCTCATTTTGTATCTTTCCTAATTCATTCCTTGCTACACATGTGTATGTACCAGTACTATCCTTTTGAGCCACCGGAATTTCCAAGGTTCCATTATCATGGAAAATGTATTCATTTCCACGCAAGATGCTACCTTTCACTCCCTTGAACCTTTATATAAAAAGTAATATCATTATCCAACATCACAGATAAATTTTGTTGTATTCTATTATCAGAAAATGCAAACAGGACTGTCACATGAGAAAACACAGACAGAATCACATAATGAAATTTAGACTTGACCCTGTAGGGATAACTTAATTGTTGTTATGTTAATTATATGTAACACTGTATTAGCATATTGTAATCAGCATATATTTAAAAAAACACTATTTATATAGAGTAAAAACAGTTTTAAAGCTTTAAATGTTTGTTTCCATAGCTACAACTGGCTCTTTTTGCATAGCAAGCACAACAACAACAACAATTACAGCTTACCATTCAATTTCAGGCTTAGGTGAACCAAAATAAGCACAGTCTAGCAAGGCAGGACTATCTGAGATGACTTGATATAGTTTATTAGCAGAAGTTAGAATTCTTGGTGGCTCAGCTGAAAAGACAAAGATATCTGATATCTATAGATACAAAGATGCAAATACAAATTACTAAGACATGAAGAATGTCCTAAAGAATTACTTTAACATCCTTCTCTGAAGCAATTTCTGGTCTCTGTCTAGGTCCAAATACGTTCTACTGACAGTAGCCTGAGGAAACATTAATGTACGAGAATAATCTTGTGAAAAACAAATGCTTCTTCCTTGTTTACAAGTAGTAGGGAAGGGCACCAAAGGCAATGATTTCAGTTGGAAAATTTAAATCAGAATTCAAGAAGAGAAACTCCTGGGAACAGACTGAACTACATAATTCTGAAGAAACCTGCAGGCAGAAAGAAGCTAAGATGTATTTTTGTTGAAACACTTACATTTTCTTTCATTTAAGACAGTGCTTCTCAATCAAAAAATCTGTCAGTTCCTGCAGGAGAGTTTTTAGAGGCCATTCTGCCTAAAATTTTGCTACTAGCTTTGTTAAATTCAGTGAGAACAATAGAGAGGCCACAATATGTTGCAACTAAAAACACATTCTTGGGAGGTCTTTAAGACAAATGTATAATCATGTCCCCTTGCACCAGTGATTCAGAGATCATCTATTTAACCGTTCCAAAACATCCACAATCAATGAAAGTGTACTGAAACATACTAATTTAAAGAATATTAATTCTTGCCTGATTTGTTATGCTTCCATTTGCTTGATTTACATAAACAAGCAAACAAGAAAGAGGTAAAATTTCTTCCAAGTTTTCTCCAGCTTTCGCAACTAACCTTCTTACTTGGGAATAGTGAAAGTGAAATTCAGGAATATCCTACAAAAAACAAGGTATCAAAAAAGGCAAGATACACCCTTGCCTTTTATAGGGCTTAGGAGACACGTCCATTCCCAATGAAGGCCTCAAGCAAGGCTTGAGGATGCAATCCATGCAGTAGCAGGAGACAACTGAATACCCATGAAAACCGAAAAATATAAAATCTGTTGCTTACCCAGAACATTCACAAATGCGTTTGCCAGCAAGTACCCATATTCATTAGAAGCATTGCACTGATAGACAGCACTTGACCTTTCTTGCACATGTGAGAAAATAATGGTATCACCATCTACCTTTCTGCTAGGATCTTCTGGGGCAACTGTTGGTGCAAAGAAAAGAAAATAATTACTTTTCCTAAACGCTGCTGGGTGGTGTGTTTCACACTTCTGAAAAGAAGAAACAATTCCAAAGACTAATATGCCCTTTATTCTATTGTCTTGGGTGACTGTTCACTGGTTAAGATGTGAATTTCAACACGATTAAGGAAGTTCTTCCAACTCTACAAATATTTAACTCAGGATGGCAGAGTTGCCATTTTTGGAGGGGTTGTTTTGTTTGCAAGGAAATATTTCTGTATGTCAAAAGAAAATGCTGTTAGAATGACACAGTCCTATGCAACTTAAAAATTTCAGCTTTTTGGATCAATCATTATATTGTAAATCTCCAAATACAAAAATAGCTTTACTCAGTTGAAATCTATCTCAGAGTAAAGCATAAGCAATTTTTTCACACAAAACCACCTTCACAAGATCAGTGACAGTAATTCAGCAGGTGGCACTATTTCCCTTATGTAAGAATTGTACAGTGCCCTTTCCCCAACTGTTCTGTAGTAGCCTGAGCTGTCTGCATCCCAGAAGAATTGAGAATATAAGGGAAAAAAAGAATCTAATGCATTACTGATGAATAACAGCTATCAGTTATGTTAGAACTGGATGGAGTTAGAGAGGTAAAATGGACAAAAAACGCTGCACTGCATAAAAATGCACAAATTATAGCTTAACATTTTAAGAAAATATTAAATAAAACCAGATCAATGTATTATATAATACTCAAACTAGTAGTAAAATCATTCATATAGTAATATGAAAAATAAATGCATATATCTATAAACAAATTAATCATAGTTTGGTTGCATCCTCAAAATTGACACCCTTATATTATATTTGAGCTTGAGAAAAAGTATATTTGTGGAAGACATTTTCATATAAAATCATTTCACTGTCCTTTGGATTAATCTAAAAGATCAATGAACTAAATTGACATCAATTTTCTGTAAGTGAAAAAACCTTTTGATTCAGACAATACCTCAATACTCATCTGTAAAGAAAATGGAGAAATTCCTCCAATGTTTTCTAAATCTACTGGAGTATCTATTACTGAATTCTCTGACAGCAGAAACCAGACGAAGGGGACCGCAGTTCTGTGCTCTTGCTTAAGGGTATTTCCATCTTGGGGGAACTCTGAGGCCATTTTGCATGTACAGTAATGACATCAATTTCCAAACAGATGCCTCAAGAACAGTTTTCAACTCTGTTTTTATCTCTTTTATCACTCAGAGTTAAAATCAGTATCACAAATTCAAAAATTTTGGAAAAGAAGAAAAAGGTACTACTGAAATGTTAAATGCTTATTTCTCAGACTTCTGGATGGCTGGCACTTATTTTTCCCTCTTTTGCTTTACTTCCTATTGTGTTCCACATTTCACATTGCTTCTTGTTCTATGTAAATGGCATTTTCATTAAAAGATTCATGGGCTGAAAATAGACGGAGCAGGTGAGTAGCCCAGCAGGCAGGCCAGTCAGCTGTGAGAAGTGGTCTGTTTCTGCATACAAATCACTGTTAGATGGAAAATATGCACAACCACCCTCCCAGGAGGTAGGAGATCTGCCCACAGCCGTTCCAATCACAGCTCCTCTCTGCCCTGGGCTCCGGGCTCCCCCCCTCTCGTGTCCTCTGAACATGCAGCATTTTCTGCACCCAGACACATTTTTAACGGGTGCACAGACTCCCCTCCTCACACGCTCCCAAACATAATAACTTACAGGCGGAGGGTCCAGCCCCTTCAGAGAAGCCATTAGTTCAATCGCTTATGACTGCAGAAGGAGCTGGATCTTAAAAGAATGATCTAACCATTAAATTATCATCCAAAAAGAAGGGTAGCATCTTCCCTTCCCACTGCTGCATTTAAGGGGAAAAAAGAGATAGTCCTCCTCAGCCATTTGACGGAAAAGAGGCAGGTGTCTGTTCTCAGAAAAGGGCTTCGATCTGTGGGTCCCAAGAGGGAAAATGCCGGAGGGCAGTGTCAGGTCAGTCAGTGCTTCCTTTTCAGTGGTCTGGCCGTTTGCATGCTGAAGGGCACCAGGTTTAGGCAGCTCCCCATGCAGACTGGCCTCTGTTCAACTGTCTGTCTTCTGACATGCCTCATCCTCCCACGCAACACCTACAGAACCTGCCCGCCTTTGCCCACGTACCACGCGGTGTTCTGTAGGGCCAGGCTCTAAAGGTTAGATGCTGTTATCGTCCAGCTGTTTTAATGGTCTCAGGCACACGCTGCTGCGCTCACACACACAGAACCGTTGAGGCTGGGAGGGACGAGGTAATCTGGTCCGACCCCCTGCTCAAGCAGGACCTAGAGCCCCTTCCCAGGACTGTGTCCAGACTGTGGAAGGATGACTACCGTTGACCCACTGGCAACACTTTTGACCAACATAGCCCAGGATAACATTAGCCTCTTTGCCACAAGGGCACGCTGCTGGCTCATAGTCAACTTCTGTGTCCACCAGGATGCCCAAGTCCTTTTCTGCTAAGCTACTATCCAACTGGGTGGCTCCCAGCATGTACTGGTGCATGGGGTTGTTCCTCCCCAGGTACAGGACTTTGCACCTCTCCTTGTTGAACTTCACGAGGTTCCTGTCAGCTTGTTTATCCAGCCTGTTGAGATCCTCTGGATGGTAGCACAATCCCTTGGAGTATCAGCCACTCCTCCCAGTTTTGTGTCATCAGCAACCTTGCTGCGGGCACACTGCCCCATCACACAGATCATTAATGAAGATGTTGAACAGGAATCACCCCTGGGGTACACTGCTAGCTACTGGCCTCCAACCAGACTTTGTGCCACTGACCACCATGCTCTGGGCCTGGCCATTCAGCCATTTTTCTATCCACCTCACTTGTCTGCTTACCCAGCCCATACATCAACAGCTTGTCTGTGAGGATCTTATGGGAGATAGTGTCAAAGGCCTGACTGAAGTCCAGGTAGACAATATCCACTACTCTTCCCCTCATCTCTCACACCAGTCATACACATCACATACACATCACAGAAATGTATCAAGTTGGTCAAGCATGGCTTCCCCTTGGTGGATCCATGCTGACTACTCCTGATGGTTTTCTTGTCCTTAATGTGCCCAGAAACGGTTTCCAAAATTGAGGAGAGGCTGACCAGCTTGTAGTTCTCTGGGTTCTCCTTCTTGCTTTTCTGGAAGATAGGAGTAACATTTGCTTTCCTTCAGTCTTCAGGCACTTCTCCCAGTTATCCTGATCAATCAAAGATTATTGAGAGTGGCCTTGCAATGACACCTGCCAGCTCCCTCATCATCTGTGGGTGCATCCGATCAAGACCCACAGATTTACATATATCCAGTTTGCTTAAGTATTGCCTGACCTGATCCTTTTCCACCAAGGGTACATCTCATTTCTTTCTCTCTCATCTCTGGGACCTGGGATTCCTGAAGGTCAGTTTTGCTAGTAAAGTCTGAGGCAAAGAAGGCATGCAATAGTTCATCCCATTGCATTCCATGTCCTGTGTCCCGTGTCCCCCCTGTCCGTCCCCCCTTTTTTTTTTTCTGGGGAAAGAGAGTGATGGCAGGGCCATCAAGCATTGCTTGTTTGCCTTTACAAGGATTCTGGTCACATAACAGAATAACTGCACAAAAAGGAGAAAATGCTTCTGATAGGTTAGACAATCCTGAATTTGGCACTGATAGGCAAAAGAGCAAAGAATTACATAATACTTCAAATGGGTTTGTACAGTTCAACATGTGCCCTGTAAGAGCCAGCATTTACTCCCAATAACACTGAGTCTCAGCTTATGAACGTGTTTCTGTCCTTTCTGGACAAAGACCTGCTTGCCTGGTTTCACCCAATTTTTCCCATCATTTCGTATAAGATAACTTCTTCACTCTACAGCCACATGCAGCATATTCCCACACAAAGAAGGTATAGTCTCCATCAGATAGTTTTGTCATAGTTACTCATCAGCACCCTGAATATATCTTCTGTTCATCTGAATGCATATTTTCATCTGTTTGATAAACTTCAGACAGCCCAAGCAATTACTTTTGTTAGTATGTTTAAATAACCACTGTGGCACCATTATTACTTTTTTCCTGGAAAACATGCTCTCTGAACAGAAGCAGTTAAAACACACTATTGTGCATAAAACTGGAAGAAAAAAAATCCAGTTTTTGGTGAGACATTTTACCCTTTTCTGTTGATGTATTTTATTTTCCTGATAAATTTTAATTTATTTATTTATTGCATTTATGCAAATTCAGGAAGCTAAACACAATGAAGAACAGAACAATTGTCAGCTGATGATGCACTGTTTTGAAGTTATCAGTCTAAATAAAAGATACAAAAATCAGTCTGATCTGTAAGAAGGGTGTATGTTTTGCATAGAAAATTATTAAGGTGTAAAATTGGTCTACCGACTAAATTCTTTAGCTCAGATCTTTAAGCTCTATATAAAACTTGGAAGAAAAAATCCATTGCTTGGAGTTGAGGGGTTTTTAAACTTAAACATAAAAAGAAAGTTTTTATTGTGAGGGTGGTCAGACGCTGAAACAAAATGACCAGATCAGGTCTCTGCCCTTGGAGACAAAAAATCTTTGGCATGTGTAAGAGCTGATCTTACCTACATCAGTAAAATGGCACAGAAAAAAAAAAAAAAAAAAAAAAAAAAGAAGAGTAATTTATCTTCAGAAAAGAGCAGAAATATTCATTACTGTCTTTAGATGGGCGCATCTTCTTTAGCAAATCAAAGTTATGAATCAAAAGTAATCAGTCCTGCTATGCATTCACAGTGACTATATGGTTGTTGGCAAACAAATGTAGTAACACAAAGTCTGTTGTTTAAGTGTTATAGTGCTTGGTCACTCATTTCTTCAGAAAAGCTGAGCTATCATTTTGCATCAATAGCAGAGTCTTTCTAGTTTCTCAGAGAAGCTGAGACAATCGCCTGATTTAGAATTTGTGATGGATGCACTCCTCCTGTTTGAAGTAACTGAACTTTGGTCCAGGCAGATGCTCAGCAAGCTGCCCTAATCAAAGTTAATCCTATTGTGTGAGGCTATCAGTGAGGACTCAGTACCAAACCCAAAAAATGGTTTGGCTGGAGACTGAGCTGATAAGCAGTGGAAAATGCATTAACACAACAGAAAATCTGACTAAAAATCAACCACTTCACGTTATAAATATCTGCAGCCATCAGCTCTCCCTCTGTAGCAGCTGGCTGCCCTACGGTGATCTCCCCTTGCATGGGGACACCTCTCAGGGTTACCCCTCGATTCTGACAGACCCCTTACCTGACATCAATGGGTTCATGATATTTTTTTGCATGCATGTGACATTTAAGATACCTACATTAAGTTTACGTGACAATCTTTGTACCTCATACTAACTTGACACATAGTAAATAGTACTGATTACCAATATATCTGTATTTATTAAGTATTTTACATACCTAAATTTACTGATTAGAACTCAAAAACCTAAATACTAGATCAGATCTGAGTGATCTCTGACTTTTCTCCTGCAACAGATTTTTATACTGAACATTTGTTTTTGTAGTTCCACTACTACTAATACGACAATTCTGTGCTTAAATTTATGCACAAATAACAGTGAATGTAAATGGGAGCATGAGATCAGTACTGGCTCTTAAGCCACGTTTTTCAACAACTCTAATTTCAGAGATAGCTTTGAAGACTCTGTTATTGTGGAAAAATATGAAGAAAGCAAAGACAGAACATTAGGTGTTTTTTTTCTGATATGGATGTAGAAACATGATCCTTCTACAGTGATGCTCATGTATGCTTTTCAAGTTCTGACAGGATCACAGCATCATTTGTACTATAGTAACTTTTGCTAGAAGTACCCCATCATTCCTCTTGACCTGCTTATTCTTCTGAAAACTCACATTCATGAGTCATTTAAGAATACAGGAATCACTTTCAAAACTAGAAAATACTTTATGTTGTTATAACTAGCTACAATTGAATGACCGAAATGAGATTTTTTGCAGAATTATTTGTGTAATTTTGGACATCTCTTTTCAGATAATTAGCTACGACAACATGAGAATGTGATAGAACCAGGGCTTAACATTATCAACCACCCAGCCAAGAAAACTGGGAGGAACACCCAGTGTGTAGTCATTGAGGTGGCTTGATAAGAATGTATGTCCCTTATGGACAAACCTCCTGCTTTTTGGTGGATCATAAACCATACAGTCCATGAATAAGCACCCAGTTAACATTCCTCTGGCTGTCGCTGACTTTCCTCATAACATCTGAAAGCCAAAATCAGAGACTATTATGCAAGACAGACCTGTTCACTCACACCTCTGATCACACTGCCTAAATACCGTATTATGAATTTAGAGAACATTATGTGACTATAATCCTTTTATGTTTGGAGTTGAACACAAAACTGGTAGTGAAATAGCAAGGGTGGGCAGTATAGCACACCAGACACTTGAGAACCTATAGGGTCAAACCAAGACTGAACCTAAGCAAGAAAAACAAGAAACTTAAGTAATCCAGTTTTGCCTTATTCTACCCCTTACAGTGACCTGACAAAGACTTAATTCTGGAAGAGGTGGGACATGGAAGAAGATGCCCTTTTCCTTTTCTTACCAATCCCACTTGCTCCTCAGCAAAGTCTTTCCCTGTGATCACTGAAATCCTTGTTTCTGAATTTCTGATTCTGACAGTACTATTGCCTACAAAGGGACAGCAGGTTATTATCTGCACTAGCCACAACCACCCTTTGACTATCTTGTGCAGAATAAAACCCCTTCATTATCAAAGGTTTTCATATCTGCTGCCGTTCCTAGGCCAGATGCACAGTTTCAACACAATGACAGCAGAAGCAATGGATAAATGTCTGTCCTGGCAGACCCCTCCTCTCCAAGGCTGAAATCCTCGGGGCATCAGAGTCCAGCAGATTTCTCCCCACCCTCCCATGGCTGCAGTGAACAGCTTGTGTGTGTACTTGCAGAGAACGTGATGGATGATGAATCTCTGAGCCAGGGATTATCAAGGCCTTTCACGAAAGAAATCTAAGGGCTAATGTTTCTCCCTTAAATTCAATGTGATTACTAATGGAGACTAACTAAAAGGTTCAATGTGAAATGTGATATAAACAAGTGAAGAATGTGTTGAAAGAAGATAAACAGCGCCTTTCAGTGCAGTACTTTGTATAAATCTTAAGTGTGTGTATTTAATATTTTAATAGCTCATCATGAACTATAAACCACTGAACCAATAAATTAGTCTTTTGTGCAGCAATGCCCTTCTGAAGTTCAATTATGAAAGTACTTCCCCCGTCCCAATTAATCTAGGTTGTTACTTTCTTAAAAGTTGAGCCACTTTATGCATGGTTTCCCTTTTGTAAAACCATGCTGAATATCTAAACAGTAAAACACAACAGATCATGCAGCAGTATAAATAATGCAGATCTTGAGTGTTAATTGAAGCACAAGGCAAGGCAGAGTCATAGCCTGAACTTTCAATTGCTACTTGCCAAAGTAATTCTAATTGACCTCAATGGGACTGTGCCTGCGAGTTCAAATTACTCCTGTGAGTAAACATTGGAAGGTTAGATCCTTATCGCTCCAGCATGTCTGAAGCATCTTTCTTTTCAGGCATGCTGGAGTTTTTCTTTTAAGCATTACTGTTGAAGAAAATTACTTAAAAATATTCCAAAGAAATCTAAAATCTTTTTTTTTTTTCTTAGTTTGATTAATATAATCTAGAACAAAATTTATACCATTGTAATTTGTTTTCATAGGTGCTTAAGACACACTACATTTTTCTTTATTCTTCTCTTTTCCCTGTTGGTATTTATGCCTCACCCTTTGACTGAGATATGGACGAATGGTTCTTTCTGTAACATTCCCCCTTCCTTGTCTGACTCTATTATGGAAAAACAAAACCGGAAGAATTAAGCATCTCCCAGTTGTGCTTCCAATAGAAAATTAAAGTATTGCAAACAGATTACTGGGCCACAGGAGGCATATTGTGGGATATATGATGACAGCAGGGCTTTGAAATTCAAATGTAGCTCTTTTTCTTTGAAATCCTGCCATGGGTGTAGCTCTCGCCACTGCCCTGAAGCTGAAACAGCTGCTTTAGTTTCCTTTTACAGTGATTTACTAATCATTCAGTTGGAAAAAGAGGGGCTCAATTCTGTAATTTAGTAACAAGTGAACAAAAAGGCACACTGTACTTGGTAGTTTCCAGACAAGCTTTTGTTAACTCAGAATAATAAAAAATCACAAGAATCTTAAGAACTGTGCTTTCCGTGATCATGATGCTCCTCTTTCTTAGATGCCCCGACAGACTCTGTACTGGAGCACCCAATCAACTTGCACCTAAATATTTAAGGTGACTAAAACTTCAAGTTTCTCAGCAGTGAAAGTGACCTTTAACATAAGGCTGAGCTATCCTGTTATTTATTTCCTAAGTTCTTTTTTTTTTTTTTTCCCTACTGAGGTTGAGTGGGTAATTTAATTAAAGTCTCTTAATTTTTACTGAGTTCCCTACAATAAGACTCTGTGTACTGACTCCTCAAGGCCAGCCAGCGAATGTATACTGCCCTTGTATTTGGGAAATTTGGTGGCATCCTGCAGCTGCTTCTGAAAATGCTGTTTTTTAATGTTTTACTGCTATCCTGCAAGAATGCAGAACACATCATTGCTTTTCTGGAAAATGTACTTGTCTGTCATTTGAATAGCATGTCTACAGCTTTGACAAGGAGGCAGTGTGAGGCAAAGGTGAATCTCATAGGAGAAAAATATTTTACCAGTCAGGAGACCTGAAAAGAAGTTAAACGATCAGGATAGACCATAAGGCATGCATTATGATACATTTATGTACAATATACAAAATTACACTGATATTTTCCTAGCTTTCTGTGATACCATTGTTTGATGAGATGGTTAATGTCAGCTTAAATAACTTATGTAACCAATGGAAACATCTCATCTTAAATCTCAGGCTAGAGTTCTCAACTTACATTTAATTAGGATTCCTGAAACAGGTTCTTTGCTAAATATTTTTATCTGCTTCAATATATACCCTTACTTTTCCCCCAAAAAAGTTGCATATTTTTCCTTCTAGTTCAGTTTAATCTCTCTTATATCCCAAATATTTTGAATATATCTAATGAGGGTTCATTCTCATTTACCTGTTGCTGTTTGCTAGATTCTTACTGCAGAGAATCCTCCTCCATGTCCTAAACTCTGTGACATTTAATTCATCAACAGGCTTAAACATCTCCTGAAACTCCTGAAAGTTACACTGTCATACTTCCAATAGGTCAGCACAGACCAATACTTTAGAGCATGTTATCTCCCACAAGTCAACGGGGTAGGTTGTCTGTTTTTATAACACTCTTTTGTAAAAGAGGAAGAATAAAGATAGAAGAACTGAGTGTGATTTTACAGTACAGGCTATGCCAAGTACAAACCCAGCTGACAACACACTGCATTGTCCTCCAGCAAGTTCCTCCCGAGTAATATTATACTATATATAGCAGCTATCTTGTGTCTGTCATACAGCATTGCCAGTCATAACACTGCAACAAATATGACTCAATCACCAAATCTGGGTTGCTTTTCTTACCCATGCACAGAGAAACAGCTGTTTCACTGCCCTAGGGGTTCCTTTTCTTTGATACCTACTTGGCACAAGCTGTTTGCCAGGCACTTGCTGACACGTTCAGCCAGTTTTGCTGCTGCTGCTGCTTTTTCATGCTGAAGCGTGGAAGGCTCAAACATACTATGAGCTGCAAATCCTGCAAAAGTGCTCTGTACATCCACAGATGTGAGGACTTGACTTCTTATGTCACCTTTACATTCTTAGACAAAATTAGTGTTGCAGTGGAGTGGTAAAGGAGAGACCTAGCAAATACGACTGCCACAGCAACACAATGGTAACAATTACACTCCAGCAACACCCCTGTGAAAGGGGCAGAGGGCAGTTTTGTTACTAAAGTCCCATCTCCACAAGGATACTACTATCAGAACACCAGACAGAACAGCCAGGCATACAGACACAAATTTTAGTGCTCTCAAGCGCATTAGAGGCGCAACTCGTTGTTCCACTTTTATGAACCATAGCATTTTTATCACATCATTTATAATTATTATCTGTCAGACAAAAGCTATTCAAATACATGCTCCTCATTTATATTTGGAAAAATCACCCTGATATTCCTCATATTCTCTTAATCATCCTCCCGTAAGGTAGTTAAGATTCTTACTTGCTATGGGAACGCCATTTGCTAACCAGCTTATATTAGGCTTTGGGTTGCCGTTAGCTCTGCAGATCAATGTCCCATCTTCTCCAGGAGACAAGACCAAGTTTCTGGGTGCTGTTATCCAGTATGGGGCAGCTGGGGTTAAGAAGAGAAACATAGCAATTGTTTTCCAAAATTGTGTACAGAAAATCATAAGGCATAGTCACAGTAACCGGAAGATAATTCAGACAAGGTGTGTATAGATACAGACTTACACTGCTACGATTATCAAATATATATATGTGTGTGTGTGTCTCTGTGTGATACTCCATGACTAAATAGTAAATTATACTTTGGCTAAACTGAGCTATTGGCTTCCTGCTGCATTAAAATTCTGAGATAATCAACAAGTTCTTTGCTTTATTTAGGATTACCTGCTTTGAATCTGATTTGCCTTTCCTAAAGAAAGCAAAATCTACCTGAGTATGACATCTGCAGAGACTAGAGTGGTCGTCTGACTAACTTCAGAGATATCCATGTTCACAGTAGTTAGGTTGTTGGAAATGAATTTAGGATTGATTACATACAAATATTTCATGTCAATGGTGAAATTTAGAAATGGAAAAATCTTTGATCTCACTGAATTCAATGGGTGACTGCAGTGGGGCCAGATGTTTATCTGAGACAGCTGAAAACCCAGAGATCAAAACGGATAGAACACGGTCCTTACCAAAGGATATTCATCTATGTCTCCATCCCTTTTACAATAAATAACCGCAAATAGCATATGTTATCATATCTTGCTGTAAAATTTCAGGCTTTGGATTGATGGACAGATGCAAACAGAAAATTAAACTCCTGCTTTGAAAAAGGAGGTTGAATGTGATCATAAAATGATGCTGGTCTACAACAAAATAAATGACTATTTAGTATGCAAAGTAAGCACTACAGCTGATTATTTCAATGACTAATTAGCTGTCATTCCAGATTTTTTTGTTTCACAGTATTGAAAACATACTTACAATTCTTATTTGGAGAAACATACTGTAAGTGTTTTTAGAACTAGCAAGACATCATCTTGGGTAAAAAACATGAAGAAGATTGAAAACCAGAAATGTCAATTAAGATAGAAAAAGGAGTAAGAATATAAGAATGTAAGACAACAGTTAAATAGGGAGGAGAAAGAATCTGGGCTATATGAATGGAGAGCAGAAAAGATGGAGAAAATAAGGAGGAAATGAGGAAGCGAGATGGAGGGGACGACACAAAAACAAGAAAAAGAAGTAGTCTAATGACAGATAATCAAAGGATCTAGAACAAATGTAGCACTGGTACAAATTAAGGAATTATTTTACCACTGTTACAGTACAACCTCAGTTTAGTTTGATGCTTTACAAAGTAACATATTAAAAAAAATAAATGAGATTAGAGATAGCAAAGTCCTTCCAGTGCTAGAATTCAGTCGGTTTAATGATCATTTCCTTGGGGCTTTTTTTTCTTTTACCATTACCATTTCCAGCTCTGTTTTATCCTAGAAAGCTTACTTCAATCTTGCATTCTGGACCCTGACACTATTATGAAGGATTATTTTAGTATTACCTTTAACAGTTACTGAAATGACATGATGAGCAGAACCTAATATATTTCTTGCTATACATTTGTAGTTCCCAGAGTCAGCTTCAGAAACATCTATAATCTTGAGGGTTTTCTTAAAGTTTTCAAAAAAGGTTCTGTTGGCTGGCAGTTCCCCACCCTCTTTAATCCAGCGGATTACCGGTGTGGGTCTGGAGAAGCAAAAGCACAGATCAAATTTAGGGACTGGAGAAAAGGAAGGTGACTTCAATACATTAATTATTTGAACATATGTTTTACAAACAATTATTTTAAGAGCTTTTACCCAGATTCTGGGGCACATCCAGCAAATGTGCAAAATATGTCAGCATTTGTTTCTTGTAAATGACAAGCCTCACTAACACTGTCAATGGCCATCTGTTTGCAGGCTTAATAATTACAGGATGCATTTGTCTGCTGATTAATCTAAACCCCCTGATGGTTAATAAATTAATACAAGTATATTTCAAATCTTATTGCACTTATACTATCAAATTGATGCTCACGGTGCTTTAAAAGGTAGCTTCTAGATAATGACAAGTTTATAATTGTCCTTCATGTGAGCAATATCCTAATGCTTCATGAACGTCATGAAATTTACAGCAGAGCTGTAAGGAGACAAATATTTCCTATGAGAAATCAAGAAAAAAATGTCAGTGCTGAGTCAAGTATAGCTACTTGTCACTGTAGCATGTCTAAATCTCGGCTATGTCCTATGTTATCCACTGAAGTTGAAAGTTCCCCAAACGTATGGAGATACGCTTTTAAAATTACAAGAAATTACAAGGTGTTGCTTACCGAATAGAATGTCCTCTCTCAAATAGTAATGACTCAAGGCAAATATTCCCTTACCAGTCTAATATTACATATTTTCTAACAGAGACATCTAGCAAAGTTGACTTTTAATAACAGTATCAGTGATTAGGAATAATTGTTTTAAACAATATCTGAATCTGACCTTTTGTGGACAACTATTTAAGCCTCCCTCATGGAAATTTTTTTTAAAGTACATGACAGCTAAAGACACAAAGCCATATAACGTATAATATTCTATCTTTTCCCCATTTTTATCCAGCCATTTTACTGGGGTTTGCATTGCTGAATACTTTTCTTGCAAGGTTGTCAAAACTATATGTAACTGTACTGCAGAAGAAGATTACCCGAGCTGATGCTACTCCCACTCTCAGGTGCGGTTTTGCTAGTGGGGCTGATGCAGACACCTGAGCAGACCACAGCCGAGACAGAAAACACGGCACTGACGTGTGTATCAAGCTGTGCATGAATGTGTCCTGTGAAGCTTATGCAAGTGAACATGCGTGCATGATGCTGTGCTGCATTATTCACCAGTTTTGGCTTTCCTCACGGCTATCTCAGAGAACTCTGCATTATATGCTCTTGTGCACTGTAAACAGGTTTACAGTTCCCGAAATAGTAAAGATTTTCCACTCCTTCACTAACTAATGTATTCTCAGATTTCTTCCTGAGAATGAAAGTGACTTAAGATCAAACTAATTTATGAAGTTAAATTGCTCTTCAGCCATTTTCTACTTGCACAATAAGCAGCAGGAGCAAACTTGCATTACATTGAAGAAACAAGTACCAATTAAATTCAATTACAATGAGAAATTGTATGCAAGGAGCTAAACGTATGCTCTAACAACTCCCACCTAGTTGATCTACTAAGTAATTATTAGCATATGTAAGCAGCTTTTTCAGCTTAGACGAGTGGATTCTTATCTCTTTTTATATAATATGAGAACCTAATGACTGTAAATTCAGAAAAAAAAAGAGGCTTGGTTCCTGAGTGCAATTCTGTAGATGTGTGTCCGAGTTCACCATATGGCATTTCTTGCTTGTGTCCTTAAAAAAAAACAATGATACAACCTGAATCCTCTGCATAGGATTTGGGGATATGAGAAGGCAGAGGCCATACTTGGGTTCATAGTCAGTTTTAAAATCTGCTGATACCCAAGTAAATGGTGGATTTCCTTAAGAAAGCTCTTTCTATTTTCCATTTTTGTTTCTTTGAAATACTATTATGAAATTATGAAATTATGAAAGTCATAATGTTTTAAGCATCTCTGAAATGTCTCCCTCTGTTTCAGTATTTTTATTTAGAAACACACTGTCTAAGAAGTAACTCACAATCCTGCTGCAATGCACTCCAACAAAAGCACATTTCCTCTGAGTTCCACTTTGGTACTTGTGCTACCTGTTGGTGTTAGAAGAACTGGCTGTCTTTCTGTAACTGGCTTTGCTGGAACAAGAAAAAAAAAAAATTTAAAATTTTATTTTAATACTGATCAAATGCATACAACCATTCTCACTTTTCAGACAGATTTTGCTCCACATTGGCCATTTAATTAAAAATCATTGCGTTACACACAACTAACTATACAGTTCAACAAATTAGGTTTTTGACACATAACACATCTCAACCTGTTAAAAGTTGTAATTTTGAACACATACATGAAAAATGTTATTATTAAAGACAGAAGCAATTGACACATAGTTTTTAATAGGCAACTATGCAGCCTTAATCCTAAGCAGCCTCTATTCACTTCAGCAGAACTATTATGGGGAGTAAGAGGTCACTGTTGTGAGTCGTAGTGCAAAACTGAAAGTTACCAAAAAAATTCTGGGCTTCCATCACAACACAAATAAAGCAAAGTTAGTGTATTCAGAAATATAAACCAAGGAGATACAAGGTACACTCTGCTTTGCAATATGCATTGTTCAGTATTTTTTAGGCAATATGGGGTGTCTTTTCAGAAGTTAAGCCTTGTACTCTCCTCTTACCATACATTGAACTAATTCAGTCTGTTCCCCCTGTCTGGTAATAAAGAACGACTGACTAACCTGCGAGAAATAATCACAGTAAAAAAGCAGCTATAAATATAAGACATATTTCTGATACTATACTCTGCTGACTTTTGAAGTATTGTGGTATTTCATGTGCCTTCATGTAAGTCAGAATAAGAGTGCTTTCTGTAATAATAGCGTGCTTTCTGTAAATACTCTAATGCTTTTTTACAGCAGTTTTAAAATAAGAATTAAATTGCTCTGAAGTGCAGTATCAGTCTGAATCATTAAATTACCGCATATTTTTAAAATGTGAGCAGAAACATAACCTCTTATTTATCAGGGTACAGGGTTTACTGACAGGTTAACATAATTTTAATACAGTATGTGCTATGAATGCCTTAAAAACTAGTACAGAAACAACATAAAGTTGGGACAAAAACACAGTCTAGAATCAAGAATGCAGTTGACAGTCACAGGCCGTAACTAATCCACCCAGTTTCAGCGCTGCTAACAACTGCTAATGCATTCTGCAAGACTATGAAAATTCAGAATATTACCTCTACTATTTCTGAGTTGTGAGCCAACTGACTGGTGTTTTCCTCACTAATCGTAGCTAACATATCATTCTGTGTTCAGGCACCTATTTCTTGTCTGTTCCTGAATGACACTGTATTTTTATGCAAAAAATTAAAATAATCTGTGCCCTTTGATTTATTTTAGATTCCCGTAAATTCTGGTTTAATATGTAAAAATATGGTTTAATATGACAAGGAAAAAGACAAAAGTAGAATAAATATCATGTATTTTCCATCTCACATAATATCAAGTGGAAAGTCTAGAACCTCAAGTGGTACAGTATCAGTGTTGCTCCAAAGTCAGACTCACTAAACACACATATATACCTGTTCAGGAGGATTTAATTCACCATATACAAAAGACTATTCAACATAGATTAATGTAAAGATCAGCTTAAACACCAGACAAACAAAACTAATTTTTCCCCTACAAAGTTATTTATACAGATAGTATTAAAGTATTTAGTTTTTAATTAATTACAGCTTTACACTTATGAAGTATGTTAAAAATGAATGGTACATTCAATAAGCTATTAAATGTGAAGTGCATCTGTTAAATGCTTAATTTTTGTTATTTATTATGCAGCATGTAATACTGAATAGTCCTAGTGATAATGATCATATCAAACTGCTAGGTAAATTAGAGGAAGAATATAAAAAAGCAACACAGTACAGAAGCCATCAAAGACAATTTTTAAAATCTGCCCCAGTGTGGAAGGACTCATTTATTGTAAGAGTTTATATTTTTTATGAGCCATATGCTACAATAACATTGAAACATTAAATATTTGAAGGGATCACACTGAAGTCTCTTTCTGAAGTATGTATTATCACCAGCACTAATAATGCCTTCATTAGAAACTGAGAAAGGAGCAAAATGTTAAGTAGCCATGGATGTGAAGTTAGTTAACTAAATGCTACTGTGAAACAGGGAGTATCAGTGGGGACCAGTGTAACTCACCACCATAAATATCAGTGTCACTCAAATTAGCAGCTATAGTGTCATTCAATGAATCCACTGAAATAAACAGAATATCATGAAGAATGCATACAAGAGGGATAAATCAAAATACTGGGAATCAAAAGGTGATGATATGGCCACGGCGAGTTAATCAAATGATTGATTAATTTGTTTCAATAGTTACAATAATCATAGTAACTTGACACTCTTGGACATGAAAAGCACCTGAAAACTGTTATTTTTTACACTGTATTTTTTCAATATTTCAAATCTCACAAAACATTTTGTCAAAGACAAAGCCTTATAAAGGGAAAAAAATGACAGCATTCAAAATTAATTGTATATCAGGAAAACTGGAGATTACATTTTAAAGTTTATACAGTAATGTGATTTCTTATTCAGAATTAAAAGACAAAATTCCCTAGTGTAACACTACTTAACTTTGGCAAATAACTTGAGAATTCTGGATAAATATTGTATAACTACGTAATTAGGTAATGCAATACCTACTTGAAAAGACTTTTACAGAAATGGGTTGCTTCTGCTGTATAGTTTGTGTATGATTAAATCTTGCATAGCAGATATAGTCCTCCCGGGTGTCTTCTGGTTGTACATTAGAAAAATAAAGGTCTCCATTTAGACCTTGGGAAACTCTTTCACTTTGAGGCAGCCTTTGGAAAGCTAAGGGAAAACAAGAACACATTTATCTCAATTATAATACACGCTCCAGCATTATGATCTGCAGACTCCATGTTCACTCAATTATGCTGTTTGTGGGTTTGTAAATACATAGATCTTTTTCTACTTTTCCTCTTGAACTCCCTTGTCTTCCCATTTTTCCACAATGGGTTAATCTACATCTTACATTAAGATCTACAGCTGCTTTTGGCTTCATGCTTTTGGGCTGCATGTCTGCTTGCATGTCCTTTCTACAGAAATGGAAATTCTCTGAATTTTAACTTAGAGGGAAACTCCACCATCTGTGGTCCTGGTAAGCAACGATCAGCTATGTAGAAAACCTGCAAAAAGTAAATTAATTCTGCATAAAAAGCTAACTCACCATTATCCATCCAAAATATTATAGGTGGTGGTAAGCCAACAGGAGGTCTGCAGTGTAGTACTAGTGAATCGCCTTCTCGAACCTGATTTGGTTCTAGTTTTTCTTTCGTCCACAAAGGAGATCCTATGCAAAGTAATTTTAACACACATACAAACTATGGATTGACAGAAACTCCACAATTTAAAGAAATGCACATAATATTCCAGAAAAACATACATGAGAATGTTAAGTCCTATCAAGTTTCCTAAAGATTTAATTTTTGTAATATTTTTATGTTTTCTTGGGAGAAAAGTAGGTTTTCTTTAAAACATTTTGTACAGCAATGAGTTGCTGAAATTATAATAAACTGATGCAAATTACTCTAGCTACTCACTGAAGTTTCTATAAAAAAAATTTGGAAAGTTTTAAATACGATAATGAAAGAAAGAAAAAAAAAACCCTGATGCACTAAATCAGAAAAAAAAAAAGGTACACCTTCCTGAAACAGCATTATACACATACAGTTTTATCAAAACTTGTGAGAACAGAATATTTAAAAATGAGAAGCTTGAAAAACTGATTTGAAATAAAAATCACATGAAAAACTGCAGAAAGGCCTATATTAATCAAAATCTTTTAGCTTTATCTTCTTTTTAGTCCCAATCTGTTCTGTATTAAAAGCTATTATAAAAACTATCGAATACATGAATCAGAAAGAGAATAAAAATTGTCCTCATCCATGATGTACATTAAGGTTTTAAACATTTTATTCTAATTGTAGCATGACATATAAACTCCAATTTTAAAAGTGATCCAGACGTACCAAAAAACCATCAGGAAAGCATTTTGATTATTAAATTTTCTAAGGAGAGAACATGCAATGCATTATTAAATTGGAGTATCAGAAGCTATATAATACCTTCTAACATGATCAGTTTGATGATTAAATTTTTAAGACAGGAAAAAAGAAGCAAAACATTAATAAGAAAATAAGCAAACTGAAGTGTTTCACATTTACAAACATTAAGAGCTTCACTTACTAGAGGGCCTTATAACGATATTGTTGGAAATGGCTGCTCCTCGTTCATTCCTTGCTGTACACTGGTATACCCCTTCATATGCTTCTGCCTTCCCACCATTCATAATATTTATGACAAGGGTCCCTGAATTTGGTTTCATTGTTACCTGTGCATCTTTATCTATATCAAAATGAGTTCCATTGCGTGTCCAGGAGAAGCTAAAATAATAAAAACAAAAAGAAGTTTATTGTTCAGTTGCCTTTTGTAGATTGTATGCAGAGAAAGAAGAAAAAAGTAATTTTCAAAAATACATGGTGTTTTTTCCTTAGCAGACAAGTAAGACTTGTTCTCAAACTAAATTAACTAATAAAGGAATAGAGCACTTTTTAATATAAGAAATCTGGCAATACTTTAAGATAAAAGCCTTGGCAGAACTTGTTAACAGAAGCCATTTCAAAGTCAATATTTTTTTAAAAAAATTACATTACAAGATTCTAAAGTTAATCATATAATGAAAAGAACTGATTTGCTTTCCACCAAAGATGATACAGTAACATCTGTGAGAACTGATATTGCTAAAGCTGCATTAGGATTTCCATTATAAAGCCTATTGTTGAAAGGCTTTATAAACCTGCCTTTAAAAACTTGCTCTGGGCTGAAATGTGTCATCTCAGGTCCCAGCAGGAGACCATTTATTTTAATTGATTTGGCCATTTTAAAGTTATGCAAGTGAATTAAAGACTGCACAGTGAGTTTGATTTATTTTCACTACTCTAATGCAAACAACCATGATTCTTTAAAGGAAATTTTGCAGTCTGATAGCCCATAATTAAACTAGTAAATTTACACTGGTGCTACTCAAAGCAAGAGATGTTTTGAAAGTAGTCACTAAAAATGCAGGCTATTAGAAGTCATCAAAAAAATGTAAAAAAGCAGAGACTCAGTCTGTGACCTATACTACCGTGAACATCCAATTTCTTACTTAGGCTTTGTTAATGGTCAAAAGTACAGTTACAGGGAGCTACATCAACACTTGCGAAGTGCTGAGCACTCACAGGTTCAAATGCTGTGAACAGCAGGTTTTGCACTTGTTGCATTTCAGCTTCATAATCTTAAAACATAAACACTATATGTGGTTACGGGTTAGAATGCTTCCTAGAAGTATAAACTTACATGGCACCGGACAAGCTTAAGTTCTAAGTCACTCAAATCATGTGCTGACCTTCGGCAGCAGGAGTGCAGGACTGGACATGCTAGTTGCACTTTGTAGTGGTGGAGAGCAGAACTGGACCTGGCCAGCAGAACTGGACCTGGCCAGCACCATAGCATTTTGGGGAGGACCAGTGTGCACAGTGAACCAATAATGAACTTGTTTCTTACGACCTTGCGGATGAAGCAGGACCACATGGGGTTTCTGTAATCCTCTGCTACCAGTAACGCTGAAGGATACAGGGAACTGTAATACAGCTTCAAATAAGAGGTGGCAAAGGTGGTACAACCCCCTGAATTTGATATACGTGAAAGTCAGAGTCTTTGCTGCTCAAGCTCTAGGTAGCAGCACATCCATAAACCTTTATGCAGCTGCTCTCACCAGTAAGAAGTTATCCTGTTTTAATAAACTATTCATGCTCCAGGCTGAAAAAGTTCATCTTCAACTTCAGAGCTTTGAAGCAGCTCAAGTTGCAATATGCATTTGGAGGTCATTAAGACTGATGGACCAGAGTAACTATTGAAATAAATTATTTGGATGTCATATCTTTAAAAATAAGCAAAACTAAGCACAAGCTTATAAAACTCATTAGAAAGTTCTGCACTTAAATCCTGTGTAGCAGGGGAACAAAGTGAGACACAGGCTTGATGGGGAAGATGAGGCTGTACAGTATAGAGCCCTGGCACATGACTCAGATATATTAAGTCTCATGGACAGTGCTCTTGTTCTCTCAGGTAAATCTAACCCAAAAAGGTGTTCAAGAGAAACATCTGCAGAAGCAGTACAGTTGTGCACATAGCACCCGATGATCATCCGATTCTCCAGGTCAACACCCAGACTCTTTGACAATGGCACTATGCCTCCTAAATTAAAATGCTGGCAAACACAGCAGCTTTATGGCACTCCTACCATTAACAGGACACTAGAAAGGGTGACAGCATCACAAGTAATCTCCAATCTTCTCCATTCTGCTGCCCAGCATGATAATGACCATGATCCCAAGGCAACCAGAAGGAATAATGTAGAAGAAGTCATTATTCAGAAGTACATTTAATGACTTCCGTGTGTGTCTGAATGAACAGTCATAGACTGACCTTGCTACTAAGTTGTAGGATAAACCCTACTGAGAGCAGAGATGCACATTTCTCTTCATAGTCTCTGAAATCAGAAGCAGTTACTAGCAATGCCAGAATGTATCATAGCTACTGCTGTTTCCAGTACAGGTACTCAGCATCTTGAATTGAGTACTTTTCAAATATTTCAAGATACTCAAATAGGGCCTTAAAATGAAAAATGATCAGGAATCTGACCTATATGCAGGGCTACCGTTTCTGCCAACCCCAAAACTTAAGGCTATTAAATACACTTGGTAAATCACAGATACTGATCATTAAAACTGATACACATTACATAACTTCTGGCCAAACGCTTATGTATTTCAAGACGGGCCTTGTAAAATGGAATGATCTACAAAACATTAAATTTGAATTTATTAATGTTACTCTGCACTTATTCAATGTCCACTCTTCTTAGAAACCCTGCCTAAATCTGGAATGTGATCCAGTGCATAGTATGGCATGCCTCCTGGTGCCTTCCACGGGCAGTTACCTATCTGCTCTTTTAATAATCAAGTATTATCTTACTGTTTGAGCTTTGAGGAGAAAAAATATAGTACAGTTCCTTGATGACTACAGAAAAGTTTAAACGTCAAGTATGAGAAGAGTCAAATTTATATCAGTACCTGTTAGCTGTTTAGATTATAATGGTAGAAGTGCATGCATGTTTCTGTGCGTGCAAGCACATACATATGCGTACAGTTGTTAGTTTACAAGTTTCGTTACTTTCTCCTAGTTTTCCTACATTGTTAGGCCAACAAAAGCAAAACAAAATGCTACTAACCTAGGAGGTGGCTTTCCTTTTGCTTCACACTGTATTACAATATTCTCTCGAGGGTCAACAATGTAATCTTTTGGAGATTGGTGCGTTATTGTAGGAGGTTGTGACACTTCATTATGGAATATAAGAAACAGAAGAATTTAACAATATTTTCAAAGTACCAGGGAAACAGTTTTGTAAGCATAGAAAGCAGAATTGCAATTAGCAATCAAATCATCAACAGAAAAGCAGGATTAAAGTATACTTTGTATTAGGAAGCTGAAGCCCTCTGCTCCTGTAAATCAGTGTAGCTACAGCAACTTCCACCTGAGCTATGCTGATTTACAGCAGATGAAGACCTTGGCCAAAAGGTTTAATGAATTTCAATCATTTCTATACATCATATTTCAACAGATTTTCACAAAATCAAAGGACACAGAATACTAAATTCAATATATCCTGAATGAGGAATTGTGAGACAGATCCACACAAAATGCTTTTTACCACACAGAAAGAAAAATAATACATTGCTTAGTGTTTCTAAAAAAATTATGTATTTCCAAATTATCTATGGGTGTAAACTTTTGAGATTTATTATGTTCAACATATTGAATTAATCTACAAAGCATGCTTTTAGAAGCTACTTTTCAGGAGTAAAAAATGTGTTATAAGACACTGTAAAAAGTGACAAAAACAGTAACAAGTTTCCAAATAGAGTGAGCGTGCAGGAAAAGTGTAGCACTGATTCTCTTTAAAAAAAACAAAACAACAACAAAAACATAGTCAATCTTGTGAATTGCCCCAGGAGAAAAAAAACATTTAACATCTATGATGTATCAAGTACTCTAGAAAAAGCAGCACAAACCCAAATTTATTCACCTAACAAAGTGGTTGCTGACTACCTATTTAAAGTAACTTATAAAGTGTTAGCATTATCTATGCTTATTTTTGCATTAAAAAAAACCCACAACCTGGTTATGGTATTGACACTGAGAAAGTTGTCTTCCTAAAGATGATTCATCTGTTTATAGTTTAGTGACATCTAAAGGAACCAGTTTAATACCATGCCTGTGGACATTCCTGTCCTAAATGTTGTAAATAGTCCAGCAACACGCTTTGCTATTACTTTGGTGTCATTTCTATCCACTTAGGCAAAGTATTTCGATCATGAGAGTTAGAAGTGTTCTCACGCCTCACTCTAGCCAGTTAAAATTGTAAAACTGGGATTTTTATTTTAAGCCTTCCCTACCATTATGCATTAAGTACTCTGAAGCACAGAAAGATGTAGCTGTCTGTAAAGCCCTACTCACAAGAAATAGCCAGGAAAATAAATCAGATCATGGAACCATAATGAGATACAGCAGCTAAGCGGAACAGGCCATGCAGAGCTGGGTTTTGCTCCTCTTTCTCACTGCAGAGAGTGCTTAAAAGAAGAAGGCAACACTTCTACAGAATGATGACATTTTCTGTATTTCCTTAGAGTGGCACTTTGAAGACAGTCCTATTCTGTCTCAGAGGCAGTTCCCCAGTACACGTCAGATGCTTACTTGGGAAAAGCAAGCACACTCTGAAAAGGGACATGACATGAACTCTGCCCAACATCCAGGATATTCCCCCTGATGCACATCAAAAACCTGAAGTCTCCACTCCTGTGCTATGCACTGCACTTAAAACTTATTAAATTAACCATGACACCAGCGCTGAGTTAGGAGAGCTCACAGAAGATGAGGTCTACTTAAATATCAGCTGTTTTTTTAAGGATATAAAAGTATCTCCAACTCAGACATGTAAAATAGTTTATAAGTATATATATTCCAATGAATTTATTTTTTATCAAATATATTTACTCCTGAAAGTAGTAATGAAAGATTGCTCATGCTGATATTGAGTAAAGATTTTAATGTTCAGATAGCACGCAACCAAAAATCACACAATTAGTTTGTTCAAAATATCAGAACACTGATTTATGTACAGTAGTATTTTCTGAACACTGCATGCACAAAACATCTAGCTACAGCAAACTGAATTATTAACCAAATGTCACACATTTTTGGACTGCAAATTCCATTTGCAATACGATCAGTATTAATTTTCAGAAGCACACAGCCTAATTCTTGTGGACAGGAACTTACATTCTTCTAGAAGTTTTGCTTTTATTCCCCCATCAGAATCAGCAGTTGAATGGACAAATGGAGATTAAAGAGAAACATTTGTTAGTTAAAAGAAAATTAGCATTTTTGAGAGGGAAGATAAGTAGCTCTGACAAGCACATTGGTCACCATTAGAAAGAAAACATTTAAGACATTTAGTATTGTAACCCATGCAGTGATGCCTGAAATTCCAGCCATGATTTCCACTGTGTCAGACATTAGTACATTCATTTCAAAGTCTGCGGTATGAGAAACTTTTCTGAAGTGCTGACTTTTTAAGGGCAACCATGGTACGTGATTTTGGCCTTGCAAGGCCACAAAACACTGATACTGAGAGACAGCAAATCAGAATTAATGGAGTGCACTGCCCTCATGATGCAGTCAAAATCAATCCACCCATATGATCATATGCAAGAACAAAGAGAATGCTTCAGGCTAAAATTCTTGCAAAGATGAAGGCACCTAATCCTACTCAACAGACATGCAATCCCTATTGGTACAAAAAATAACTAAACAAAAAAAAAAAAATCTTAGTTATCACATCTTTATTGCTTACTTCAAATACTTTGCATCAATAACATTTTAAAGCAAGTCAGACTTCTTTTGAAAGTCAGTTACAGAGTCATCCTGCTCTGAGGCACTGATGAGCACAGAAACTGTTTACCTGGATGAAACCCAAAGGTTCAACTACTCAAGTATGTTCTCACCACCAGGCCTCTGTGGGGGCTGTGTAGGGAAGACCCACAGAAAATACAAGTCCTTCCCTTGTGGTGCTTTCCCAGAGCCCATTCTAATCATTATTTATGAAAGCAATAACATCATTATAGACGTAATTTTGAGTAACGTGATTTTTGGCTAAAAATTGAAGTATGGAACTTTATCAGACCTAACAAAGTTATTGAACGTTATGCAGTAGGGACAAGTTAATTGAGAGTTAAACATGACGCATCTTTTTAGATGCTACTTAGGGCTACTCATTTTTACCTGCGGATGCTCTATACAAAAGATAATAGTGGTGCACGATTTACATTAGTTCCTAAACTACAAGATAGGTTTAAAACACTATTTCTAGCCTGTAAAAACATTTAGAAAAAACTTGTTTAGAAAATAATTTTAAAGCCCTCTTTAAGCCACACTATTGCCCAAAGGCATTTACAGCACACCAAGTCTGCTGTGATTCAGATATATTGATCTTGTTACAGAAATACAGGTCATTGGTTTGAGAAGCTTGTAAATATGCATGGAGAAAAAAACACCAAAGCAGTTGCAACTTATGTCAATGTCTATTAAAGAAAATCATGCATTTATGGAAGGTAGGCACATATAAAAAACATGGGTGTAAAGAAAGCCATGCGAATTAGAATTGTAGGCAAATTTACTAATGTATTAACCCATCAATAACACCAGCTCTAACGTTCTCTTCTCTGGTAATTAGTTTAACAAATGAATAGTCACTGTGAGGTGCAACATGGTTCGTTGGATTTTGAAAATGTGATCATGCTTATCTTAAGAAGAAAATAACAACCTGAAGCATGAATACTTTCATAAAAATATCTATTAGGGCTATAAAACACAACATCTACCATTGTTTCCTTTCCAGCATGGAACGCTACCTTCAAGGTTCCCCAATAAAAAAAAATTTCAGATCGTGGGATTTCCCCTCTTCTGGATGCTTCCTCACTGTTTGATGCTAGAGTCCCCTACTCAGCACACAAGCTTTTAATTTAAAGTTAGGTACTTAACTGTTTCCAGGCACTGCTCGGGAAATATAAGAGCCTAACTTACGATCCCAGATCAAAGTATTTGAATCTTTTACTAGAACTTATATCAGCACCTGGAAACTTCTTACATGAAGGTAAGGGTGACTGCTTAGAGCAGCTAAGAATTGTCCTGGGGTTTTCAGCAAATTGTCAATATGATCTTAAGTTCACAAATAATTAGCCTTTAACTAGGCTTCTCTGCCCTTCTTCATTTTCACCAAATAGTCAATTAAGGCACACTGAAGTGTGAGTATTCATGAGAAACGTAAGTTAACCCTTCTCAAATGAACAATGTAAGTAATTTTACATGCACAGTTCTTTTTAATTTTCAGTGAATTAGTGTAAATATTCATAATGTCCTGACTGAAGTGAGCAAACACACTCCACGTTTAGCTTTATGCTGAAGTTATCTTCATCTTCCTATGCAGAAATTATATACTAATCTTCCATTATTCTGCACTTATTTAGCAGGTTAATACTTACAGTCAAGAGGTACTTCCAATGCAGAAATCATTTGGCACAGAAAGAGGACCAAGGAAGCTTTGCTTGCCGATATGCTCTTCTTTTTCATCGTGATTTTAGGCTGTATTGACTAAATCACACTTGAAGAATGAAGTTCATCAGACTAGGTAGCTTGGAACAGTTATGTAGACATAGACAAAGGTCCTGGTAAATAAGACAGTAACAATATGTAGATACTATGGAGAGTTGAATGATCACATCTTAATAATATTAAACCATGTGCTCTAATGAAAACCAAGCAGAGATGCAGTTCTTAGGACACCTAGATCGTAACATCTCCCTACAGAAGCTAGTGAACAACTCCTATAACCTTGCTGAATGGAAATGCAAACAGCTCTCCTAAGAAGGACAAAGCATCAGTCCAGCTAGTTAAAACCAGTACATACCCTCCAGTAGATTTACGAGATTAAAGCTCTGAATGCCTACCTAGTCTCTCTTTCAAGCACCCTGCACAATTCTTGGAAAGTTATTTTAGGCACCTACTCCAATGAATACATATCTGGCCACAAATTTGCTAAATAAACTCGGGGATCTTCCTGCAGCTTTGAGTTAGGTATCTGAGCTTCTCCCCGCTTTGGAACTCTTGTTAATAGATGGCTGTATGGATTGCCATGCTGAAGCACTAACTTACCTACTGCGTAGGAACCTAGGCTTTTATTCCTGGATTTCTCATTCCACCCAAAAGACACAACATTGAAACACTTTGTCATTTCTAGTCTGAACCCAAAATCTAATTAACTGGCAGCACATTATCAAACTGTCTTCTCCTCATTTCCTACATGAAGAGGTGGCAGAAATGAAACTTCAGGGAAATCTGTTCTTTGAAATGTGCTAGATGTTATCCCTTAAACCAAGCATGAGAGATCATACTAGTCACAACAAAATGACTCTGGCTCCCTCCTTATTTTTATGGCACTCAGGACCAAGGTCCAATTAAGAAGAATGGTGAAGGAGTAAAAACTAGCTGTTTTTTTAAAAAACTAGCTGTGTTTAAAAACCTACAAGCCCTGTCATCATCACTGGTGACCAACAAAGGCCTAGAAGAACACAGCCTTAGAAATCCAAATGGTGCTTACACAACACATTCTCCCTACATGGACATCAGCTGAGAAAGTACTTCCAGATGCCAGACCATTCAGGTTCAGAGACTTAACTTTGCAGTGGTCAGCATTAATTTACCTTGAAGAGAGCACTTCCTCAGCTATGCCTACAGATATCTGTGAACGCAATGCTATCAAGTTCACAAGGAGTTATTGCAAAGAGCCAGCATAGTTTCCTATGCTCCTGCTGCAGTGAGGGAAGGAGAAAGGCTTCTCCAGAGAGTGCCCGAAACCACTCCAGTGTGCTTCATGCGATAAAATGCTCTCCAGAAGAGTTGTGTTCCATTGTACAGCTGTCTGCTGTTCCCCAGTTAAACTAGGTTCTCACACACTGTTTTCCTGATCTCTATTGTCATCTCCTCATTACAATTAACAAGGTGCCTTCCTCTGTACAATGTGTTTGATCCAGAATTTTCAGGATACTCTTTGAAGTATCCTACAAGCAAGCTTTGACTTTTATTGTTTCTTCTCCAAGCAAATTTTGGTTCTCCTTATGAAACTCTTAAGAACCAGATTATCCACTTTATTGTCTTGTTCTTTTACCATGTAAAATGAGTACTGCAGTGATTTAAGAGCATTTAAAAATTAAATTGCCTTCCCTTTGAACAAGTACAAATGAATACACAAGCAGTGGTGACGCAGGCAAGTGCAATTGACATGATTGGTAAACTAATACCCTTGAGAAAATGTCTCACATCGACCACCTCTGCTACTGCAATGTTCCAGTAGGATACCTATTAAGTCTACTCCTGGGATGTTTGTATATAATAAGAGAACTCAACAGGCAGCAGGAATTATACAGCTGAGCCCGCAAACTGACTTTGTCATTCTTTAGAGAGGCAACGTGCCCAAATGGTTTGTGATAGAACATATTTAACAGGAAATTATTTCAGGCTTGTCAGCACAACTGGGTGCTCTTGTTGAATATATTCAAGATTAAATCTGACATAATTTAGTATGAATACAACTGCTGAGTGTAACTAAACATTGCTTTGACATAATATTATCTGCTACAAAATCAGGCCAGGGCTCTAAGTGCAGATCAGTGTAAAGGCTTTGATTTCAAAACTTGCAGTATTTATAGAGCAGATTGCCTTTTCCTCCAGATAATTTATTTGAGACTCGTAACTCAGACATTTTGCCCTACCCTTACCTATATGAAAACACATATATTTTGACAGCACGTTCAGGAGTCTATTCACTGATTTGTACAAAATAAGATTCTCTATACCTACATGCTTCTTATGTACATAACAAAATACCACTTGTTATACCTTCTGTGCTTCTTGCCAAGATGCTGATTGTGAGTAAAGACATGGACTAAAGGTTACAGTGTGGCAAACAGGAGTCAACTTCAATATGAATGTAGAAGTAAAGTATAATAATATTTTGTCACAAAATAGAATACCAAATTTCAAAGGAAGAGCTTTTAGGTATGACAAAAGAAAGTATCAAATGAAAGACATCCACTTTTTTTTTTTTTTTTTTTTTTTTTTTTTTAAGTATTACTAATTTTCACAGATGAGCTGCAGAAAAACATGACGGAAAGAATGAAAGCACCAGTGACCCTAAGCCAGAATATTTGCAAGGAGCACAAAACACAGTTTGGTGCCGGTGATTTCTTCGCTAGAAGAAACAGCATGCATATGGAAGGGATCATCTGGGAGGCAGAATCCAAGATTCCTTTCCACACTATAAATCAAATGGCACAGGGACCTTCTCCTTGATTTTTAAGAGCTTAAGAACAAATGAATCATAGAATCATAGAATCATTTAGGTTGGAAAAGACCTTTAAGAACACCAACTCCAATCATTAAGCTAACAATGCCAAGTCAGCCACCAAACCTCATCCCTAAGTGCCACATCTACACGTCTTTTAAACACTTCCAGGGATGGTGACTCCAACACTTCCCTGGGCAATCCTTCCAATGCTTGATCACCCTTTCAGTAAAGAAATGTTTCATAACAGCCGATCTAAACCTCCCCTTGGTGCAATCTGAGGCCATTTGCTCTCATTCTGTCTCTTGCTACTTGCGAGAAGAAACTGACACACCAGGCTCACATCCTTTCCCTCTGCAGGAATTCTCCACACTACCAATGCACTGTGCTACTCCCTGAGTCATGTCCAAGCATCATCTGGGAGTACTACAGTTGGCTCAGGTCATAATCTGTCAGGGAGAGTGTTAACGATTGAGCAGTATACACAATTGTGGAATGCACACAGTGTGGTATATTTTACTATACTACACTAGTACTGAGTACTGCTAATCCCTAATTGGGCTATTAATACAGACAGGCACACACTCGATGGACGTCCAAGTTTCATCAATTAAGGCTCCAGCTGACTGAGGGAACACACTTTTCCTCTAGCTGTCTTCAACATAAGCACATGGCATCTTTGATTTCCTTGGAACTGCAGATGTAATACTTCTTTAATAGGATGTAAGTGGTGTAAGGGACTGTATTTACTGAAATTCAGCCTACTGCAAAGTTAAATAAATTATCTTCCAAATGTAACATTGTTTCACAGAGTTTTGATGCATCAACTGATTACTCATTTCTACTCAATTACATCAGTTTAAGACAAAAAGGTCTCTATGAATGTGAACTGAAAATAAGGCCAATGTTACAAATGTGAAAGTGTTATAAAAACGCAAGGAAGAACAACAGGAATATTTCATGCACCTTAGGGAAAAAATGGATTCTCTACTATATAGTCATGATTAAATTAATGGAGAACAAGGTAGACACTGCAAATGAGAGCAATATTTCTACTGAGCAAAAAACTTCCTCTGCTTCATTTGTCTAACACCTGTACTTCTTCTCACAGCAGAAGGCTGATATAATTAGAATATAGGAAGAATATACAGTTTTCAAGGAAATTTGTTTCAAAGCAGCCTTATATAAAGTTCTATAGAAACATGAAAAGCTATTTCAAATTCAGTAAATGGATTTGAGTTGTACATAAAAAAGTGTTGATAGTACACACATTTTATTTTACACTTTTAACAGATAAAAAGCACAAAATGCTTGCTTTTGAGGACAACTGCAATATCCTTATCATTTAATGACAGATCTTCATAGGGCTTATGCATTTTATAAAACTCTGCTAACTATAAAACTATCAATAAAATGATTTAAAATACTTTTGAACAACTGATTTCAAATTTCACACTTTTGTAGCTTATCTAGCATTTACAGTAATGGGTAACATTAAAAACTCTGATTGGAAACCATTATTTAGTTTAAAATCTTTCACATGGAAAGAGGTAACAATGTACTTTGTGTTACACTACTTCAGTGGCATGGGCACAGTACTGTGCCAACAATAATGCTATTTAGATACTGCCTTTATTCTAGCTAGTTTTATGGAGGTAGCGTGACTTTATAGACTAAACACCCATGTACATGTTGACAGACCTGAGTCCTATTCAAAATACTGGTCTTGAATAATCATGTAGTCAATTCAACCCCTACTGCTTTGCTTTTTCCCCTCTTTAACCTATTAGATGTAAATTGTCCATGGTGTGGTCTATTTACAGGTAGGTGGTCTTGATCAACTTACCACAAGACACATAGTTCTAAGGTGGCTGTATACACATGTACACAAAAAGGAATAAGCTTCAAAACTTTCCAAAACACACCACGTTAGAACTATTTCTAATTCTCTAGAACTCTGGAAAACACCACACTGCTTTCCTCCAGATTAGGCACTTGTCAAAGTTTACTATAGATAATCATGGAATACTAAATTGTCTTCTCTGACCTCCTGTTTATGAAGCTTAAGCCCGTTGCTTTGTTCCTGGCTACATCATATGTTCTATGGGGACAGCCAAGTAAAGAAGACTGGATCAAGAATAAACTATAGACAGAACTCTTGAATTCAACAAAGAACTCCTCAGCACTAATTCAGATGCTGCAGGCACTTAGTTAGATGGTTATTTAGCCATTTTTAAGCTTTTTTTGACAAAGGCAGATGGTAAAACTGTGCCGCACTCGTAACATTCTTAGCAATTCTATATACAGTAAAAAATCATCAGCCTGGTCATGTTCCTGGACTGTGCCTACACACAGCATGACTCTTTTGGCTCTGAGTCCATACTTCAGCGTTCACTCTGGTGTCCTTCCTTCCCACCACCCAGACACAATTTCCAGTCTCTCTACTCTCATCCTCTGTCTTCCACTATGGGAAAATGACTTAGTCCTTGAAACTCCTTTATTGACAATCCTGTATTAAGACCTGCTAGCTGGTTTGTTATTCATTGATGTCTGGTCTGTTTCATTATATAGTTCGATTTATTAATTTTATTAATATTAATAAAAGATTAAAATCAAGTCAATAACTTGTTTTACAAGCCCTACTTTCCATAAAACTGTGTTGAGAAGAATTAATTTTACTCATGGCCTTTAATTCCCTATCAGCTGAATCCCCAATCAGCTTTTTGCATATGTTCACCGTGATTTATATCAGGCTATATTTACCCTGCTCAATCTGCTTGTCTACTCTGAATCTGGGCAGAACACCAGCTTTCTTCCAGTCTTAAGGAACGCATTAAAAATGAAAACCTGTACACCAGAAATCTCCCCCACCAGCAACTCTAGAACTCACAGGTAGACCCATCACACCTAGACCTGACTAAAGATACATATCTTCAACACACATTTATATCTATTAATGATCACTATGACTTAAAAAGCTCTCCATTCTAACATGATGCATCATACATTTTCTTCCAATTCATCATGTTGCTTGCAATAGTAAATCAACAGCAAGAGAAGAAAATGATTGTGAAGTAGCTCACAAAACAGTGCTAATCTTGTTTCTGTTCATAAGACTTGGTCCTATAAAAATAAACGCAGTATTTGTTTGCTCATCTCCTCCATGGCAATGGCCAACACATCTGCCATGAGCACAGAAGCTCTTTCACACAAGTATCAGTACTGACCATGCATCTGCACAGCCCCAGCACAATGAGATCCAATCACTTCCAGCATAACTTTAGTATTAACTACTGAACTAGAAATGCAAAACAGCTTCATTATCAACCCATTTTGCATCGCTACGGAACTGCACTTGTACCAGGTCATCTGACACTCACCCAGCCGATGCAGCCCTGCACAAGGTTGACTCCTCTGGCCCAGCCAGGATGGAGCAGGATCCTACAAGGGCATGAATGCTCAGCATCTACCTAAGCACAGTCAACACCAAACAGTGGTTTGTTAGGGCAGGTGGGGTTATAAATGAAGGTATGTTTTTGAGGGTAATTCTGCAAGACATCCTCCCTCTAGCAGCCACCTGCCCATCAAATGGGAGACACGAGGAAACCCCTGGGTTCCAGGTCAGCTTTAATCTTTTCCACATTGATAAGGCATAGGCAATCTGGATCTTGTCTTGTTTACTTGTTTCTGCTTTGTTTTGAAGAAAAAAAAAAAATCCTCTCTCCAAATATTTTTGCCTTTTCTTTTGTGAGTCTTTAGTGTTGTTCTTCCCTCAGTATTATTAAAACTTTATGTCTGCTAACTGCAGCTCATTGGTAAATCACTATGAGAACTGGGATACAGCTAAAAAAGCAAGGATGCAGGTGCTTAACAATTCCACTCAGCAAAATCTTATTTCAACTGTCTGCTCAAGAAGTACAAGTGCCACATCCTAGAACTGCCAAAAAATGCAGGGTGAAAAAAAAAACAACTAAGGACAGAGTTCAAATGTCTAATTAAGGGCTGCAGGTAAGCCTGTAAACTCAGTCATGACCTGCAGACTCAAATGTTCTCTTGCGAGCAGCCACTTAAGAGCTGATTTTTAAAACACTGAAGCAGGGCTGATCTGTCCTTTTACAGTTGTGTTGCGTATTCCCTGAGGACCTATACTGGATTTTGTCCCTTCTGAGGATTTAAACAGAGGAGCACTTCATTTCCAGATGCTGCTCAGATTAAATTATAAACTGCTTTGGCTGGTATGATTACATACCTGGCAAAGGAAAGCTGTGGAAAGCCCTCTAACAGGGAGGCAAGCCTTGTAATCCCGGCAAGTTTAGATGCCTCCAGAGTCAAATCAGCAGCTGAACAGCATTTTTAGATTGCAAATTTAAACTCAGACATCTCAGTCTTGTTTGGGTGCTTTTTGGTGTCCTGAATTCTTGACTGGATTCAGACTTTTTTACCTCCTCACTTAGAACAGAAGATGGAATGGAACATAAACAACGGTTTAGTGCTATTTATTTCAGTAGTCCTTTAATCATTACAGCCTGAACAAAATGTTCTTCATCTCTTATACATACATGCATACTTTGCAGTCTTTCAAAGACTTAGTTGTATGCTTGAATTGAGTGCATCTTTGCAAATCTGCTGAAGACTATGTGTTTACACAGGAGGGCGTAAAAACATAACTTGCGTAAGTTTAGAAAGATACATACTTCAGCTTGAAGCAAATCACTAAATATGGTGATTAAGGAGATTAAAGAATTTAGCTTGATTATTAAATTTTCAGTGAGTTAGAAATCACTCAGAATGAGTGAGAGAAAGCAAATTAAGAAAAAACACTTTTACAGCACCTGGATGGTAAAAACAGGTACCCACATTTAGCACAGCTCTTTATGCTATGCTTTGACATTTTTAGAAGCATGCAAATGATCTGGTAACTCATTAAGTCCACTTTCAGAGATTTAATTCAGACTGAACTTCAACAAGACTAAGGTTTTCAAGTAGCCCATCTCTCTCTCTCTGAAGGGTTTTGCAACAGAGCAAAACAGTGCTTTTGAGAAAAATATCTATGAAATCATCAAACTGCTATGACAGCAAACAGAACCAGAAGCAAAACTCAAGTGGGCAGAAGAAATACGCACCATCATCCTGAGTGAAGACTCCCAGTTCAATGACTACAGTTAGTGCCTTGTAAATACGCAAAAGGGATGTTCAGCTGAAACGCCCCCTGAAATGTTAATTTCTTTGCCCAGGAGATACGAAGAAAGGGATTTTTTTTTTTCCTTTTTTTTCTTATTTGTATTTTTTTCAACCCACCTGAATTCAGAGCAAGGGCCTCAGAAACCTTGCTTAGTAGAAGGTAATACATTCTGGATTACTCTGGTTAATTACCTTCTTCGCATCCCTACAGCCAATCCCAAAAGCACTATCTGTCCAGAAGTATTTCTACAACACTGGGGACACTCTTGTGAAAAGCATACTGTGCAAAAGAGCAGAATCTGATTCAAAGACAGGGAAGCTCCTCCCTTTGGGAAGTAGAGCAGAAACCACTAATATTAGCATGAAATGCCAGAATAGTTATGTTAGGGAGGAGGTCACTCAGATTAGGGACAGTGCCAGAGACTGAGGACTAAGGCATTCTGTCAGACATAAAACCTTAACAAGTACATGAACAAAGGAGGGTAAACACTGCTGAGGGAACAAACTGTACAAACTCCAGCTAGCTGTCTTGGGTAGATTTTTTGGAGGTGGGGGTTGGGGACTGGCCACCTATGTGTAGCATCTATTTAACAGGCAAAAGTTAGCATGCTTGCTGATTTAATTTCAATTAATTGCATCGAGTTACATGTTAGCTTGCAATCTCCACCCACCATTAAAAACTGAAATGAACCAAGAGCTCAGGTACAAACACTACTACACTTTAGAAATATCCCTGCCTTTCTCTCTACAAGTGCTAATAATGTTCAGGGTGATTATAGCTGCTCGTATGAGGTCTGTCCCTGCTTTAAACAACACTAATTAATACTGTGACTGCTCCCAACAGAATGATGTGAGACTGAAGCAAAACAATTTGTTTTCAAGTATCACCACTCTTGTGCTACACAACCACAACCAGGTCACTATGCTCAGGTATACTACTGAGCACCATAGGTGTGGGGATGACTAGTGCCCTAGCAATGGTGAGAGAGAACTTGTCTATTTTAAGATTTTCTGACTATCATTTCTCTCTATCAGGGGTCCTGAAACTACAGTCCGTGGGCCAGATACGGCCCCCCAGGGTCCTCAATCCGCCCCCCCCGGTATTTACAGACACCCCCCCCCGCTCCGGGGGTTGAGGGAGGAAACCAAGCAGCCGCAGATGATGCCTGACACTGAATCCGCGCACCGGCCCCCTGGTTAAAGAGTT
>JAVJGJ010000057.1:49843644-49863167 GCA_035590215.1 Microhierax caerulescens | reverse complement strand
CCCCTCCGGCTGCACCGGCCTGGGGGGCTGCAGGGCTGCGCCGCTCACAGTCTCAGTTCTCTCATCTGCTGCTGTAGATTTCCATCCCCCACCCCACCCCCCTTCTTAATATGTTGTCCCAGAGGTGCCAATGCTGTCACTGATTAATTCAGCCTTGGCCAGCAGTGGGTCCATCTTGGAGCCGGCTGGCATTGGTTCTGTCAGACATGGGAGAAGCTTCTGGCATCTTCTCACAGAAGCCAACCCTGTAGCCCCCCTGCTACCAAAACCGTGCCATGCAAACCCAGTACAGTAGGCAGTTACCACACAATGTACACAGTCTCCTGCAAAATAATCCTAACATAGTACCATCCTTCACACATATTTACCAGGATGCACTTAAGTAGTGCAAATTCTGTATTTCAAGGCTTTTACTTTTGAAGATAGGAAACTTAGTTGTATACATAATTTGTATAACTAGATAATTTAAGTAATTATATAATTAGCAATATATGTGTGTACATACATATCCACACACAAAAATAGTATTTAGTCTGTCCTGTGACAAATTAGAACTGTATGTCTCAAATTAATCAGAACCTGTTGCTTTGATGAAAATGCTCCTTTAAAAAAGCACCCTGACTGCAGTTCCCACACTCAACTTGCATCTCAAATATATCTGGCACAACAGAGCTTTTCCATTTGCACACCAGTTTGCAAATGATACAGAAATAATTTGCAAATTGTATAGAAGTCAAAGCAGCAATTAAAAAGGAAACTGAAAAGTCATACTTAAGGCATTAATGGAAAAGGGGTGCAGACAAAGACAGGTACTTGACAGAACATTTGTTACATTAATATAGGGCTGTAGAATATGACACAGAGCGAGAACTAACCTAATTCTTCATCAGAACTCATTGATTTATATCAGAATTTTAAAACTATTTTTGCTAAATAAACAGTTAAACTGTGTGCCAAGTTAAAGAAAAGCTCACAAGAGAACAAAGATTTGCAAGAGGTTCTGGCTACTAATTTAATTTCAACTGTTGGTATACTTTCAAGAAGAAGAAAAACCCCAACTCTTAAAGCACTGTCAATACAGTAAGATAAAAAGAAATACCACTTTTGACCTGAATACTGGCCAAGAAGCATCTCAGTATGTAGGTTATTCAAAAAAGGAGATTTTAAAAACACGTTTCATTCATCTATAGTAGTCAGATGTGACATTCTTTCAAAAAGAAACCAACTACTGGTTTTGAGCTCAAAGCTTCATAGCCTTTTCAGGCAGCATCCTGACCAAGCATCCTGACCTGACTTCTCCCTCCCCTCTCAGCATGATGCTGTCTTAAATGGATTTCATTCTTACCTGTGTGAGTGAGCACACACACATACAAACTATCCTTTTTTCAAATCTGTAGGAATCCCTTATTTGTTTGGGGTTTCCGAGTGAAAGGATGTTTTTCAGTGGAAAGGTGTTTAGCTCTGTTTAGCTACGTCACAACACACAGCAGTATCTCAGTCTGTCAGGATCAAGCAGCTTTATCTGATGGCAATAAGGCACAAGAACTTTTGCAGTAAATTTTCTACTAACTAGTTGTAGTTTTAAAGGTTCAAAATTCATATTTATAATAGACAATACAATATAAATTAAATATTAAATTATAATATTTATAATTTAAATTGTATTGTTTTGTATTCTAAATTCAATATAACAATTAATAATATAAAACATAATGTATTATCATACATTATAAAATATAATACAAAAATTAAAAAAAAACATAATTAATTTATACATGGCCTTATCGATTACAGAAGGCAATGAAAAACAAATTAATCTTTCTTGTGGAAAGAAAGTATACTTTTCCAACAGAGGTTGGGAAAAAAAAAAAAAGTATCAGCTCCTCTGATAGTGAGAGTAGGTAGAGCCTTTCCTTTTGCCACTTGAACGAAATCCAAGTACTGCAGTAGGTAGACACAAAAGAATTTTCTACTGTTCCCAGAGAGCCTGCCCATCCTTTTTCCAGGCTGTCATGACTTACTATAAAGGAATTACAAAACAAGGCAGGGATAAAAAAATTCTGCGAACAATCCACAGATTCAATTTTTATTGTGTTTTGCCAAGCAAAATTTTTAATATATTCTGTAATTTTGCCACGAGATTAGGTCAGTAATTTATTTACAAAACTCTAGTATAAATCTTAACATGAGAAGGATATATCCTCTTTCCAAACAACTTCTCCCTTTCTAATTCATGGCTGCTTTGGTGGCATTTCAAAAGTAATGAATATACTGACAAATGACTGGATGACAGGTTTCAAACAAATGTTTTTGCTTTCTGTGGCTAAACATTTGACAGTTTTCTTGCAGAAATATGTTCCCTGAATAACACTTTATGGAAAATGAACAAAAAGGATTTATACTCCAAAGTTGTAAAAGCCAAAACCACATGAACTGTAATTATTTTAGAAACTAAGTGGCCATCAACATTTGTACATCCAGTCTTTGTTGTTTTGTTCTAGCACTGTACACTGTCATTATCTGTTCTTTCAGCAGCATTAAAAGGCTTTACAAACTGCTGATACTCCGTCATTTACTCTTCAGTGAAGCCAGAGGGCTTTACAACATTACCGGACCACGTCACATACCAAAAGACACTTAGCTACTGCAAAAGAGGGCTCCTGATGCCAGACAGATGACATTATTGAGCTACTACAGTACTCACATCTGCTAATTTTTAGAAGACCCATGAGAGTTCAGGAATCCCAAAACAAAACCAAAAGCCTCTGTGGAATAAACATGACATTACATATTCTTCAGCATGCATACTGAACAGTATCTCTGCTTTATATTCCACAAATTCTATATAAATTAATCATTTAATATAAGCCTGAAAATGTTGATGCTCCATAGATGCTTTCCCAAAGGTAACAGGTTTTTTTATTTCACAAAGGACTTATAAGGGTTGCAAAAAAGGCTTAACTGGAGAATTTTCATACCACAAATTTTAGATTTCACCTTTTGCAATAGAGAGAATGCAATCCCTCGTATTTAATCACCCGCTACATTTTACTATCCTAATACTAATCCCAGCTGAATGCAAAGTGATACTGGAAGCATTTTTTCCCCTCTGATGATAGTGCCCACATAGCTCAATCTAGTACTTTACTGATCATGTTATAGGGTCACTGAGATTTTAGCTCAATTCTGTTCTAAACTGACATTATTCTTCCTGCCTCTGCCTAGTAAGTTTAGGGCCAAAGCTTTTTAGCTCTCTATCCTTTGACTCATACATGCTAGACAAGGTTCCACGAATACACCTGAATAAAACAGAGCCACTACCCCTAACTCTTTATTGAGTTATACTGGCTTCTAGTCCACCACTGTAAGTCTGTGCCCAATTTAATTTCATCACTAGCATACTACAAGTTCTGTAAAATTACAGACAAATGTCCTCTTCCAACTGGTACAATTAACAAAGGAATTAACAAGCTTGAAACAGGTAAAATATCAAATAACTATTTTACCTTGCTCACAGAGGAAGGTGACAGCCATCAGCAGAAACAAAGACAGGCAGGCTGATAGGCTGTAAGAACCTTTGCTGGCTTAGCTGTTTGAAGAACACCCATCTGTCTACCTTGAGACAGTTGAGAAGTTACCATGTTAGAAAGCAAATTACATTGACACAGGATGGTGTGCTTCTTCAGCCATTTTCTATTGTGAATGAGTAGTAAGGAATTACAGTATCATAAAAAGCAACGGCTTTGTAACTGCTGTTTAGTCATAATGTCCAAATAAGGGCCAAGTGTATTTTCTGCATGAAATGTCACATACTATGCCACAGAAAACTTTTCATATCCTGTCATGGCCACTCCTCTTTCAAATGAACTGAGCTGAAAAAAAAACATAGATACCTTTGTATGGATCTTCCAACCAGTGTAGGCTAGTACAGATGAAGAGCTTGACAAAAAACAACTAGAAAAGTAAATTAAATAACCTGAACCTAATTCCATCACTTTTCATATAGCACTATGAATGCAATCTCATCACAGATACCCAATGATATCCTGACTTAGTAGTGTCAACAGGGATTCTGCTGTTGAGTTCAACTAGACACAATTGCATGCAAACATGTTCATCAAATCAGATAAGGTCGTTATCTGGTTGAGTACAAGTACCAAAGGGGCTACACACCCTGGTACAAAGTGAGTGCCTCCTGGAAACAAAACGGAGCTTACGCTGAACTAACATGCTTTAAATTCAGGAAAGAAATACAGCTTTCCTGAGGTCTGCAAGAAGAGAGCAGGGTGCAACAGAGCACCTGAGAGCAAAGATGTTGCACAAACCACATCTTAGTTTCCACAGAGAGAAGCTACTGAGAGACATAACATGTTGCAGGCAGTTATTGTATCAAACAGACAAGGAAGGTAACCGCATGCCTAACAGAGATAAGTACTGACATCTCTCAAGGTACAAAAGCACATCCCACATATTGCCCTTACAGTTTGTTTGTGTCCTAAGTCTGTGCTCTCTCTAACCTTTCTCTCATATGCTCGCTTCTCTGTGCAACATCTCTTCATCTTGAAGGTTCCCTGCAGCCCTGAGGCAAGATCTATAGTCGACAGCAGAGACCTCCACAGAGCAACAAGTGTTGGAGAAGAGCTGAAGCTTTGTAAGAAGAGATGTTGTGCTGCAGCTGCAAGAACCAGGGTGCAGAAAACCTTGTTCTTGACTGGTTAGGTCATTCGTTGCTGGATACTATGCAACTTGGGGATATTCAACAGGCTGACGATGAACAACCCAGAATACCAAATACTGTACATGCAAGCCACAAGATTCTACTTCAACACCTCTGGCCAAAAGCAGAAACAACAGCAACAGACTTCTCAGCACTGAACGCCATAAGAACATAAGCACCTAGCTCCAGAGAACTCACGTTGTTGGTTTGGACATCTAAGTTCCCTATTACATCGAACACAAAAGAGACAGATGTTCGTGCACAGTATTCACAACAACTAGCAATCTCAGTGAGGAAATGCCTATCATGGCCAACAGAAACTAATGAAAAAAATTAAATTATTTCTCCTGAGAGTTCAAAGTACTGTTATATTAGCATGAAACCAGAAATCAGAGCTGAAAACCTGTTGTGCAGTCATGAGACCATACCATGACTCTGAGTATGGAAGAAGGATGCAGCAACGCTTTGCACAGTACTGTGGTAACGCAACTATGGAATACAAGGAAACCTGTATACTAGGCTTTTTCCAGTTCAGGTCTAAGCTAGCAAAAGCCCATAGTCACGAGACTCTCAGGAGTTTACATTACTCCTGAAGGTGGGCCATTGTACAGCCAAGAAAACCTAAGTAACTGTTTCTATGGAGTACATAAAGCAAAGAAGCAATAGTAGTATGCTACCTTCCAAAATCTAGGTATATTCTTGTGTAAGAGACTGCCCTCTAATAGGAACCTAATAGTCTGGTATGCTAGCTGCTGGTTTGTGGAAGCTGTTTCTGATCCTGAAGAGTACTCAGTACCGCCTGTTAAGAGCTGATGCTGCTACTGCGTGTTTGTGCGAAGAATAAAACTAAGTATCCTGCTTGGACCTTTAAGTAAAACAGTTACATCAACAAAAAATACCTTTATTCAGTTTCATATTGCACAATAAACATTCAGAGGTTTAAGGAAGTGGTTTTGTGGCTCTTCCCTTTTCAAGCACTGGAGTAAAGCTCTTCACATCAAAATGCAATCACTTAAATCCTCTCCAACTTCACCATTCTTCCCAGCTCCTCCAAAGATATGGCTTTAAATTGATAAACAGATCTCATTAGAGTTTCAAAATGCATGATCTAAATGTTGCAGTAATGCTGGGAAGGCACAAGGATGGTGCTGTCAGTATAATACATTTGTTTGTGGTAAGCCTTTAATGTGATTGCTTCAATAGAATATACGGGCCAAACACCCTTCCCAGTTTTACCTCCTACTTCTCAATACTCCTGCAACTTCATACAGGTTATCCACACGATTTTTAACAGCAGCGGTATGGTGAATGAAGCTCTCAAAATCCTTTCCCTAACTTACTTCTGGGATACCAGTGAACAAGAGTTGAACACCTCAAAAAGACTACAACTCTGATTTTAAAAAGAACAGCTGTGGATCCAGTTTCCTTCTAGTTTAGGCATGAGTTACTAACCACTTTCATGCATTGGTGCCAAAAAGTGAGTCAAACAAAATGCCCCATCAGCTCTTCCAAACTTGTGTTAACTTTCAAATGACTAAACAAAGCATACTTCTGCAGTGAACAAATTGATTTTACAAAAGCTTCAGCTTAAAAATCTTACTTATAAACTATGTTAAAACCTGATAGCAGCATACACGTGAAGACATTGAGAATTACAACTGTATTTCACACCAGATACTATTTTGTGAGAACTGTGTAAGGAAAGAAACAAGATTCAACTGTAAAAGAAATAGAACAATAGAAAAATAACTCTTTCATGGTTCCCATTAAATTCCACAACCACCTCTATCATCTGCAGGCTTCAGGAATATTCTGTGTCTTTCCAGTGTTTTACATCAACTAATTGAATTCATGAACATTTCACTAACCAAAGATCGAAAGTGCTGCATTTAAAATGCTTATCTTTTCCACATTCCCAAAGGCCCGAAAAGAACAAAATACTGCCTTTACTCTTTCAACAGCAAATACTACACTAGCTGAATCAATGAGACATGGAGAAGTATAGCGAAAAAACATTTAAATATACCGTAAGAAACTTGATCCATTTACTTTGCATGAACTGAAGTTACCTGATTCTCCAGGGCTCTGCAAACAGTCCAAGGCAACTGATACCATCTTCTAAGTATGTGACTAATCTGGAAGAACTTTTGCTGTATGCTATTTCACAGCACCACTCAAGATACAGCTCTATCTCATGAGTTTTACAACTGCTTGAAATTCATTAACAGGTGGAAGCATGCTATTCTTGTGCAGTCTGCTGTTCTAGATGTGAAGGAGCTTCGATACCTTCGGAACGAGTGTGGCCTGAGAGCTACCACTTCACACAGAGGTCTGCAGAAACCTGTCTGAACAATCTTAAAACTAGTGGGAAGATATGACAGTCGGTGGTAGGTTATTTTAAAAATACCTTCAGGGTTTATATCCTCCTTGCAACATTCTTCTCTTCTCTGTCTGGAAAACAGCCATCCCTGCCAGCCAAACATCCATTTTCCTTTGAAGTACTTCCTGAGAATTTAATTGCCCAGTCAGTTGCCAACAAGACTTCCAAGCTATAGACCAGCCCTGAAAGACTCCAGAGGGAACAGCCTGTAATACTTAATTAATCTTTTCCACAGTCAGTGAGGAGGGCAGAGTTCCTCCACAGGTCTCCAGACATAAAAATCAATTTTTGACTGGACAAAATTCACTGAGCTAAATACGGCCATATACAGAAGGTAGAAGTTCTCACCAAACACAACCTGAAGTTCCATTGGAGCAACACTTTTGAGAACTGGGATAGTTATTCAGCTAATTATTGGATCTTGCTGCATAAGCACTACAATTTAAATTTGAAAATGTTTCATATTTGAAAATGTGTTTCTTAGACAATTTAAACTTCTACAGTTACTTCGCCTCCCTTACCAAGAATGGAAGAACTGTGTAGGTCCTCCAAATTGACTAAGTGCCATATATTTCAAGTTGGCAGCAAGGTTCAAATGATGACAATGTAAGAAATACAGTGTAGAGGAGCATCAAGTTACTGAAATATTTTTTTAGTAACTGAAACAATTTTAGATTCTCATTTACAAACCTACTCAAAATAAATAATTTTCCATAATAAAGTAAAAGGACTTAAAATTCCAGCAAGACAGAAAATACTAAAATTACAACAGAGTAATTGCTCTTTAAAGAAAATGCCTAATAACTGCAGTAAACACCCTGAAAGTGCTGACGTCATTTCACAATGTTGTAAGCTATGTACCTCATGCAGTTATTGAAACTCTATTATCTGTCAGGAAGATGTAAATTGAGGAAACACTGAATTGCAGTGATGCCTAGCATTGTATGAATAACCTATTTATTTTTCATTGTTTGGAAGCAACTGTTTTACATTAAAAAAATGTTTACATAGAATCCAGTTCCTTAATCACTCAAAACACATTTTATTAAAATATTTTAGTGATAACTTTTAAAGTTGTCACTTCAGAAAAATCAAGATTTCTAAACATTAGATACTCAGGCCTGTTAAGAGTGTTGGAATGTATTATCACAAAGGGCTAACCTTAACTTTATTACTTCATTTTTGAAGATAAGCTCTTTCCAAACAAATTAATCCTAAAGGTATTAATTCCATAGCTCAACTATTATTTATTTTATTTTATTTCAGGATCTTCATACAACTTATTTTCTACTGATTTTCCCACTTCACTGAGAAGTTTCTCCCATGAAGTGCATTGTAACCTTTCCATCTACTTAAGTATGTCCTAGCAACCTAACAGCTACAAAAGCACGTTAAAAAATAGAGGAGCAGATGAGTAGTACACATTGGAAGACTTGTAAAGAGGGTAAATTATTTAGGAGAAACAGTAGAAACAAAAAAATATTTTGGAAGCTCCAATCTTTCTAGCTCTATAATCCCCAGATCTTTGTATTTTAATTCTTCTATCATTTTTGTCCTGTTCCAGTTGGCATAGAGTTAATTTTCTTCTTAGTAGCCGGTGCAGTACCGTGTTTTGGATTTGGTATGAGAAGAACGTTGATAGTACACTGATGGTTTTATTTGTTGCAGGGTGGTGTTTGTACAAGGTCAAGGACTTTTCAGTTTCTTGGGCCCTGCCAGCGAGACGGCTGGAGGGGCACAGGGAAATTGGGAGGGGACACAGCCAGGGCAGCTGACCTGAACTGGCCAAAGGGATATTCCATGCCATGGGACAGCATGCTCGGTATATAAACTGGGGGATGGGAGGGGAGCATTGGCAAGGGTGGGCTGATCATTGCTTGGGGACTAGCTGGGCAGTTGTGCTTGGGTGGTGAGCAGTTGTGCTGGGTATCATTTGTTTTCTTTCCTCCCTTTTTCTTTGGATTTCTTTCCTCTTGCCTTCTCATTGTAACTGTTATTGTTACTATTATTATTGTTCTTTCTTTTGTATTTGCTTTCAATTATTAAATTGCTCTTATCTCAACCCTCAAGTTTTACATTCCTTTCCAATTCTTATCCCCACCCTTCTGGGTGAGTGGGGAGTGAGTGAGCAGCTGTGTGGTGCTTAATTACCAGCTGGGGTTAAACCATAACAATTTTTTAAAATACTGAAATATATGTACACTTGCAGGATAAAGGAGAAAAGAGATCAAGAAGGGGTCTCCTAAGTCACAGCCTGAAAAAAAGTATCACTTACATTAAAAACTGTGATGCTATTGAAAATTTCATTAAAAAAATAATACTGGATTCAATTATATTTTATTTTAAACTTCAATTTTTTTACCAAATTCTCACTTATTCTTCCACTGAGAAGAATGTCACAGTTACACAACCTGATGGCCCATCAGAACACATCCATTTTTAATCCTAGGGTTCTGTACGGTGTCTGCATGGGTTTCTGCGAGTAAAACTAAGCAATACAACTTAAGTTTGGAAGTAATGTTTTTTAATTGTCCTCCAAAAAGCGTTAATTTAAAGGATCTGTTCTCTTACATGGTTTGGGTACAGAATAAGATTCCTAAAGAACTAGGAATGAGTATTTCATTTTAAAAAAGACATTTGACAGATTGTACAAGGAAAGAGAGAAAAGAACTTTCACTTATTAGTGAAAAATGAAATTAAAATCTGGAAATAGAAAAATCAACTTTTTACCAGAAGGAGCAACCAAGGAAAGGGTCAGATTACTGGTCACAGGACACAAATATGAACTTTGTCTGAACAGCTCCTATTACCTGCCTGTAGCAAAAAGCTGAATATTATTTTTCTGTCCAGTCTTCCATCCACAGACAGTATCTGCATTACTGGGACTAAATTTCTCATTTTGTTTTGCAAATCATATTTTAGAAAGCAGACTAAGTTATGAGAACCCTAGTGAAGTTAAACTGTTATGTTAAAATATGATCTGACTTTGCAGATGCACATGTGATACAGTCAGCAGAGAATAAGTTAGGGTACACAAATAGTTCTCCCTCTGATCACAAAAAGGAAGAAAAGATACTAAAGCTGCTTCTCCTCTGTCCCTGCTGAGCCTCTTAATTGCAAACAGGCAAAACCCCTTACTGAAGAAGAAAAGAACTACACGGACAACTGTCCTGAGATCAGGCACCAGCCCCATCCTCTTAAGACCTTAAGAGGGTAGGCAAGGAATTAGTTCTGGGTGATGTACCGACACCATCATGTTGGGAGCAGCGCGGGGCACGAGGAATAAAGAGTTTCCACCCTGTTACTCTTAACACTTCATTTAGTTTCAGAAGGTTATCTTCAATTTACTCAGGAGCAACTGAGGCTCAAAAACCATATGCTATTCAGACCCTAGTGAATGGACTGGTATTTTTTCCTGGAAATAGTGCAACAGAATACTGTTCAGGATTTAAAGACTGCAGCGAAGTCATGATTAAAGCCCATTCAATGGAGCAATTACTATTATTTTCAGCAGTAAATGACCTTCTATAAATTCTGTGCCTTCCCCTGGTGTTACTAGATGCTTCTGATATAGGGGAACTAACTGACATGGATCTTTCTGGGGAGAAAAAAGAGAAGGGGGAAGTTAGTTACAACCTACTACTTGCCTTTATTCTTTTTATCTTAAACACGGATCTAGATCTGTTAGCCCATCACATCCCCAGCTTCTCAGAAATTACATTCCAGATACCTCTTCATGTACTACCAATCTGTAACACTGATAACATGAACATCTTGTTTCAGAGATGAACATGTAGCTCAATCAATAATGTGCAAATGACTCTGCTGTCTTAATCTTTTAGTATACAATTTCCTTGAAATAAATAGTACAAATTTAAAAAGAAGTGTTACAGTGTATCAGTCACTTAAATACTCATATGCATTTAAACATAATACGCTCCTGTTGCAAAACACTAGAAAAGTATTCGGATAACTAAGGGTTATCCATACTCTTCTACAAATGGGCATGGGCCTTCAACAAAGGCTGAGGCCCTCCAGATATTAAAATGCACCACATTTCATCCCTTTATTACATCCATTACATTTTATTAATGTATAAATCTGTCTGCGTCATCCAGTAATATTATGTCAGTTCATTACATTTGCCAACTCTTCTATAAATTTATAATAAACCCAAGAAACTGTATTTTTTTTCTTTTATTACAGACTAATAAAAAAAAAACCTGACTTAAACAATTTATCTCTCTCCATGTTGAACTGTTATCCTTTGTCCTTTACATCCTGCTGTAATCCATACCAGTGGCCTTTTCCTAACTGACTTTGTAAGATCATCTTTTATGTCATACAGTATCACAAGTTTTTCTGAAATCTTGATTATGTCCTTTGTTTCAGCTTCTTTATTTATTACTACACACTCCTGAAAAGTGGGCATGAGCTTACATGCTAGCAGACCACTCCATAAAAAACTCAGCATTTCCAAGCCTTCCACATAACATACCCAGGGGAAAAAAAAAACCAAACAAAACAAACCCCCATGTATTCTGGGATTTTATTGCAAAAGGTACAATGCTGCAGTCATTTTCAGTACTATGTTTCTTTGCCTGTTTCTCATGTCAACTTGTGCCATAAAATATATAGTAAAATCAGACTTTAAACAAGTAACTATAATGCTTCCCAACAGTATCTTAGTATTTTATAAAGCATTGAGTCAGGGCGGTGCTAAGGCTTTTGTAGATTCCCAATATGAATCCCTAATGTCACAGTGGAATAGAGGTTGCAGAAAACGTGCACCCAGAATTCTTCATGGTGCACTACAAAAAACAACTAGTAGTTACAGCAAGGAAAAGTTCAATCAGGCTTAAATAAAAACATCTCTAAGGATAGCAGTTAAGAACATACTAAGTTGCCTGAGGAGGCTGTAGAATCTCTGCCCATGAAGATTTTTAAAACTGAATGGGACAAAGTTCTGAATAATCTGCTTTGACTCTGAAGTTTGCCTTGCTTTGAACAAGAGGCTGGACTGGATGACATCCAGGCCCACCAGAAGACCTCAAAACCTAAATTATTTTATTATTCTACTAACCGCGTAATTTGAAGCATCTTTAAAGATCAAATTATATGTATTTGCCATATAGAGTAGCTGCAGTAAGTAAAAGCACGTGTATTAAGTTTCACTTAACTTCCACTGAGGCATCACTGTTTTATGGGGGTAAAGCTGTTCACAAAGCTATATAAACCTCACTGTCTTCCGAACTTCAGAAGGCCTTGTCACAACTGCAAGTTACATGCACTCACATAAACAAAAAGTCTTCAGTTGGAGCTTAAAAATTTTGTTTAATATTGGTCAACTTAAGCACTTGCTTTATTCTGTCAGATCTGTAATAACAGTTTATGGTAACCTTTACTGCTTCATTACCTCTCCCCTATTCGCCCCTCCATGCTTCTTTATAAAACAAAGATATGCACAAGCTGGTGATAATGTATTAACTGAGAGAAAACTAGATGGGACCTAGTAGTTGTTCTGTAATTAAAGCAGGATCGGCTACAGGAAGTACTGTCAACCACTGGGGAACTTTCAACTAAAAAAAAGAAAACAGCATTTTTGTTAGAGTGCCTCATCTTGGCTTTTGGTTCTTTTTCTATCTAGTGACATAACAGAAGATGTTTGATGGTACCAATTTAGAAGTATGGAACTGACTTCACCAATATTTAAAATGGTTTAAATTGCTCCCCTTACTGATCCAGAAAAAGAGTGCTTCCCAAGTTTCAAATAAGTTTTGAATGGTGAACTGTTGCCAGGCTTGGGAAGGCTTTCTTACTACTGGACCTAGCCCAAGTATTCCAGAGAAACATCTGGTATGTGGTTTTCTTTCCCAGTGTGTATACTCAACAGTGTATTTTTAAATAAAATGCTTGAACTACAATCACTCAAAGCTAGCTTTGAAAGACAGAAAAGGTGCAGTCACAGATCTCTGAAAATCAAAACTTTGAGATCATTTGGGCGTACTGAGCTCACTCAGGCACAAACCAGTTGAAACCCAGGAGGTTCCCTCTGAATGTCAGGGAACACTTTTTTATTGTGAGGGTGACTGAGCACTGTCACAAGTTGCCCAGGGAGGTTGTGGAGTCTCCATCCCTAAAGATACCCAAAAGCAGTCTGGACATGGTCCTGGGCAACTGGCTGGAGCTAGCCCTGTCTGAGCAAGGAGACTGGACCAGGCGATCACCAGAGGCCCCTTCCAATCTCAATCACTGTGATCCTGAAACCATGTATTTTGTTAGAAGAGTCAAAACATTTGGAAATAAACACAACTAACTATTAATAATAAAAGCTACTTTAATGGTGCATAGAAAAACTTAATTCTGATAAAAACATCTTATCTGGTAACAGCAAAGTGCATTAACTTGATTTTCAAAGATTTTTACTGAGAGTTTTAGCTTTTTTAAATAGTTTCACTATCAAGAAACAACAGTAACAAAATATTTCTCCTAAAGCTGCCCACTTTATACTAGCAACAGTACATTTTAAAATGGACAACAATAGTGAGAAGGGGTGCAACGACATTTCTAAAGGAGTAATGATAATTCTAACTTGATAAAGAAAACTGGAAAAAAAAGAAGAGCTGAAAGCAGCAGTGAAATTCATAGGTTGAAGTTCCACAAACAAATGTTTCTGCAGCAGCTCACTGACCTCCTATTCCCCCTCATTTCTACTTTCTACCCCTTCCCTGCCCCTTTACTAGCACTTACGCACCAATTATTTTTTGTACTTGCAAACACTTCAGTAGATACGTATGTAGGCAGATCAGGCAATCTTAATTCTTTTTTAATTTACCTATCAAAAATTTAGTTCCTTTTTAACTGGATCAATTCTCATAGGTTAAACAAGTCTGCTGTTAATTTGACTGTGATATCCAAGCACCTAAAATGAGGTGGAATAAATCTGTGTCTTAATATTTGTGGTTGCTGCCTTGTACGTTTCACAGTCAGTTGTGATATTAGTGAAGGCATAAGCAGCCAGGAAGAAAAATATGGCACTCAAATATATTCCCAAGATCTTTCACCACTGCTTTTCTTGCAGGAAGCTGAAAGCTCAGAAAGCTTTCAAAGACACAGAAAAAAACAGAGCAAAAATTGGTTTAATGTTTCTTTTCCTTTCTTTACCTCCCCTCCCATTTTAGCAGGATGTTAAAAAAAAAAAAGTTATAAAATATTTATATGGTAACTGTGGTTGTTCATGATTACCACAGGAACTGACTCAAATCTGCAATATATGTAGGATAAAAGTAATACTCCTAAGTCATCACCAAAAATTCTTGTGAAGACTATACATCAGTAACTGAACAACTGAGGATTTTACATTTTCTTTACACACTGTCCTTTTATAGCATATTGAAAAACACACGTAGCAAGAGAGCTAAAAATATAACATCTGAAGAAAGAGGTCCATTTAATTTAACCAATTTATGAGTAAATCAGAGATTGTAAGTGAGAAAAAAAGCTGGGCAAACCCTAAACACTACAATTACCCTAGAAACCATACACTTACTACATCTGGGCAGGTTTTAATACAACTACGGTGGCTGTGATTCCTAAATAAGTTACAACTACTTCTGTTTATCTAACTGTTTAGCTGTAAATTAATTTATAGAACACAGTTTATTATCACTAAATAAAAGTTTTGGCCAGTATTTTTAACATAAGTGAATTGATGTTTTTCCACAGAAGAAACCAGCAGTGTTTCCTTTCTACAGCCTTCCATTTTTCAATCCATTAAAAATGTCTCTGATTTCTAGAGGGAATTTCTGTCACTTAAAAATACTTACATTCTCAACTAAGAAATCCTTCTCATCCTCTCTTTGCTGATGTTAAGAAACATTATGTTATTGAAAATATGCTTGTCTTTTCCAGATGATTTCTCCTATCAAGTTTCCCAAATTAAATTAGATGATAATGCCTGTTCTGTTAGAATGAGGACATCTTTCACGATGAAAGTTTTACAAGGAATAATGTAAATTTGAAAAATTGTACTTCTGCTGTTGTTCTTATTACAAAGAATTCCTCTGATTCCTACGAATTCAAAGTTTCCTTTCTTCTGTTTGTTTATCTCATAGCAAACAGCTGTAAGGCATTGTGTCAAACCTTTGTCTTCATTTTCCATCTCTGTCAGCAGGTCTTTTTATTATTAAAGACAGCAAGGTAGGAACATAAACAGTTGCTATATAAACAATGCTGACAACAGCTATGTCGCTGACTTCATACCACTTAGAATGCTTTCAAACTTGACAATGTTTAAATGACTACTCTTCACACTTAAGTATACACCATTAAAAAAGCACTATTGTAGAAACCCACTTTCAAGTCAGCCAAAGCAAAAGTGACAATATTGTTTTAAACAATCCTTGAACTAGGGAGACACTGATTTCCCGGAGCAACCCTGCCAGCAAGCACCTGCTAGTGCTGAGACACTCTGAGCAAAACAGACCAGCTAAGGGCTGCCTCAGTGGGCGACAGGAGAGCCCTAGATGTTCTTTATCTTGACTTTTGCAAGGCTTTTGATACATTTCTTCCTGTAAAATCCCCCATAGGCAAAATGATGAAGTACAAACTACACAAGTGCACAGTAAGATGGGCTGAAATCTGGCTGAATGGCTGGGCTCAAAGGGTTGTGATAAGCATGAAGTCCAGCTGAAGGAAAATCCCTGCTGTTGCACTCCTGGGAACAATACTGGAGTCAGTACCATTTAACCATTTTTTTAATGACCTGGATGATGGGACAGAGTGCACCCTCAGCAAGTTTGCTGATGGCACAAACTGGGAGGAATGGCTGATAACACCAGCTGATTGCTGGCATTCAGAGGGACGTTGAAAAGCTGAGTAATAAACCAACAGGAATCTCATGAACTTCAACAAAAGGAATTAAAAAGTCTTGCACCTAGGGAAGCATAACCCCAGGCATCAGTACCGGATGGGGGATGACCAGCTGGAAAGCAGCTCTGCCAAAAAGTACCTTGAGGTCCTGTTGGGCTCCAAGCGGACCATGAGCCAGCAGTGTACCCTTGCAGCAAGGAAGGCCAATAGCATCTTGGGCTGCATTAGAAAAAAATGTTACCAGCAGGTCATGGGAGATGATCCTTCCCCCCTACTCCACACTGGTGAGACACATTTGGAGTGCTGGGTCCACTCATGGGCTCCCCAGTACAAGCAAAACATAAGCATCCTAGAATGAGTCCAGTGAAGGACTGCAAAGATGATTAAGGGACTGGAGCATCTGATGTATGTGGTGAGACCAAAAGAGCTGGGACTCTGGCCTGGAGAAGAGAAGGTTCAGGGAGATCTTATCAATGTGTAGAAACACCTGAGGGGACAGGGGTAAACAACACTTTTTGGTGGTGCCCAGCAACCAGACAAGAGGCAACAGGCACAAATTAAAACAGGTTAAATTCCATTTGAACAAAAGAAAGCACTTTTCTACTGTAAGGGTGGTCAAGCACATGAACCAGTTGCCCAAACAGCAAGCTTCTCTAGTTGATCCTGCTTTCAGCAGGAGGGATGTTGCACTAGACCATCTCCAGACACCCTTTCCAGACCCAGGTATTCTATGGTTCTTTGTGGAAGGGACAAAAGAAGAGCAACTACACCTGAGTAATATGGACCATGGAAATAATGTCAGTTGCTTTCTCCGCACAGACCAAGCCTTCAATAAAACAGTTCCCTTGCACTTCAAGTGTCTACATCTGACTGCATTTTATAAAGGCAAGTTGTTTGTCAGACTGGGGAAAAGCTTCACTGTGCAGAAACAACAAAGCAAGTTCTTTCTCTCTCCCATACATTTCCTGATGTCCAAGTCCGTAGGTGTAACCTGTATGAGAACTACCTAACACAAAGAGTAAGATGACTATTTGTTTTCACTAGGCAAATACACCACTTTTTTTTCTATTACAATGTCCATTAGTATCAGCAAACTTCCAGCACTTTAATGGATTTCTTTGCCTCCCCTCCAGTCAGTATTCAAGTGGTAAAGCTAGTTTAACCAAAACAGACTAATGAGAAATCACCCTTCTCCTTTTGTAATGCCTGCTCTCTCACATCAAAGTATTGACAGTTCTGTTTTACAACTGCAGGAAAAATGAGAGAAACCAAGAGAACATCACAGAGCAAAGCTAGAACATCTCATTCATAAGGAGCAGGCACCTGTGTGCTGACCCAATTAGACATTCAAACACTTGTCACTTTGGAGCTGGCTGGTTGTCACTCATCCAAGTAGCCCCAGGGGACCTATTGTATGGTGGCATTCCCTGACAGGAGAACTGGAACTATGGAGGCAATGAGGGCATAGTGATAGGGTGCCAGGATCCTGGTGAGTGAGAGCAGCCAGCAGCAAAGCCAAAGAACCTCAGAGCTTCCTTAACTTGGTTACCATCCAAAAAGCCTTTCAGAGTCTTCAATGGTTATCTTTTTTTCAGAGCAGTCTAGTTTAAAAACCTTACAGTAACAGTCCTCTTTATCCAGAGCTACATTTAACTCTTCAGTGACTAACACAAGAACCATTTCAGAAGGGACCCCTGAAAGACATAAAAAAGAAACCCAAAAAACCACACACCAAAAAACATCTTGAGAGGATGCATTAAACATTACTTCCAGTAACACCAGGAGCATGTAACTCAGAAATCAAAGCATTTCAGTGCCCTTCTCCCCCTTCTTTGTTTTTAACATATTATTGATGCTTTCAGATGCTCTGTCTGCTCAAACACATAAATTAGGGATAAAACACTGTGCAGCCATCCACGCCTACGCACTACAGATAGAAACAGTCTGTTCTAGTAGACTGCATACAATACTATATTCAAGACCCCCAAATCAGATTTTTCATTCAAAAAAATCAGATATTAAAACACAGATGACTATTCAGCAGCTACTACTGACTTCAAGTAAGGCTATCTCTGTTCTTACACTGAAAGGTTTATGCAATTCAAACATGAGCAGGGGCAGGAGTCGGAGAGGGACTGAAAAAAGAAAAATCAAAGCTTACTTCAAAACTTCCCAAACTGGCATTTTCTCCTTAGGACCTAAACCATGAGAGTGAAGAATTCAGAATGTCCCCACCACCGTATCTGTGATCTATGCTAGAACAAAAAACTTCTGGGTTTTGGTACAAAAATACCTCAAGTTTCCTCTAAGTCCATTTTTCCAGACTCTTTTACTAGTTGACTTGTCTCAACACCTGGTCTCCCCAGCAAGGAACAGCAGAGAAGATTAAGCCTGCCTTCAATTATATGAAGCTATGAAATACTTTTAGCTGCTTTTCTAGTTAACACACTTGTTATGAGCCCTTCAGTTAAAAGCTGAGCTGACATTAAAAAAATTATACTAATCACAAACTGTTAATTCCAACAAACACAGAAACACAGGTAAATGTAGAACATGTTATATGACTACCCTGATAGTACTTGACATAAACTGAATAGGAAAACAGAAACTTAACAGATAGAAACTTGATACCTGTAGCTTTTTTCTCCCCAGTTAGCAAGAGAATTTAAAATTTAGAAGGAAAAATTATCTTACCTTTGCACAAATAACTTCTGAGCAAGATGGTCTATCTCTTTACTTTTCCTTCTTTCTTATCCCCTGTATGACAGGTCTTTTATCTTACTGCCTTGCCTGAAAAAAATAATATACAACCTGAAATATTTATAGAGGCCAATAATTATGTTTACTGTTAAACTACAACAAACACATCAGATATGTCTTAATACAGTTGCAATGATAAATTCAGTTAAGTGGAATGATATTTTAATAGAAGTTAATTTACCTATGTTTGGCTGAAGAAAAAGTAAGAAGCATTAGGAACAAAAGAAGCCCCCCTAGGTTTCAAAATCATGGTTTACATTTAGCTCCAAAATAATATAGCCAGTCACATCAGATCAAACCAGACCACCCACATAGTTATCCAGGTTTGCTGTACCATCAGTGAAAAACAGTCAGCACTTCACAAGGTTAAGCAAGCCGACAGGAAAACCTAACCACATTTTTCTAACATGCAGCAACCTAACTTAAGGTGCATTGGTCTGTCTCCTCAGAACTAAGCACTTCAGGGTTCTTTGGGATATGGATGAACAAGCTTCTAAAAAGACATCTGCTGGAAGAGGTTGTAGCAGCTGACAGCCTCTACTGTAGGAAAAGCTTTTGGTCACAGCACTTGCTCAGAGATACAGACTTACAGTCAATTTGCAATGTCTGATCTCCCACTTTCCAGTAGAATATCCTAAATTCTAGTTGAGGGACAGAACTCACTCCCTCCATCAGGTCAAAGAAAGAAGAAGCAGCAGGAAAGGTTTTGAATTCAACTTCTACCATCTGCATTTATTTACAAGAATTCTGCACCCAGATACTCTCCTCTTACTCTTTGTTACTTTATTTTAAACA
>JAVJGJ010000057.1:49831509-49843624 GCA_035590215.1 Microhierax caerulescens | reverse complement strand
AGAAGGTTGCTTATTTTTCCATGGTAATGCATATGTGGAGTTGAACTTTCAAGTAAGCAATGTTTGAGTAGGATGACAAATTTTGGAAGTGAGCTTCAAAAAAACTCTGAGGATTCCCCTCAGAGTATTCTAACTTTACAGTACGTATGTTGCTCATCTGCAAACTCAGCTAAGCTTGTTACTATATGCAATCCTTATTTCACTGACCTGGTGATGAAGTGAATCTAATAGCAACCCATTAGCATCACTGCAGCACGTGTTATTTTATATACTGTACATAAAGGATATTTTACCTGTAGGAAAGTAATTAAAGTTTATTGTTTACTCTTGGCTGCAGATTGGCACTATTTTGTAAATTACAGCAGGAGAGACTGCAAAAATCTCAGTTTACAACAGTGATACAGTAAGATCAGTTTGATTTCCCATCAAACTGGTAACACAATTGTACAATTTCTTTCAGTATACTTTTAAAAGCTTTTTTTTTTATTGGTAGTCTGCCAATTGGCCAAACCTTAACTGCTGACCAGAACTCTCGTGGCTGTTCCTTCCAGTAACAAACAGCACTTCTCATAAATTGTTCTTTATCATACTCTTTCAAATCAACTTGTTGATCTTATGTAATAAAGCACTGGAAATAACACATTATTGTTGTAACTCTGGGAGCTTAGCTTATATAATTTATTTCACTGGGGCAAAATTCACTTAGGTAATTCACTTCATTGCCTTCATCTCTATTCAGGCACTCAAATCCCTTCCAACCACCTGCCTGCCCCTACATTCAGCTGGATCTGCTGCCTGCAAACCAGCAGGACCTTGATGAGCCAAAGTCAACACGTTAACTTGCATTCAGAACTGCTACATGCATGCAACTCCTAACTGATCAAACCACAGGAGTATGACAATGATCACACATATTCTATTATATAAAGGAAAGGTAAAGGCTACATTCACCCTGCCATTCGTGTCACTTCCTGGCTGGTTCACTCCACCAACTCACCGTCTCCCAGACAAAACCAGAGCACACTTTAGTGAACACTCCAGCCCCAGGGACCCTTCCAAAGGGCAGTGTGGGTAAGACTGTCAATTTTGACTGTCCACTCTAGACAGTCCCACAATTCTCTCATGCAAGGCACTGCATCCTCAGTTGCACACCCACCTGCCTCCACGTGACATGCCGGAGCACAAGCCACAGACCTAGGCTACTACACTGCAAAATTGTAACTTTGACGGGCTGCAATACAGCTCTATTTCAGATACCCTGGACTAAAACCACTAGCTTCCTGCTGAGGCTGCAGGAACACCACAGTACTCAGATGAACCTCAGATTATGTCCTGTCTGTTTTGTAAGAGACTTGATTTTCTAAAACATTAACATGTAGAAGCAGGCCAGCCCTTGCCAACTAGGCTACCTTGATGACAAGGAATTTGTCCCTGTCTTGCTGTTATTACCAGTAAAGAACAGCTGTAGCCTTCTTCAAGGTCATCTTGCCCAGACCTCTAACACTCAGGAAAAGGGGAAAAGCCTCATCACACTGTTCCACTTACTCTTTTGAAGTAAATATGGTCATGTAATAGTATATATGGTTTGGGACACACTATAATGAACTACAATTTTCAGTGTTTTATTGGGAGAAAAAACTGTACTACAGTCAAACAGTTTTTAATTGCTGGGTAAGAAACTGTCAAGAGTATCAGTCTCTTTGGATGCCTGGACTACACACATGCTGCTCCAAAAATAAATATTTGCTATAGTTCTTCTTGACATATTCAGCTTTAATCTATTTGCACTCCGTGATCAGATTCTTTTGCTGTGACATTATTTATTTTCTCAGACAGTCTCTTAAAAGGGAGCTTAACAAAAGTTTGAAACTCCAAGGGAATCATACCCATGAGTTCTGTAAAATATGTACAGCAGAGCACTTGAACACTCAAAAATCAACTCAGAGAGAATGAAGAAGCAGAGAAGTAATCTTAGATAGTTTTTTGGCTAACAGCTGACATAAAAGTTTACAATGTTACTCACAACGCTAACTGCAGCAGAGGATACTTTGAATGGCTTGGTGGCATGATCTTACAGAAGTCAACAGGTAAAGTCATATATTTCATTCTAGCCAGGAAGACTTCATGTCCAAACATGTAAATTAATAAAAAAAATAATAAAAGCAGATGTCTAGTTTTCAAAGTCAGAAGAGCATTTGTACCCTTACAGGAAAGTCACAAGTGAGTGAGGCAGCTTGAACTAAAAATAATAAATAAATAAATAAATCATCGAGGAGAAGGGCAAAAAAAGATTATTTTAAACAGCCTACAGATTAGATGAAACATTTTAAAATGTATTTGCTTGGCCACTAGCACTTGTGGAAACGTAAACCACACTTTTTACTACTTACCCACACCTGACATTATGGTGTGTACTTACTAATTTAAAAATGTGTGAAAGAACTAAAATTTGCATAGCATTGTTGCTTTACAAACTTTTCTACTAATACCGTTGCTAGACTTTGGAGAAGCAAAATTTAGAATGAAAAACACACAGATTGTAATATATAACTATGCAAAAAAGTTCAAATGTAGAAGTAAAAAATTTTGGTTTTATTTTATAATCCGATTGGCCAAATATAATCTGTATTCAAAACATTAATTAAAAGGTTAAGACACTTTAATGTTTTAATGTAACCTTAAAAAGCAATAGAATGACACAATATGCGGCTTTCCTCTAAAATTAGTAATATATCTATACACACACACATATATATAAAATTCAGTTTCCTTTTACTTTACAATACTGCAGAAAGTTATATATTAGAAAATATTTTCAGGGGACCTGGAAAAGTATTTGCTTTGTGACATAAAATTTATTTAGTGTATTTAAGCACAATTTTATGCAATCCTGTAGTGCAGAGCTCCATTATTCACCCTCATGTCATCTCTTCTTTCAGATCTAAGGAGTAATAAGCAACCCTCTGAAAAGGAGAAACATCCCTGTTGGTTGACGAGGGCAGTGATCCATCTTCTTGTCCTATCTGTCTTATTTTGGGTAGTGCTAAACCCCACATGATTCTGACAAAATAATAGTAAAAAATAGTAGAAAAAATATGCTGAAAATAGTAGAAAAAAACCAAATCAGCAAAAATACCTGTTCAGTTTTTCATTTGTCATATATGCATCCTCATGAAGACATTTCCTAAGGTAAGTACTCCAGCCTAGTTTATATTAACATCCATAAGAACAATGCCTTAATTTCACACAAATTATAATAATCAAAACAGAACATAAATTTCACCTGATTGTCAACATGTTGCTAAATCGTGGCCTTCCCTCCTTGGGTACAAATTGTAACTGCATCAATTTCAATTCCTAGACTAAAGTCAAGTATTTCAGTAAGTTACACTGAATAGGTTTGTTCTCTCCCTTAGAGATATAACCTGCATTTCCTCATGTTACTTCATTCCAATAAATCAAGCCAACTAATACTAAGGCATACAAATCTCAAATATGGAAGTGATTGAGAAAAATCAGAATAGAAAATTGAAATCAACCATTACCTTACGCATACAGCTATATAGTCCTCTCAGTCGTCTTCCCTTTTTGGTGTTTTTTCCCCTTTCTTTTTTAGTGAGAGGTAAGAGTTTGTACCATGGTCCCCTTCATGTTGTAATCTTGACAAAACTCTGCTGCTAAGCCCTGCTGTTGCAGGACTGTGTGCAGAAGCACACAGAAGAGGAACCGTTTCCAGCAGCCCGTTGCTTTGTCCTCAGCCCTCCCAAGCTTCTATGTGATCAGCACAGGCTTTGTGGCCATACAATAGGGGTTAAACATTTCCCTGTATTTATTTAAAAGCAGAGCTAAATCTGCTTAGCTGCCCGAACCTTTTAGTAAAACGATGCTCACTCTATTAGGGTGTTTTTTGATTTGTTTGTTTGTTTAAGAGTAATTGGTTTCTACCAACAAAAAGAAAAAAGTATAGTTTCTTTTCATTATACACAGTGCATAAACAATGCAGCCACTTAAATCAACAAAGATTTTTGTCCAGATCTTACCTTACCCACAATTTCCCCCTACACAACTACCTGTGACTTGCCTCTTAACTTAGGGCTCTAGTTTCATTTTTCCTGTATGTTCACTGATGACTTGCCAGCAGGGCAATCCTCTGGTCTCCACTGACAGTGTCTGAGAGGCAGATTATTGCAAAACCTACTATTTATGCTGAGTGGTGAAACTCCCATACAAGAAAAAAAAATATTTAAGGGTACCAAGAAATAAATTAAAACATTTCTGAAGAGCTGAATGTGCTTGCCTGCTGTACTAAAGCCACTGACTTCACACACCACATAAACCTCTGGACCATCTTTGCTTTCCAGGGAACTACCTTGAAGCAACACAGGTACAGAACACTGACTATTTTTCAGCTCCTAAAGAAAGAAACACAATTTAAAACTTTTTATGTCTGTTCTGCCATAAATCCAGATTTTTTTTTAATTATTTTTTTTTTTTAAGTCCAGTTGAAGCATTTCTAACTTTAGGGGATTTGCATCTTTTTGTAGGTAGCAGTAAGAATTCTGTCAGCACTTATTAGCACCAGCATTAGTTCAGAACAATAACTTCATCTGCTCCTTTCAAACCTATTCTGTTCTCAAGGCTTATTAGAACAATGATCTTCTTCACAAAAGCACGATTTCTATTTAAGAATCTACTTTGAAGCAGACTGTCAGTGAGGTTGAATAGTGACAGCATCCACCTGACCTCTTAAACTTGCCGAAACAGAACCACAGGATCTTAACTGAGCTCCCACTTCACGTATGTGCCATGCTTCTAGAGCTGCAAAGGACTTAGCTGGGAAGGCTAAAAATCTTAGAAGATTACAAGTTACAATTACAGGTGATTTATTTTTTACGTGAAGATTTATCATCAAATAATACAGTGTTGATTAGGCAAAACCTTTGCCATTCAAATTCATTGCTCTTGAATACACATTTACAGCTGTATATTCTAATGACTACAGCTGAGATGAAAATGTAAAGATGCTACTTACCATGCCACAAATGTGGCACAATATTAATCTATTATTTGTATTTAGTAACATTTAATTCTTGTAAAAACTTATTTCTCAAAACCGCTGTTTTTGCGGTTTCGCTCATTCCTTCCAAAATGAAGTCGTAGATGAAAAAGGCAATAAAAAAAGAATTGTCCTTGCAATGCAAGAGCTTAACCATTTGCTCCCCTCCGCATTTGACAGCATATTACATCAAGAAATCAGCTAAAAATATAACCAATTGAACAGATTTTTTGTGTTCAACGGTGTTTAAACAGAAAATGTTCTCTGAATTTTAGAGCTGAATAATGGAGGGGCAGGGCTCATTTTGTCATCTGATTGACCAAGCCTAATCAGAATTATTTCTGCACACTGCTTCACTACAGCCATAGATCCATTAAACACTAAATGCTCCAGAAGCCTGTTCCCCTTCAGCTTCCCACTGTGACTCCAATTTTTCAGCCAGTAGCTACTCAGTGGGCTACTCAAAACATTAAAAAAATAGAGGTGCTATATTTAATGGACAGCTCAAAACCCATAGCAACATCTGTCAGTTGACTGTCAGGACAACAGCTACCATAATAAAACAGACTCTTTGTGATGGAGACTTAAAAAGAAGCCTTTGAACTAGTTCTCTTACCTCCCAATACTTTTTTATTAGGAGGGTTTTAGTCATAGCACCTATTTTTTTCTTCAATAAGACTGATCATATCTGCCCCAAAAATGTTCACCGAGATAAGCGTTTTTTTCTTTTTTCTTTTTTTTCTTTTTTTTTTTTTGTGATCATAATATTACCTGTGGCATCTTGTTATACATCTTCTTACTGTTTTAGCCTCTGGATGCCTTTAAACTAATACAACAATTAGGAATGTCTTAACACACTGACAAAACTACTTTTTAAGCTATTGAACTGTTTAAGCTGAAAATAACTGTGATATGCACATATACAGGGCACAAATCCTTACTTTGAGATCTGCTCATTAGGGAAGATGAAAATCAGATTCTGAAAAATATATAGCAATTGCCTGATAATACTGACTATTCATCCATCTCTTTTTCACACATTTTTGGCTTTCCTTTCAAAATGTCCTCAACTCTTTCCAGACATATGATAATCGTCAGGGAAAACCACAAATCATTTACGCTTTCTAAGGTCAAAAATCATACTTGCATCAAAATTTAGCTAGTGTTACGTTCAGCTGAGATGCTTAGGCAGCTCAGCAGCTAACATTATCATAGATTTTAACCCCAGATGCTGGCCTCAGACTATGGTAGGTCAGACTGTGCAAACAGGTATGGGATCTGTACCTCTAGAAAGACAGCATGGTTCACAATCAGCCAGTGCCCAGGCACAGAAGACCCAAGATAAAAGATGCTTATGCAGTTAGGCCAGCGCAGTGAAGAAGACAGCAGGCTCACAATCATAGTACTGTAATAAAATGGGCTGGTTGTTTCACGTGTTGACTCAGACACTGACCGTTTTTAAGGCTCCCATATGCCTAAAAATTATATCTGAAGACATGTAAACATTGTCCTTTTTAGAGTAAAGACTTAAGCATTTAGAAGTATGCTTGGGTATATCATTACTTTCACTAGGTCTTCTGGCATGTCTGCCTGGCTAGGCCAGTATTTGATGCTGATGATCACACAAGAACCAAGACTAGGCAGCTGGAAGATGTTTATTTATTATTACTACTATTACTGTTTGTTTATTTGAAAAGTGAGAAGGAAAATAATTCAATTTCCTACACAGGACTTCAGGGAATGCATTGCCTTGATTTAGCTTTGTTCCTTGCAGATGCTTTGGTAAAGCAATCTATCATTATTTCTCACATTTTTTTGCATATGCAAACTGAATTTTTTCTTTTCCATTTTCCTTCAATTTCCTTCACTTCACCCACAAAGTTTTCTGTGATCATAATTGCAAGTACAAAAGTAAAATCTATATAGTTTCCAGTTTCTTTACAAAAAATGCCTTCAGGATAAAGGAGTCTGAAAAGACTTTAAAGTGCGGGTGACATGCAAAAACACAGCTTTCACAGGCATTATCAGGATATAGAAGATGACTATTCACTGTCACCTGTGTATCCTCCTCCCAAAAAATAATTCCAAATAGTTGGGTTCAGAGGTGAATTTTAAAGAGTATCTAATATACTAAGCACTATTATGAGGTGAAAATTGTGAAGAACATTATCCTCTGAGGATTTTGAAATTTACTTTAAAACATCAACATAACCTCTTCCACTGCGTTTTTAGCTGTTACCACTGGAATTTCAGGGTAATTTACCTGAATTAAACTCATTGCTGCCACCTCCTCAGTAATAACTGGTGCCTTTTGTTTTTTTCCTAAAACATACATAAGGATGCTCTATACCAGAACATAGCCAGTTATTTCTCACTAGTCACCAACAGTTTACAGTAGGCAAAGTATATTTAAATAATTTTAAACTAGACCTGAATAACCTGTTATTTTTATTCCAAAGTCACTGTAGCATGTACACCCTGGCTATGATTCTTACGAATTCTCTGTCTCCTTTCCACATTTGCTTGATATTCACTGTACCAGCCAAAGCTGGCTGTCCACCAGCTACAGAAAATCACTTCTCCAACACTTTGGGGATACAGACTCATACTGGTTCAATTTTTCTGAACCTCTTACCAGGAGAGACTGTTCCCACACCTAAGGCATGTAAGCTGTTTATCACACCGAGGAGTTGTTAAGGAGAGTGAGGTTTCCCAGTGAACTTCACTTTTCAAGTGAAGTAACTCCAGCACAGCAGACTGAGAGGAGTCCTCTTCAAATAACTCAAGGTTCATTCACTTTATTATTTTACTAGTTATAGCACATATAGCTTAGTACTGCCATAGATTCAAGTACATGGACTTTCTGCTTTCATGTTATTTTTTGATGAGGATGTTCTGTAATAAGATTCACAGCATTAACTTCAATTATACTAAGATTTTCTCTAGTACTGTCCTCCATCCTTTTTCATAAAGCAACAAATGCTTTGCCCTTCGACTTTGTGCACAATGAGTGTCCTTGACTGCTAGATGCCTAAAGCAGTTTAAATTCATGGGTTAGAGAGACCCAATTTAAAGTGTAGACAGATGTGCACTTCCTAACCTCAGGATGAGGAGATTTATCAGCAGCTAGAAAACCAACTTCAGGAAGAAAACAGACTTGCTGATGCTGCTCTGCCTGTTGATAACAAGTGAAGAAGTTACTGAAACGAAAACTCTCCTAAACACACCTAGTTCATAGCCTAAGTGAATTTACATCAACTACATAAAAAAAAAAAAAACCTGAACAGAATCAAGCCTAAGGGAAAATGGGAAACTAAATCTAGTCACCTGAAACTCCTAAAGGGTTGTTTTCAGTAAGTACATATAAAGCATGCCTAGCATATAAAAGGATCAGGCTCCCCAAAGCACTGGTACAGCTATAATTTTCTTTAAGATGACAGCCAAAGTGCTGTATGGCAGCACTTTCTCCTTTACACAGAGCAGGACTGGCTGTGGTTCACCCACTTCAGCCTTTTGTCCTCAGTGGCCCAGCTTCTGTAGAGAGATGGAGAAGATACTCTCTTCCCCCTGCAGATCACATCTGAGGAACATACTCCAGTAAAAAAAAGGCTCTCTTTTCTGCCCCTTTGTCCTTGCTGTCCAAAGATCCTAAAACATGACAAGTAAGGGTTTTCCTCAGAGGTAAAATATGTGGGCTTGAATCTACCTTGAAAAAGGATGTATTTTACCTCCAGTCTCTCCTCCACGAAGTACTGCAGCGTCATGGCTGTCTGTCAGAAATGGCACAAATCTGTAATAATTCTCCCAATAAATTTCAAACTTAAGAGCTTCATTCATAAAAACAGCACCCAGCAGTAAATAAAGCACAGCTCTTCATAGCTACATGCTGCTGGCCCCACAGTAGGGCCCTCAAGGCACCAACTACATTAATAATTGGTACAGTACAAAGTGGGAAAGGGGGGTGTTATAAACTGAGCAGCTATACATGGTACCTGCGTGCATATGTGCACACCCAGACTTGGCAGAGTTAATGCAATGTAGAAAGCCCTCATTTTGCTGTTCTGATGCATTTACCCATTTAAAAGGAAAAAGTTGCACATTGTAGAGAAATGCATTTCTGGGCATCATCTTCGATGATCTGTCACTTCAAACCGGGTTTCTATTTTTGAAGCTAAACCATTAACTTCTATGCTAATCACACACAAAACTGCCTTCAGGTTTAAGTTCTTAAAACATTGCAAGTTTTTCACACCATTTGTTCCTGCAATCTAGTCAGAAATGCATTTGATTTTAAATACATTTGAATAATTTGAATAATTGAATAATACTTATGGGAAGAGGACATTTGATGTTTTTCCTTATAATTATACTCCCGATTTCTAAGTACTGTCTCTCAATGTGCTATCCACATCTGCACAAAGACTACATGTCATTAATATTTTGTAAGTACTCAAATGACTTAGTGTAGCAACTAACTTCTCTGAACTTGTGCTTCATGAATAAATATTTCATTTTTAGGATAGCCACTGGAAGTGTTAAGCAGTAGCCACACAAGCATAATGGCTTCTTCCCCTCTGCAACAACAGAAAATGGAACTATTTGTATTTTCTTTAAAGACAGTAAAACTACACGGCAACAGAAGTGAACTGAACAGTAAAATTGCACACTCAAAAGATAGTTTCAGCAAGAAAATGCAGTATGCAAATACCAGCTAATGGAGGGAAAAAAGTAGTAGGATGTATGAGGTACACAAAAAAAAAACAAAAAGGAGGGTATGATTAATGTAGAGATAAAGTAATTATCAAAATATTTTAGTATGGAATTTTTATTAAAATAGTTAACGTCAGATTCTTTATAGCCAAATTCCCACACATCCAAACTCACAGCAGGCTCAGTTTTTTATTTGCATGCACTGCTTGATTTTGTGTTCTGTACAATGAGATAAAACATTCACACATACATACAAAAATGAGATTTATCACTGCTTAAAAACCCCAGAAAACTTGTGCCCTGTATAGTTTTTTCTTTACTTTATACATTTGTCCAATGACTTACTATATGCTTAAAAAAAAGCCTAGACATCTCCGTAAGTAACCTGACCATTGCAGAAGCCTGTTTTGCTGGTATCAAACAGCCTGATGAACAGCTGATGCACCTCTCCTCTCCTAGCAGCTTGAGAGGAAAGGTGTTTGGAACCATTTCTGCACCTAGGAGGCTGGAGTTGCCAACCATCCAGTTCAGTTATTTACTGTCTGCCTTCTGTCCAGCAAGTCTGGTTTGGATCAGCCTCAGCTAGAACTGCTGCAGACACAGAACTGGAGCAGCTGGAAAAATGACACAGCTGTAACTGTGACACCAACAGGAACAGATCATTGAATTAACTCCTCAGGCCAGGTAGTCCCCCTGCAATAACAGTCTCCTCCTTTCATCAGAATCATATGACACAACTCCAAAGGTGTTATTGTGGGGGACTGAAATTATTTTACTTTTCAACTCGAGAGGGAGGAAGAATATAATTTACATATACTTTCTATATTTAAATATAGTCCATGTAAAGCATTTTTTGCTTACCAAATTGAATGTCTCGTATAGAACTGTAAAATAGCCACCTGTTTTAAAAACTCGGTGGAGATCTCCATCCCTAGGATGGGGTTTCGCTTGCAACACGAGCCTGCAGTGCTGGATTCCAAATGGCTATGGCCAGGAAATCGGTGTGTTTCCAGCAGGTGGCCGAGGTAACAGAAATGTGCTGTGTTCCCCTCGCGTAACAAATGCAGCCTCAAGACTCAAAGTTCAGAGAGTTTACACCATACACAGTAATCAAATGTGATCTTAGAAAGTGAGGGGCTTCTAAGGACATGACTAAAATCAATGTTGTTTTATGCAGTATACTAGTAACGCTTGCTATTTTGACATAAAGAAAATCATGGTATAGGAGATATCTGTGAATACCCCATTAAAGCTGTAACATCCACTCATCACGTGGTTTCCTCATTTACTTTTCTGTCTGCACTGAACACCTCTCCATACTAATAAAACCCCAGTTCCAATGAGTTACACTTGCCCTTCTTCCCAACAACCTTCATGTCTTTCTGTAACTTCCTTATATGCTGGAAAAGTCAATCTTGGAAATTTAATCATAGATGTTTATTTTAGTTACACTGTTACGGTCTGTGGATATCAATATATACCTTCCTGAAAGCATATCCTGATAGACAGAGATGTTACCTCATTATCAGGCCAGGAATATTTTGGTTCAGGAGATGTGATGGGTGAAATGCCAAGTTATGACAATCCCAAGTCTTACTGGAATTCTGCAAAACATATTTGGAAACTACCTTAGCAAATATAGCCTGTTACAGATAATGAATTAGCCTCAAAAAAATGAAAACATTTCTTTTTGATCTTAAATGAGACATTATTCAAGTAGGCCACCCTTGACTTGTAAAATAAGCTTTTAGTAATTCTTTTCCACAAATACAGAAAGGAAGATCCGTTTCCATTCAGCTAAGCATTAGGGGGTTTTGTTTGAAACTATACTTAAACTTAAAACCAACCAATTTAAATATCACTTATTTTAGCTACTATTTCATTTTTCTTTAAAGAACAGTAAAGTTTATTATGAAGAACAGGAAATAAATAAATAACTAAAGGATGATTATGTAAAAGCAAAGACTGGGGACTTAAAGACATACTATGTTAATCCAGTAAATAAAATCCGAAGTGTATTTCATGCCAACATTGCTGTGGAACTGTGTTCCATGTGCAAATCAGATCACTTTTTTCTGCTACTGCTACAGTGTTGTAGTCTGTCTAGGATAATCCATCAACACAGACAGTGTTGGTATGCATGCATGGTTCTCCCTTATCAGAAAAGTAATACTATTCAGGCAAGGACCACAAGTAGCAAACAATTTTAAAAACATACTTTTACTCTCAAAATCCTACAGACAGCAAGAGATTAAGCGTATGCTATTGAAAAAGCCAAATCCAATATGGGAACTGGCATTCAAACAGGTTAAAGGAAAGGGGGGGGGGGACACGACAGGTATGAAAAAA
>JAVJGJ010000057.1:49800635-49831409 GCA_035590215.1 Microhierax caerulescens | reverse complement strand
GTTAAAGGAAAGGGGGGGGGGGACACGACATGTATGAAAAAAATAGCCACTGCAGGTTCTTTAGAAGGATATATAGGCATATATCGACTGAGGTTAACACCAACTGCTACCAACACACTTTGAAGTACTGAGATACCTTTTAAAACACACAGCAAGTTAAAGCTGTGTTATTATTTAATGTTATTTTGACTTTAAACACCTAAAAGATGTCTATTTTATCAAAATAAAAAGCATCCATTGAAGAGCATCTGAACTTTTTTGAGATACAGATTCAAGTTTAAAGCATGCAATGCAAAACTTTCAGTTTCCAGTTCCTCAGGACACTTGAAGAATTGTGCCTTCACAACAGTTACAACACTACCAACTCAATGAACATACCTACATTTAAAAAAAAAAAAAAAAAAAGTGTAAATCAAAATCAACGCTTATTTTCTAGAAAAAAAAAATCTTGAGAAAATGACAACAGCTTTTTGGTAATTAAGAACATCATTCTGGTTTTATGTTCAAACTGAATGAGAACACACACACTGAAACCTTATGCTAAGGGCAGTTCTGTTAAAAAAGCTCCCACTATTTTGCCAGCCTTAAAAAGGCCTGACCTCCTCAATTTAACCAGATAAACAATGATGAACTTAAATTAATTTAGGTGACATCAACAGCAGGGCAACAGTATCTGTCACTTGAAGAAACTATATATTCCCTCATCCCTCCTGTGTTAATATGTGCACATCTGAATTTTATTAACTTCCATATACAGTGAAGTGTAAGAGCCTTCAATTACTTGGAAAATGCAAATTTAAAAAATCTTACACATCCTATTGAGAGCTGAAATGACTTAGGGCTACAGAGCAGCGTCAGATGGTATAGGCCCGTATGACAATTGCACAAGCTTCAAAAGACAAAAAACTTAGGCAGTGACAAGACCACAGTAATAGATACTAGTCCTTCACTCTATTCTGTGTGGTCCTGTTAGGCTTACTGGGTTCTACTTTTTGTCTCCCTCCCACTCCGCAACTACCTGGACTCTGCACCCTCTCCCCAGCCCAATTCTCCTGATCCCAGTCCCCAATACACTGTTCAAACCATGCAGTTATTTTTAAGTATCAGCAGTGGCCAGAACCTCCATGCATACATCATACCCCTGTTTTGGCAAACACTATAATGGACCCGTGCTAGGAGTGCTTTCTGCTAAACATATCGGACTGTCCAAATCAGCCTCCCACTCAAACTCTGCTGCATTCACTGAAATTACTGCAGAGTATGTAAAAAGGGAAAGGATGTAGCAGAGGTGACAAATGCATCTGGATTTATACAGCTACTTCAGGCACCTGGGTACGGCAACGCTGAAAAAAGAGCCTGACTGACTAATAACAACAGTCTGCAGTACTGTCTGTGTAAAATGACAGTATGATATTTTCATTTTGCACCAAGTACATTCATTGATAACACCTGTCAAAGCTACAGGGTATCAAATTAATTTTCACCACCTGTTGAGAAGGTGAGCAATCTACACAAACCACCTGGTTTCTCTAATAAGCAGCAAAACTTAACCAAGAAAATAAACACCATGCTTCTTCCCTTACAACTCCTAGGAATTGCTTTTGCCCCAAAAGGAGGGGCAAGGAACACTCACAAAACCAATCTTCCACTAGAGATAATTTTGATCTTGGCTACTAGGTTGGAAAATCCAATGTGTTTTTGTGAGCTGGCAGGTGATTAAAGCTGTCAAGCTGTGCGCTCTCCCAAAGGGCAGCGGGAACTGGGGTTTTGTGTGCTGCAAATCCCCACTGACTGGCAGGAAAAGAGCTGACAGAGCATCCGCCAGCGCCACAATGGTAGTGCTGTCACTAAGCCTGGAAGCTGGGGGTTCAACAGTGCTGCAAAACATTAACTCTGGGAAACAAGAGTGAGAAAAAGACCCTTACGACTATCAGTAAGTATCTGAAAATAGAGGAGTCAAGTCATCCATGCTGGAAGGAATAGAGAATTCATCCTAGGGAATGTCCAGGAGGTGTGGGGTGGGGGGTGGGGGGGTGGGCATGTTCTACATAGTGTTTCTCCAGAAAATTTTGACATTTAACACTCGGGGAGTGTCTATCAGTTTTTCCTATGTGCACGTCCCTATAATGCATAACAAAAAACTAATCTCCGGGTTTGAACAGAGCTCTAATTTTAGCTCAGCACTGTGCAAGTGTATGGACCATACAATTCCATATACATTTCATGAACAGCATATGGCAGGATAAACTGTATCATTAATCTGATCTCTGTACCCGTATCAATGATTACATCAAATTTTCCAGCAGCAATTTCATCCCTGCCCCTTATATAAGCTGATGATTTACTACATCAACTTCAGCATGCTTTATCATGTGACAATTATAATGCACATGTATTATGAGACTAAAACTCTATCACACTTGCAAATTTATTCTAATGTTTCTGTTGCATGCTTATTTTGGAGATTTTCTGATTTCTTTCAACAAAACCTTCATACTAGGTTCTCAGAGAAATTTCTGGAGACAGAAATTCTATCAGATGGCATCGTTATAAATAATGACATAGCTTAAAAGCAGAGCTGGGAACTTCAGGTCTGTTACAAGTGATCTAAATAATGACCTTACCTCTGCACAAGTGATCTAAAGAGAACAAACATCAAAAAATGAACTTCTCTTTGCAAAACACCACCAGAGGTGCAAAGAGACAACTTATGCTCTTGCAGTGGATTACACAGCAGTAGAAAGATGACCCCAAAATTTTGGGGTCAGCCTTTGAAGCTCTGTAATGGATACTGTTGAGAAGCACATTTCAGCCTAGTTGAACTTTTTTGTACATCTGTGTCCCATCTCCTCTTAACCTTGTCTCATGCTCTCTGCTGATCAAGCTTCAGCTTTTCCAGTTCTTTAGGTTTCTCCTGGTAGCTCCTCTGTTCCCAGCTCTTACTCTTACCTACCCCACTCATCCTTTCTGTCCTCCAAATCCACGTGCTTGTTCAATGCGTGCACGTGTCTCAACCATGTGCACAAGCTTCCAGTCCTTTAGGCCAATCCTCTTCTCCCCATCCCCCAACTCCGCAGGCCTAATATCTTTGCCAAATCTGTCACATCGCACACATGTGTACTACTCACAAAAAAGGTATCTGCAGGAGGTTACGCACTAAGCTGCTCCACCATCCATACCATTTGGCCCCTTCAGCTAGTTTTCTAAAATACCATCTCACTTGGGAGCTGTTGGCAATGGACAGCATTCATAAGACAGCACTCCTTTTATTTCATTCAACAATGCTCCAACACCATCCTAGGCAGCTCCTGTCACATATATGCTCTTATGTTCCCCAGGACACAGAACATACATAACCAAGGCCATACTATAAAAAACCCCAGAACGTTCTGCTGAGCTGCATCAGAATCCTGGTATTATACCAGACACTTTGAACTGAAACTTTCAAAACCATCAACTGATATAAGGCACAGATCACCATGCAGGACTTGGAGAAGATGCAACACCAAATGCCACATGGTGTGGAAGTGGCCAGGCCACACAAGGCTGTATCCCCTACCAGTGCTAAATCAGCCACTTCACCCTGCCTGCAGGATCCCCTTCTTGCCCAGCAATTCCCAGCCCGTTTCATCAGCTCCACAGCTCCTCACAGACTCTGGGCCTACCCATTCTCCCTCTTACTGACCCTCCTTGCTCCTCCACATTACCAGCCATTCATCCCTCTAAATTACTGACAAGCAACATTATTAACCAAAGGGAAAACTTCCTTTTTCCCATAAACCACTGGTTCTTTCGCCAACCCCCAACTCGGCCAGCACCCAATGGCTTATTACTATAATTACAAAGGAAGGTTTTTCAGACACCTGCAGGTATGATCTGGGATACATTCAGTGTAGGTACAGTATTTGTTACAGCTTATGCATTGCTACTGAAAATGGACAAGCTGAAATTTATTATTCTTTAACTCTGACAGTAATAAGTAAATGTTTACAGATATTGCAAAATAGAGATCTTTGAAAGAAAGGGAAAGGTTTCTAAACAAAAGCTTATATATAAAAAAAAAAACTAAAGAAAAAACTTCTACTCTGTCATTATCTCCAAAAGTGACCGAATTACTTTGGCTGAATTTTTGCAAATGCAGCAAAAAACAGCGTCAAACATCTTTAGAAACAGATAGCACTTACAATCTCTCCCTTAACAATAAAGGATAAAACAGAATCAATTGTTACAAGTTATATGTATTTCATGCAATTTTATATCACTGTGCCCGTATGAATTAAAATAACTCAAAATAGGAACAAACACATAACAAAAAACTAATCTCCGGGTTTGAACAGAGCTCTAATTTTAGCTCAGCACTGTGCAAGTTTCTTCAGGTATAATTTTCTTCAAAGTGTCTAAGCTTTAATATATGAAAGTTGTTCTAAATTACCTTTAAAAACCATTGCAGGGAAGGCTGCATCCAGAACTGGTGCACCATAAAGCTTGCTCGGATGGCTCTGCAGCGTCTGCTGTGCTCAGAGCGATACTTGACTTTCAACTCTGTGTTCCCACGTTCTTAGGAGCTGACTTTGAATTCAGGACTGCATCAAGCACCAGATTATACTTAACTATATACATACGTGTCATCTACTTCAACAACTGGGGAAGCAGGTGGGATCCAACTAGAAGCCACTGAACCACAGCCCCAGGTCCAGGCAGCCTGCACTACAAGGTGCAGTCCCTTGCAAAAAGCCCAGCCCAAGTAACAACCCTGAACAGCTAAAAGAGATCTCCTTCCCTGTCTGTAACGTAACAGTGCCAGTAAGAGCTTTGAATCCAAAAGCAGCACACTGCAAGTAAAATTAGTTCAAAGCACTGGATCGTGACTTGGCATCTAATCACTGCACCATCCTACATGATTCACCAAATTGAGAACTCCCAAGTGTCTGACCTTAACAAAAGCAAACCTCCACCATATATCTACCATATATTTTTAAGGATAAGGAACACTGCAATACAAGCTGTTCAGCACAATGATGCAAGTCAGGCTGTTGTGCAAATGCTGTGTGAGCTCGTTTTACATTAAATAAAACAGATCAATAGTTAGAAACAAAAGTATGTAATTCTTTCAATTATGCAATAAGCCTTTTAAAAAGGCACTGCAGTATTTGATTGTTTAAGCACGGTGGGCAGAGATTTGTATTTTAAATAAATGTTGCTCTATTTCCCACCCCCACTCCCCTGGCTCAATAGGAAATTCCCAGTGTGGGAGCTAAGAACCCACTCTAGATAAAGAAGCATCTCAATCCAAACAAGAACTACTTTTTCATTTTAGAACATTAACTCTATAAAAGAAAACACTAAGTGCCCCGGTGCTTTAAAACTGCTTTCAGCTTTCCTACAGAGCATACAGATGTTTTTTCACATTAAGAAGCCAAAGATCTAAAATTAGAAAAGCTCTGAGTATGAGGACCGGACACACTGACTGCTGGTGCAAGCTCTCTCATTTAGATGCGTAAGAGTTTTAAAAGTCACATGTCCAGTCCTGCACAGACCCTCCCTTTTTCTTGGGTTTTTGTTTTGTTGGGGATTTTTTTAGTATTATTTTCTAATCCTTCTGCCAGCTTGCCTTCTCTGCAGAGATACCTTTCTTTACCCATTCATGGACCACACTGTCACCAGCTCCTTGTGTAAAGGGTTGGATTCAAACCAAGTGACTGAGGGAAGAAGGTCTTCCAGGGATTTTGCATGTACAGTTTCCTTCATCAGTCACCTGCAGATTATACACCAGGACTGAGACTACGTAACAGAGTTTGAGTAATTAATACAAAGTGAACTGCCACATGTACAAATGTATTACACATAATGCATTCTTATAATTAATCACTTAATCACTGTAATAAGCACACAGGATTAAAATACTCTTAATGTTAACCCTTTGTAAAGGCCTGTATATACACCATTTCCACCCAGTACAGAGTTGAGTTTTTAGAGTAATTCTTTCTAGCTTTCAAATATCAGACAGATGCTAAACTTGTAAATGCACAAACAATATATTCAAGTATTTGATGATATTTATTGCTGAAATAGCTGGCAATAATTGTCCTTTTTAACTACATGAAGAGATATTATAAAAACTTCTAGTGCATTAAGAATAATAATAATAATTAAAAAAAAAAAACAGTGAACTGTTTTTCATTAGTTTATGGTGATGAAAGTCACACTGCTGACAGCTCAAAAATAATAAGGAAGAAACCCCTCAGAATCAATGGAATTAACAGAATAAAGCCACGTAGGTCTCAAATCCAATCATTAGACACTCTGAGGAATACTTACTTATTAAATACTGAAATCAATCAAACTTTTGGAGGTTGTCATGGCCTACTTAAAAACTAGTTAGATGAATACTTGTGTTGAATTACCCATTATCCTATCCAGTTTTAAAAATTATCTGCTGACATTAAATATTTACTTTAAGATGTTAAATAATTAGAAACTGCAAAACTATTTATTTACTGATTTTTAAGCAACCAAACCAAAAAGCAATATGGAATGGGGATAACAGACAGCAGTAATCTCCCTTTGTTTAGAATGTGCATTTTTAGAAGTGTAACTAAATACTGTTATTTCACATGATGCTTACTTGAGAAAAAGCTTCTTAGTCAGTTATTAGTGGTTTGAACAGGAAGATGGCCTTTAAGTTAAAAAATAAATAAATAATTCCCTACTACATAATTTTTTCTATCTTTCAGTTTTCCGTATTGCCATTTTCTAGTGACATCTGAAGAATACTGTTACCAGCCAGTGTAAATTCATTCTAAGGAAAATGTGAAAAAGTTACATATTTTCTCCAGTAAAAATCCTACAAGTATTCTGTGTAAAAAAGAAACTGGGTATGTGTCTCCTTACACCTTGACTGAATAGTTCTTTTCACACTGCTCCAAAAATAATTTATGGGTCCAGTGCTAGAAGGTAACACAGCTTCAAAGCCATCTGAGATGCCATCTGGGGAAATTTACTTGAGTTTGTCAAACAACATCTGACAATTGACTAGATATCACTGATTGCTAGAAAGGATAATAAACTAAATTACAATCCTTTTGCTGGCAAAGAGTACAATTGAAGATACAGGCAGCTAATGAGGAAAAAGAGGCCTTCCAATGCAAGACATGCTAGCAGGGCACAGAGAGATGAAGTCAAATTTAACAGCTATCAAATCAATAGAAAACAACACTTTCACAAATAATGATTAACTGGGAATCATCATCTGAACTGGAGGTTATTGTCATCGCTCTCCTTCACACAAAAAAAAATGCTGAAACCAGCACGCAGGTGCCATGGGTGCCATGCTTTTCTTCCCTGCCTTGGGGGGGGGGGACGGACGGGACGGGACACGGACAGACGGACGACACACGGACACAGACACACGACACAACCAAAAACTTACAGCATTTCACATTACATTGCTTGGCAGAGAACAGCCAGAAAAAAAATAATTACCTCTAACAATGATGCAAGTCCACTGAAATCCTGCCAGTTAAAAATGTCCGCCTTTATGTTCAGGTTTCACAGAAAGACACTAAAGATGTTCCCAAGGCTGTATTTATGCTTTGCATCGTCTGTCTGGCGATACACAAAAGTCTTTCCAAGGTCTTTATTATTAGGGTCAGGAAGTTAAATGAGGCAACACATGCACAAAGAGAAGGGAAAGCAGAAACAAACTCAAGAACTGTCTCCAGCTGGTTTAATACTTCAAATGAAAAGTCCAATAGCAAATATTTCACGTATTCTCACTACAGTGTTTGCACTTGCAGAAAATGTTTCTCTGCATTCTGAAATTAAACTTGGAAAAGCCTCACTTGAAATCACCCCATGTCAGTACACTATGAATCACCCCATATGCTCCCTTGCTCCTTACAGCCCACCCACTGCCTTAGCACACTGATGCGCCATCCTTAGGATTACAAAGGATGCTCCAACAAAAAGGGATCACCCACTGTTTTCTATAAATCATCTTGAACGTCATTGATTGTTTTAACAAAGGTTGTTCAGACACGTGCATCTTAGGCTGTCTTGCACAGAGAAGAGGAAGAATCTGAAACAATGACAATATTCCACCCTAGAATTCAACATGGGACAATAATGAAAACTTACTGTAATAGGCTGAAAGTGACAAAAGTTATTTAGCTTTCCCTAACAAGCAGCATATGAAATACAGCAGAGAAAAAAAAAAGATATTTTTTAGTCACTCATTATTATTTACTGAAGAACTTGGGATGCCTATCAAGCGCACTAATCATGGCCCAAAACACTGACGTTATGTGGAAGCATAACAAGGTGTTTCTCTTGATTCAGGAGAGATTAAGCTGGAGGGAAACATGAAAGAAAAAAAAAATCACAAGAAACCCTGCTGAGCCTGATACCCAAGTTCTGCTTTCCATGTCTTACCATACTTGAATAAACATGAACTGGAAGTTTTACATTTAAGGCAAAAGAGCCCACCCTGAAACACCAGACCTTTTTCTCTAAGTAAAAGTATTCCACTGTTCAATCTTCAAATACAAATGCATATTTTGAAGATTTCTACCACATTCCAACCATTTTTTCCACCTAAAGCAAACCTTTCCTTCTTTGACCTGTTAGTTTCTTAGACCTGGTAGCTTGAACAAAACAAACAAACAAACAACACCCACCACCACCGCCACCCCACCACCAAACCACCCACATTACATTGCAACTGCTATTCTTAAAGCTAAGTAGAAAGGGTAAATCTAGACAAATTATCCTTTGCTTTGAACAGCAACAAGCTGGGTTTTCTCTCTCCCTGTTTCATCTAGGCAAACATTTAACTAGGCATGCTGACCTGACTGAAATTTAAAAGCCTAAATAGCAAAAAGCAGTCCAGAGAAAAAGCTTCTGTCCTAGACTTCAAGTAACTACTTCCCTAGGAGGGGAGGACTCTTCCTACTTCACATGCCTAGTGATGTTATCATTCTAGTTTGAGCTGGTGTTGGACAATGGGATGGCAGGTAGTCATTTGGAATCCAAAAACGGTGGAGACTGCAATTATCTTATGCATATTACCACCACCACATTCCTAGTTTAACAGCCACTCCTCCCTGACAGAGCATAACCCATCCTGTTCCCATACCCAGGTCACTCTCTCCGGGAATACTTTCAGTTCTTCTTGCTGTATCTGAGTCACTGCATTTTGTAGCACACGAACATGCATTAGTGCAGAAGGTATCAGCTACTCCTCCTTAGGGTATTCAGCAGGTCCAGGTGGTGTCATTTATTCCTGCCTAGGACACTAAGCTGGGAGAAGGTGGAGGACAGACCACACAGTAATTTCTATCAAACTACTATCAACAGGGAAGACACAGCAGCAGTGCAGGGTTCACAACTGGGAAACATCACTTATCCCATCCTCCCTCCTCTCCCTCACTAGAAAAACTTCTCCCACTCCTAAGCAAAGACACATTTTTGACACACTTTTTTCTGTTTCCTTATCTCTTATTTCTTATCCCCAACCCCCACTCATTACAGGCTATCTGTACTGACTTTTGTTCTTAATACTGAAGCAGTGTTCAGCCTCAGGCAGCCTCACATAACTGCATTCCCTCTGACTGTGTGTCTCCATAGACAGCATGGCACGGTACAGCTATGCCTGAGGAAGCTTGGATGCCAGACACCTCCATCTGCAGGGCAGCGTGGGACCAGGCGTTGACTCCCGCAGCAACAACAGAGATATACTGGCCTCTTCTGAGGGCTGTGCTGCTACTCCCGGTATTAGATGCAACGTGGTACATCACTACAGCCACATAAAGCAGCTCCGTATGAAGATTTTTGTATAACCAGCCTTTCAGATACCCTGCGAAGAACAGTACACCTACTCAGTTTCTCTGTCCTGTCCTTGGGCTAGTAAGGCTTTCCAGGCCTGGGGAGGCTGCGAGCACTTGCACTAGGCCTCTGAACCTCTTGCTGGGATCTCAGGCTGGAAAGAGTTTTGATGCACCCAGCACCCTGAACTCCAAGAGAACTTGTTAGCTTGCGCATTTCATGCAAGACTGCACAAAGCTGGCTTGGATCTAGTACTGAACCTAAGCCAAAATCCTCCTGGCACCTGCTGAAGATTGCAGCACGGAAACATCCCAGTTGGAGACAGCAGTAGACAGCTCGAGCCCAGGCAGGGCCAGTGCCAACCCCTGAGTGGGAACCCTTTGTGCCACAGCAGCCACCCTGACCTAGCTTGTCCAGCCTCCCATCTCAGGTGGGCATTTCAGCCTCTCCACTGCCTAGGCTGAGGGACAGGGACTGCGCCAGCATGCAGTAGTACTGAGAGCAGATTAGTATCAATGGTGGAGTGGCTGGCACCATCAGAAGGCAGGGCCTGTGGCAGAGCCCGAGCGTGAGGCTGTTCAGAACCTGGGGTCTTTGCGGGCACAGACAGGGAGGCAGGGTTGAAGAAATCACAGGATCTTTCTCAAGTATGCCCCAAACTGAAGTATGGTTTTCAATACCTGGCAGTACTGCTTTATAATTTACACTAGCTGCAAGTGTGAAGTGAAGTTTTTCAGGGCTGGAGGACTTCGCTGTAACCAGCAGGGATTTCAAAGCACAGAAGTGCCTATGTGTATGCAGTCAGCTAGCTGGGCACATAGAGACAAGGAAAATGCTTGCCCACTCTTAAGAGTAGTTTGCCATCATCTTACAGACAAAAAATGCAAAAGTGTGAAAGGCTTTCAGGCAGTAGCAAACTAGTCATTATGGATCGCAAAGATTTTACCGTACAAGAACAGATAAATGATTGAATTTTACATTGTGAATGACAGAGAGCAGTTTTCCCAGTAAAATACTAGGAGTAGTAAAATTATTTCCCAATGATTAGCACCTTCCTAGATTAATGATTAAACAAAAAGCTTAAAAATAACTATTTAGTTTTATTCTGAAGTACAGTATTGGAAAAGGAAAACTGAGTCTCACTAAAATGAAACCTCATTTAATAAGCTTTATTAAAGGCTTATTAAATATTTAATAAGCCACAGTGAACAAAAAGCTTATGGCAGTATGTTCATAAGTCACTGAACTACTTTCTTATTCCCAAATCACCACCATCGGAGGACAGTATATTTCTGTGGCAAATGTCAAGCCAGAAGAAAATTGATAAGAGTATATACTGATAATCAAATGTTTTCAGTACCAAACGGAAATAAATTTTCTGGTGAAGTAAATGGTGAATAAATTCCCACTCAGTGTGGATAACAATATGAAATGTAACACACACACATCCATAAATCTAAGAGGAAGTTCTCAGAATTTCAGAATCCAGTGGATCACAGGCAGATATGGATCTCGGACAGTGTAATTGTCAGTTATCTTTACTCTAGCCAAACTGGGTTTTTTTTGTAGATTAATATCTTTTCCTCAAAAACAAATAAAACTCAAATTACTAACTTAAATTGATCTTCATTTAGTTCTTACTACAATCAAAAGAACAAATACAAAAGTACAAATAATTAACATACCTTTCCAAAAAGAAATTACAAATAAACCTAGGAGTTAGCAAATAGAGAAGAAACCAAGCCACTGCTCAAACTTCAAAAGTTTTCAATCATATTGCCAAAACACTTTAAAAAAAAAAACAAAACCACAAAAAAACACAAAAACAAAACTCAAACCTGAATGATCAAGAAATAAAAGGAAAGGTACATATCTGGTTAAGAAATTGGAGGGAAACCCCCAAAAAACAGAGACTAAAACCAATCAGTTAATTTTCATACTGGGAAAGGTCAAAGAGTCCATGCCAGACCTCCCAGAGATAAGGATATTTGAACGTTGCCTGAAACAGGGAGGAAGAGGCAGATGAAGGGTGAAACACAGGGCTGAGGAGACTGCTCAGAGCCACAGGGACAAAGGCCAAAACTGCAGAGAAGTGCAGGCCAGCTGTGAGACTGACCACCAGGGTGACAGGACAGCAAATGAAATTCAGCAGGGTAAGACCACAGTAATGGACACTGGGACATAGCCCATGAACAGATTCAGTAACAAATTCCAGGGGGATTGTTACCAAAAGATGATTTTGGCATTTAACAGCTCTTCAACAATGTGAGTTCAACCCCCAAGCAATCAAAAAAAGCAAGCCAGAAGTTGGGTACTTGTAGGAATTAGAAGGGAAGGAGCAGGGTAAATACTTCATTACCCAACCATATATTCCAGAATATCCCTGTATCCTGAGTGACGTGAATCATTAACACCTGCCCAGCTCAGAACAAGGTTTCTGTTTGAACTGGTTTAGAAGTGATCAGCCGGGATGATTATGACCACTAAACAATTTCTGAGAAGAAAACGGCCATTTGCACTTAATCTTCAGGTCATGGGAAAGTTGGCTGAAGTAGTAGGGACTAGAAGAGGTAAGATAACAGATGACATGAAATGGCTGAGTAAGAATTTACATTGTAATTAATATTTTTTGCTACAGGATACAGTGAACATTAAATGGAAGTTATGCACCAGACTTAGATACAAAATCTGCAACAAAGCCTACAAACAGTAAGTGACTCATCACAAAGTCTAAGTAAGCCAAGACACAGGATGCTGTGAACAACAGAAGTCTGCATGGGTTTTATTAAAAGAAAACAAAACAAAAAGAAAAACAAAACAAAACAAACAAACAAAAAAAAAACCAAAAAAAAACCAAACCACCAAACAAAACCCAACTCCAGAAAGCTACCAAGATGAAAACTGCTAGAGTGCATTACATATTCTTGCTGGCTCTCACTTTGGTTCTCTCACACATCTACCATCAGTCCCCAGACACTGTGGTAGTGGGACCTTTGGTCTGATCCAGTATGCTGGCTCTTACCTTACCAATGGAAGTAGGACTAAATTCTGGGTGTAGGTATCTGCACTAGTGAAGAAAACATTTGGCAGAGAAGTTTACCACCATGTCCTTCACAACTATACTGAAGTTCATTAGCACTACCATAAATGTCTAAATTGTCTAAAAAGCTCACTTTAACTAAAAACTAATAGTCCAGTCAACAGAAGTTAATGAACATAGGTAGGTCTCTCACCAGGAAAGGGAGGGAGAAGGGCTTGCTTGGTTGCTAGCCTCACTGTGTTAACCATTAGAGCTACACAAGAATAGTGGTTAATGTTCTCCAACTGGAGTCTTGGTGGCTCATTGCCCATCTCAGACTCACATGAGTTTTGCTGCCCTACACCACAAGCCAAGTCACATCTGAACAGGTCAGGCAGAGGGAATGGGGCTCTGTGTAGTCACAGAGCAAGCGAGGACTACAGTTTTTATTCTAGCTTGCACCTTTCACTGTAGACCAAATGACAGCTCACACATGGTGAATTAGGGCTCTGTCTGAGAAAATATATCTTGTCTGACCTAAATTTGCGGTGTAACACAGAATGTAGGTAAGAACCCATGAACCGTAGGAAACTGGTAAAGTGGAAGGGTCACAAGCCTGTTTTCTGGGGCAGAACCAAAAGAAAATGTCATTTCCTCATGCCTGAACTTGTTCATCTCCAAGCAGACCAGCCTCAGTTCTGTTCACAATGCTTCCTAGAGATAGTTCTGCACCCATCCTTATCTTATGCATTTATAATCTTTTAGGAGCTAACTGGTATGATAAATTAACCCCTTTAATGAACACATAAGCCCACTACAATCAACACAAAAATTTACTATAATTGCAGAAGTGTAAGATTGACCTTAAACTACAGATTTAACATTATTTCTAACTGCACCCAAGACATCTCAGTTCAGAAGATGAACGTTACACAGTCTGACTTTAAAAAAAGTAAAAAATCATGTCTAGGACATAAATCAACTACAGAAATTAGATTTAAAGATTTTTAAATCTTCCAAAACATAGTATTTTTTAAAAATATGGGTTTTTTAAAGAAACCAAGGTTTATTTAGAAGATACAGTTCTCTCCAAGACAAATAAAATTTAATTATAATGATCAAGTAACACCTAGGGGTAATGTGAGTTTAATCCTTCATCTTCTAATCAAGTCTGACTTAAAAGTTTTGTTGTATTTCATTTTAATAATATTTTAATGAGATTTACCATACAGCCCAGAAAGAGCGAAATAGGTTACTGTGCTGAGATGAACTGCCTCAGGGGACGTAGGAAAAGAGACCCAGGACAGAACCCTCTTCAGTACTGCATCATTCTGCCTTCATCTGTCAGCTCTATTCTCTACCAGCACATCTGTGATCACAGAGACGGTGGTACAACAGCCTGTTAAACATTTAACAATTCCAGCTCAGAAGAATATGAGAGGACTTTCCATTGTGTTTTAATTGCGTATTTCTTTGATAAGAAAAAGACAGAGGGAAAACCTCTCACACATGAGGCTATTGCCCTAGAGATGGTGTGGAATCTACATTTCCTTTCAAAGTACACAAACATGAACTTGACAGCAACAGTAAAACAGAGTGAAAAATGCCATAGGAGCAACACTAGACACTTTTGAAGCAGATTAATTTACAAATGTGTATTAAACAGACCATTCTTCACCCACAGTAACTTTTCCTCCCAGCTTCACTGTACAACAGCTTTGTACAAACCTCCTGTTGACATTAACTAGAATAAAAATCAGAAAACACAACAATAACAGGCATGTTTTCTATATATATAAGGGGACAACTGAGTAATTAAAAAGTTGTTCCACCACTAAATAATGTAATTAAAAGATATTACTGGTGCTAGATTCATAAAAATGGAAAAAGGAGCTGAACAAGCGGGTCTGATGCAGACAGAAGAGATGAGATAGCAAGCACCAATAGATACACAATTAGCACTGTTAATTTGCGGGGGGGGTGGGGGGGGAAATGTGTACAGCTTTCTGCTCTCCCTTAATCCACAAAGGCAATTTTAATTTCAGTTAGCTTTAATAAAGCAAGGACTGATGCTTTCCTACAGACTACACATGAGCAGTGTGAACCCAATCTCTGTCAGATAACAGGGTCTCAGGAGGGCCATGCCCACACTAGGAATTTTAAGCACAGGTTGAAGTCATTGCCTTAACATAGGCAATTAACATTTTAGGAGCAGCTGAGGGTGCCCAGCTTGGCCTCAGATTGGAACCACATTCTCCAAGGTGGATTTGCCCACTGGTTTATTTTCAAGCTCTTCTTCATCACCTGTCCCTGACATGGGTGGAGAACCAAACTCATGCTCACCTAGCTCCACAAAGTAATTGCAGGTGGTGGTGGTGGTGGTTGGGGGAGCTGTTAACAAGAAAGCTGACAGGATCCCTGAGGCCACTTTTTCCTCTGCAATTAACCATGCAGCTCAGATCTCAAGCATATCTAGAGCACTAAGTCTCAGTAAAAATATTGGCTGCCCTGCTTATTCAGAACAAGCAGGGCATCTTTTGATAAGAGTAGATTAACTGAGATACAGTATTATATAAAGCCTTAGAGCAACCAGATGGGGGGGGGGAAGGAAATATGTATCTACAGAAAGTATTTTTAGACAAAATAAGTTATCCAAAGCAATATCTGATGTCTTAGCCTTATCCATTACCTCCAACACCATTTCTCACCAATATGAATTCTCTCTGCAATCCTGCCTAACCCCAGTACTTACACTTTCCCAAGCCTTTTTCCAGATGATAACAAGGTCATTTTAATTCAAGCTTCAGCCAATATTTAAACATCTTTTCACATGATTCAGTTGTCTAAATGCACTAAATCAACTGCTTCATATTCTGTTAGCCATCACTTCTTAAATATAACCTTCCCTTTGCCTTTTTAATCTTAACTCCAGATACAGCAAAACTGAAACTCTTTCCACCAACTACACTTTGATTAGGCTATGGCTTTATTTCTCCTTATACATTCAGATATATGGTAGTCTGTAATGACAAGCATAAGAATTGAAACTGCCATTTGATCCTGTCTTTCTATAGAGAAGGAATTTGCACATTGAAGAGTCCACTCGAATGAGAAGGAATGTAACACAGTTACGCTCAACATGCTCTATTCCCAAAGCTGATGTTCAATCCCACTTCCACTTATGTGAAAGCCTACACTGCCCTACAAATACATTGAAAAGTTACAATACAAAGGTATTTCCTTGCTCTCATTTAAAATTCTGTCCTTAAGACAACTCAACTCTCTTCACATAGCTTTCCTCACATTTTTTTCCATAGTTTTCTAATCTGCAGACTGTTTCTTCTCTCAATACAGCTGAAAACATTTTCAGTTCTCTGCTTCTTCCACACAAGTCTTTCAAAGAAATCTTTTGATATCTTGCCCTCACCAGTCACTTATCATCCCTTGAGAGCTCTGAGGTTTCATTTTCTGGTCTCCTCCAACTGCCCGTTCTTTCTTACTGTCTGAAACCCTTACACTTACACTGACTAACAAAAGGAGGGGAGAAATAAAGAACAAAGATGCCTATTTGCAATTTACTGGAAACTTGAATCATAAGAGAAAAAATACAAACCCAAAGTACTACATCATAGCAAAGAATTACTGCCAGTCCAACTCAGCACAACCAACACACTGCAAAACCAGAACAGCCTCCACCCATGCAACTATTTAAAAAGAAGTCTGAATCAGTCTGCTTTCTCAACATTACTACACAGAAAGACAATGTTGTCACGCTGCCCTGCAGTTGCAGCTATTTTGATCCAAGAAAAGGTTGGATATGCATTTAATAGTCAAGCATTCTCACTGAGAGCACTGAGTCAAACCATCCTCTCCCTGGTAGGAGGCTTTGCCCCACGGGCTGAGCTGCTGCTTTCCCCACCTCCACAGCCCAGTTTTGGGGCCTGGTGGCTGCTTACACACCCAAAATGATAGACCATCACTTCACAGACAACTTGCCATTTTACAACTTTGACACATTTTAGTTTTTCTGCTTTTATGATGCAAAGCTAAGTAACATTTAATAAAAGAATGAGCACAGAATGACTTAACTATGGGCATATATTAAATCAAACAAATGAAGTGGAACAACTGTCTGTACGAAAAATTATACAAATATGTGACTATCATTAAATGATTAAGTCTCTGGGTGAGAGAAATCACATGCTTTTGAATCATGCATTTATGCCATAAGTAATTAAAGCAATAATTTTAAGTCAGTCTGAGTATGCATCTCCATGTTATAACAATGTTTGTTTTAATACATGGATCAAGCATTAAAGATGCTTTGCTATCAAAGAAGATTGAAAAAAAATCAGCTATCAGGCTTTCAATTACTTTATTTAAAACTAATTTAAACCCCCTAACATATAATATAGTACTAGACCTTGAAAAAAAAAAAAGACACTGATTTGTACCACAGCTATGAATTTCTTCCTATCTATTTTGAACAAGCTACTACATGGAGCAGATCTCATCCATGTTACTCCTTACACACTCTTCCCCCGTTCCCCATTCCAAGTTTCAGTACCTGAGAGTTATTGGTACTTTAGTCTGTATTTTAGAACAACAAAGCAAGTTAAAACCACAGCAACCAGGAGACTGAGAAAATACCCAACAGCAGTTTTACTGCTACTGATCAGTGGTTGCTAAATGCAGACTAGGCATTAAGAAATGGAGAAGAAAAAGTATAAGGTTGGAGCCTTTATTACGGATTCAGCTCATTATGAAAGGTGTGGCTTTAAAATTCTAACTAGGTAATCACATCATACAGGGAAGGGAGGCTATCCTGAGTCCTGCAGAGATCCATGCTCAGGCTTATGCTGTTCAGTGTGTTCAGAAATGAGCTGGAAAAGGGGCAAACTCTGAGCCTCCTAGTGTATCCAGATCATTCTGACTGTAAAGACAAGGACTGACTGCAAGTAACTGAAGAAGGGCCTTGCAGTACAAGGTCAAGCAGACAGTAAAACAGCATAAAAAGACAAATAAAAAAAACAGCTATACAATATGTTCTGAATTCATCATTTTAAAAAAATACGAAGAACAAAATATTGGGTTTATGATTAGTGCTTCTAAGAATGATCAGTGCAACCCTCATCACTGGGTGAAAAAAAAAAACAAACAAGTATTGCAAAAGCAACAGCAAAAATAACATTTTTTAAATGTATACTGTATATACATATCTGATATTTACAGTATAAATCCATGATACAGCTGTATCTGCATTGGTGTTAATTTTTGCCCTCCATGAAAAACTTTTCTCCCTCAAATCTCAGGAAAAAACTACAGTCACATTTGAAAACATTCTTCCAGTCTTGGGGTCTGGGTTTTTTTTTTTCTTCTTGTGTATAGAAATTGTTATTTCTCTCATTAGAAATAACAGTTATCTTAAGATTATTTTTTCAATAGACAGTCTGCAAAACTGGTTTTAGGATACAGATAACTTTCTCACTAAGACTCACCAAAACCCATGATGAACTAATAAAGTCCAACTTCAGTTTTCTCAAAATGATTATGGAAGAGATCATGTTAAAGACACCGCTTGCTGCTGAGGAAAAAAAAAATCCGCTAAATGTTCCCTCTCCTGCAATACATTTAGCACTTTGATTATGCAGAGATACTAGTTTTTCCTCACATCTCTGACAAAGAGACTGGAGTAAACAGTGATCTGCAAATTTATAGTAGCTTGTTACTGGCCATTAACAAGCTTGGACATAAAGACAGCTAAACATGCTTGTGCAGAGACTTCCTAAATGCAAGAGAGACCCACATCAGCTAGACATACACTTACCATTTCAGACTGACCGTAGCAGTAGCTCTACTAATCATGGAGATGAAAGGATACGCAGTCTGTCAGAAAAGGGAACAAAACCCCATAGCTACAGAAGAAAAGCTCCCTGCTCACTGGGTTAGGATGCTTCATTTGCATTATTTGAAGCAAAACAGCTCTTGTCAGGAGGTTTTTGACCACCCATTCTCTTTCATTTCACAGCGGAATTAGGTGATATTATCTATAGCTAATTGTTTGAATTCTTAGAACAGGCTGAGTAAGCAGTAACGTTGGCTGGGCCACACTGGTTTAATACAGCTTTGGAAAACAGAAGGCTAGATCATCATCATCATACTCACATCTGCAGTGTAAAACAAACCCATGACCTTTTGGTCAGAGAGCCACGTCAGCCTCTTCAAGGAAAGACTGAATCCAGAAAGATGAAACTCAGCGTTAAGACCAAACCTTTCTAGAGCTGCCAGACAAGTGGTTCTACCCTCCCCAGGTAGACCAACACCCTTCTCTCTCAGAGGAAAAAACAGCTTCAATTTATGCATTGATGTGAGATGGAGGTAGTAAAGAACTTGTCAGACATTCACTATACTTACTTCAGCGCTACTAACTCGCTGCTAAACAACTTTGCCAATTTCTGGCTTATTTGTACCAATGAGAAGAGCTGTCACATGCCTCAGGCTTCACAGAAGCACAATTTCTCTCCCTCATTTAAATGAGCTTATGGGGTAAAGACATGGTAGAAACTAACAAGCTTCACTGCAGTTGTATCTATTACACCTCTGTATGTTTACTCCCTCCCTGTATCAGTCCAAAGAAAAGGAAATATTTTCCAACTCCAGGAAGTCAAACCTCCCCCTTGCATTGTGCTTGACACTAGGCATGCCTGTGGCACACGTGCTCTGCAGACCACTCAGCTGGACAGAGAGGCAGCTCGGTGCAAAAGAGCAAGACCAAAGCCAACACCTGTAGCTCAGTAAGTGTGCAAGAGGGAAAGCCGCCACTTTTTCCAGCAGCACTCTCACCCTGATAAGCAAGCAGTGCTGTCCTACTGTTCCATCACAGTGCTGTTTCACACCCATTCACCTAATACACATTTCGGGGTACATACTACAAAAGCCAAAAACCAGCAGTGGTAGTCAAGGGCTGTGTCATCTTAGATCCTTGGTTTCATCAAGGTGTCTTGCACTTGGAGGCAAGAAGCAGAGGGACATGCTTAGTTTCAGAGAAGGAAATACTCATGAAAAGTAGTTTGGGACTGTGTTATACCAATAGACTGTTCATTCTGAGAACCAGACAGTCCCATTCATTCATCAAGATTATCCAAACGCTACCACCACTAAGATTTCTTAAAAAAAAAAAAAAAGTTATATGAATGACACAAAGGAAAAAAAATTAAAAATAAATTCTAAAGATAGATTCACTAATAAATGCCAAATTTGACAATGGATGAAAGCACTCAAAACTGAGACATGTCAAGCAATATGTACAAATATTAAACACATCTTCACATACCAACTATTGTAGTCTTCACTACAAAAGCTAGAAAAGCCTCTTTATCCAAAAGACTCTTTATTTGTATCCCATGTGTCACAGGAAAATTGTATGCATATACATGATTGCCAGAAAACTTTTGAAGTTGTAGTTAGTTCATTAAGAAAAAGGTTACAAACCCATGAGAATATCAGCTTCTTACATCAATTAATTAATTGCTTCTTACAGAATGAATTAATTCAGAATCAAGGTAAGTGGTAGTTTTAGCTACCCTTATAGGAAGGCCTAAAATATACTGGACATTACAAACTATATTTCCTAATTTAAAAGATGGATATTGAACTTAATTTTTACTTCAACTGTAGTGAAAACGTTAATTCTGAACAGATGCACCTACAAGGGCAAGATTCATAGACCTCACACTGAAAATGAAAATTCAAAGGAAGTATCACAGTTTAGCTTAGTGTTCTAAACATGAGTCACTGCTAGACATACCTTTTGTAGAAAATGAAAAATCAGCTTTCATAAGATGAAAGTTCAAGTTCTACTACCTCTCACCCTACTATAATTTTTTTCTATCTGTATTTAAAAAAAACACTTAGATTTTAATTAATGCCCTGCAACTCAAAGTCAGGGTGGATCCCTAAGTTTTATGTGTGAAATGAAGTGATAAAAACATTTCATCTTCTACAAGCATTGAACAAATACTATTTCACCTTTTACAAATTGAGTAACTTCAGCACAGAAAACATTTGGTAATGGTCTACATAACACACTTCAGAAAGATAATTTTTTCTTCCCTCCTCCTCTCCATTCAGAGCCAACTGAGGATGCAATGGGGAGAGGGGAAGAACACAGAGAACAAATTGCATTGTATGCATGTCCTTCCACTTCACTTTCTTCCATGCATTATTTACGACAGGAGGCAAATTCAAGAAGTTTGACGAGTACACTGATATTACTCCAGCAAAGAGAAGTTAAGCGTCCATATCACAGAGCTGTCTTACTATTCTCTCCCCGTTTCAGTTTATTTTATAAAGCTTGCTTAAGCATCTTATACAGGCTTAAATCATGCACAGTAAGAAAAGTAAACAGCTTAGTCTTATCAGGAACTCGCAGTCCCTATGTCTAGTACAGGAAACAAGAACAGACATGGAGCTTGGTTAGTCTATACTGCAAGTGTGATTCAGACAATTCAGAACTGTCACTTTGAAAAACAATTTTAGGTACTTATTTTAATAGCACTTGTCACATAAAATTTTCCTATCAGGTTATTTCCTAGAATCACAGAACAGTCTGGGTTCAAAGGGACCTTAAAGATCACCTAGCTCCAACCACCCTGCCATGGGTAGGGACGCCTTCACTAGACCAGGTTGCTCAAAGCCCCATCCAGCCTGGCCTTGAACACTTCCAGGGATGGGGCATCCACAAGTTCTCTGGGCAAACTGTTCCAGTGCCTCAACACCCTCACAGTAAAGAATTTCTTCCTAATATCTAACCTAAATCTACCCTCTTTCAGCTTAAAGCCATCCCCCCTTGTCCTAGCACTACATGCCCTTATCAAAGTCCCCCTCCAGCTTTCCTGTAGGCCCCTTTGGGTACCAGAAGGCTGCTATAAAATCTCCCTGGAGCCCTCTCTCCAGGTTGAACAACCCCAACCCTCTCAGCCTGTCTTCCTAAGAGAGGTAGGTGCTCCAGCCCTCTGACCGTCTTCTTGGCCCTCCTTGGGACTCACTCCAACACGTCCATGCCCTTCTTACATCGGGGCCCCAGACCTGAATGCAGTACTCCATCTGAGGTGTCATGAGAGCAGAGGGGGAGAATCACCTCCCTTGACCTGCTGGTCACACTTCTTTTGGTGCAGCCCAGGATACAGTTGGTTTTCTGGGCTGCAAGCACAAACACCTTTCTTTATTTGCTCATACCTTTAAAGTGCATGGAAAAGGTCTGGGGTTAGCATGGGAGCACAGGAGAGGTAAGGAAAAAATGTTTATTTTTGTTAGAGAGGACTTAAATTACTGAAATATGTTCAGCCACCACTGAATAATCATGTTTCAATGGGAATGCCCACACTTCATTTTCACCTAAAGGGAATGACTTCATCACTACTGCCTGGAGCAGGCTGCCAAGTGACTTTATACAGATTTCATTCTCCCCTTCCAAACACTGTCCCTCTTCTCTGTTGCAGCACTTTAGAAGGCAGAGCATGAGTACAAGAAAGTGTTACCTCCACTAGTTCCATATATTCAAGAGCAGCAATGTGAAAGCCATGCAAATCACAGGTATGTCCTTGAGCAGACTGTCATTTAAGAGCCGAACACATGTCTCCAGGACTAATCCCTGCCTACTTGAAACTGAGGTGTACAGGGAGAGCTGAGGTTAGCAGGAAGCCATGGGCTTTCTCAGCTGCTTCCTTGGTATTCAAAGAACATCAAACTTCACACCATGTTGTATTTTTATCTCTTTGAACATAAACTGTGTGTAAACACTTAAAAGAGGCTTTTCTTAAGGTGCCTACCAACCAATTTTTACCAGAAGCTATCACAATCAAAAAATCCTTAAAGTCAGCATCCCAGTTCTCAAGTCTCTCAGAAATAATCATCCCCCTGCAGACCACATCGGTATCCACCTGAATACTACCTAGAAATGGCAGATTGAGAATACTAGAAGAATTTATCATCTAACAGGATAGGCTATGATTATCTCCATAACATGCAAACTCCTTATAGCCTGTAGCATTTGGGATATATATTTTGGAACTCTCAGAACAGTGCTCTGCAGAAATGAAAACTAAGCTGATGGGAAAACTAGCTAGTTGTAATAAGAGTTGTGAACTTAATTCACAGAACAAAAATATTTCTTTATTCTTTAAAATAGAAGGAAGAAACTACCTCCATGCAAGCTATAGGTGGTGGTGGTGAGGGGAGTTTGCTTGCGTATCTATGTGCAATACTAACAGTTCACAAGTGCTTAAATCCTTTTTTTTTTTTTCTTTTTTTTTTTTAAAAAAAACTCTTAAGTTTCTACTTTTTCTTCCTTGGCCTGTGTATTTTAAATGCACCTTGTAATGCAGGTGCCAAATGTTTCCCTGAGAAAAACTCCAAGGTAATAAAGGTTTAGAAGAAATCTGGTGCTCAAACTAGAAGGTGTCAACATATTTGAATGAAACTGGGCATAAACCACAGTGAAATACAAAAAATTGCAACTAGTTTGCAGGGACAAAAATAGCATGCTTCCAGTTAAATCTGTTAATAGGGAACCTTGGCTGCTGAGTACATCAAACACTTTAGCTTTCCAAAAGGAAATGTTACCTTTGTAAGAGACTTTCTTTCTCATGTCTGTCTAATAGGTAGTGGCACATAAGGCACTCAGAGCATAAAGCAATGACAACAATGCATAGTCAAATGAAGCTGTTCTGTGCCAGCTGTGTAAGCTTCATGAGATTTCATTCACTAAAAGGTCAAGAACTTGTGGTACTGTACTTATGAGACCTTTCAGAAATTATCTGGAGTTCAACTGCCTGTAAGATTTTCCTTGCAGTTCAGTACAAAACTAACATTTCACTGATGTGCTTGGCAATGTGAAAGGTCATCCATATACATGCTGCCATGCAGGAAATTAATTTTGGCCTTTTGTGGCATTTTTGGAACCAAGTGGCTCTCTGCCTTAAGAAAAAGGTTATAGGGGTTATGATGGACAACAATATTTTCCAATTTTACCTCCACAAATCAGATTATTTGTAATGATGCTAAACAAAGAAGCTATCCATCTTGAAAGTTGTTAAAAAAATAATCACAATTCACTTTTTAATTTCATAATTTAAAATTGAAAAAATGAAGTCATCTAACCTGAAAATATCAAGGATTTGGAAAATGGTATCCTGCTGAGTATAATCCTAATGTGCTCGGTTATAAACAAACATACATAACCCTGCAAAATGTAGCCTCTGGCTTAAAAACAATCCTCCATTAAAGCCATAGGTAATCTGTCTTACATAATGCTATTTGCATTTTGTAATCCTGTTAAAAATACTTGTGACATCAAATCAATGTCTTCTGTTCACAAATGCAACATCCAAACCAGGAGTTGCACTCATGTAGTCAAACTGCTTTTGGAGTACTCATGAAGCAAAAGCCCTTTTGTAGCTTTAGCGTTATACATGAACAGCACATCGGTATGATCTGAAGTTTAGTCTTTTAGTACAAATATAAATTAAATTAGAGAACTATCACCACAAAATAGAGCCTGATGTTCCAGTTTGGTGAATTACTCACATCCACGGGTGTGCCAGTTACACAAAGTTTTGCCATTAATAAAGCAGATTATAACTTCAGGGTGAGAAGTTAATATTAATCCTTATGCTAACTCACCTTATCCCACTTAAATTCTGAACAGCAATTCAGATTGTGGTATCACAAAGTCCCTGCGTGTAAGCAGACACCCAAATACACTACACAAGTCCCAATTCAGCCTCAGAATTTCCTAGAGGCTTGGCTTCATTCATCCCCCTGTGCACAGAAGCACATATTCTGGGTAGATAAACACTTACCTTCTGTGTAACACTCTACAGCTCTCTAAGCGATGTCACCAAGCACCTGAAGTCCTCAAGTTCCCTAGGACAACTGAGGAAGTCAGATGTGATGGGGATCACAACTACTTTTGAGAAGCAGAAATAGTGTTATTCCTGCCAGCTTTCTCCTCTGCCAGGTGTCAGAGCACATACCTAAGGATGGGAGATCCAACTTCCAGCCCCATGTGAGAAGAACTGGTTGAACAGAGCTGTTGCTGATTTATTACAGAATGCAGGCTCACCAGAGAGTGTGGTCTGGCATACCAGCTCTCCCAGCCATTCCCTGTTGCACAGGGGCTCAGGGCAGATGGAAACTTTCAAGCAGTACACCCTGGGTCCTGGCAGTGAGGACACTGAGTGCAGAAGTGACCAAAACCCCTGAAGGCCAGCAAAAAAACAGAACCAAGATTGCCCACTTCTGTGCCCTGATCTCTGGAAAAAGTCTGTTCTTCCTTCCTATACTTCTGAAATGTTCACCCACAGAAGAATTACAGACAGACTTGTTCTGATTTAGAGAGGCGACCAGCAGAATCAGAGACTGGTTAAGGTTGGAAGGGACTTCTACAAGTCCCCTGGTTTAAACACTTGCCTCCTACCCTGTTCAGCACAGGAACAAATTCAAAGTTAGATATAATATGCTAAAGATTCCTTAATGCTTTTAATGAAAGAAGGACCAGTACTTCATTGGACTGGTCTTCAGAAAGTGTTTCTTTCTCATCATTAGGCAAAATGCTAAAAACAAAGTTGTATTGGGCAGGCTGGCTTACTGCCCTATACCAAATAGTTCAGATTCTGGTACAGCTGAGGACAGGATTTCACCTTAGTATGCATAAACACACACAGAGAGCTACATTTACAGATATGTTCAATTATTACACTAACATTTCTCAGAAAGATATTCTAGATAGTCCAATAGGCTTCCAAGCCCTGAGCCAGTTTAAAGTCTGATGGTCTCTTTAAATTTGTAAATACAAGTGCTGCATGACCTACCAAATCTGACATTCGCTTAGCATAATAACAAAGATCCATCTAGCCCAAGGTTTCATCTCTGACAGCAACTAAAAGCAGATGCCCAAGAGAGAAGGGTATGTTGGTGGCAATAATCTCCCAGCCTTCATCAACTAAAGCTCAGACTTGCTGCGATTTCCCATTGCTCAACTCTACTGCTACACTGTCTTGATGAAGTACTAATATTTTTACACCATTGCTGTCATTAGAATAAAGACCTCCAATTCCAGAAGCTATAGTACCCTATTTGAAACATTACATGCTGTAAGTGGCAATGGCTGTACAGTTAGCAGTAAACACTAGTACAGAAACTACACTTTAAGACATACTGTGCTTCCATAAAAATGGCAAAATACCATAAAATTTTCCCAGAAGCTTTTTCAAGCGTGTATCAGTTCCTTTATCTTGATTCTACTATCAAATTATGGTTTAAAACAATATATTTTATTTTGTGCCAAGGTCTACAGAATTTGTGGAGAAAAAAAGAAAATAATGAAAATCAAGTGCAACCTGTAGTTAAAAGCCTTAGTTGTCAAGACTAAATCTGTACGCATATCCAGCACACATATTCACCAGCTCCCGGCATGGTTCAGAAACTGTTCATCTGAAATCTCTCAAATCAGTCCCTTGTGCCCCTGCAAAGCATGGTGATTGACTGAACTTCCACCTGCATTTACAACAAAGCAGCTGGTAAACAGGACCTCTCCAATTAGGAATTGTGGGCGATTCCTGAAGTTTTCCCAGGCAGCTCCTGCTGGGCATAGGCCAACTGGTAAGAGTTGCTTGTACACTTAAGTGTCTGAATAGCGTCCTAGGTCGAGAACCCAACTTTCCCAGAGAATCCCCAAGACAGCCAAAACTGTTCCTGGCCATGCAGCAGTCTTCTGTATACATGCAGGACAGCCAGGAAATGTTTCATGCAGAACCCAATGTAACAAAGAAAAACACGTTGTGCACAAACAGCAGAAAATATTTTGTGGAGTCTCATCTAATCCAGCTGGAAAGACTCCCATCACCATCCAGTAAAGGACCATCAGACTCTATCTGAGAAATTATAGATTCTCCAGATGAGCATTACCCAACAAAACAGAAACCAGTCAATTACTTTTCCTATCCACCCTTTAAACAAACAGCTGTCTGACTGTGCAACACTATCAGGAAAGTTATTTAGAGACAAAGGATTGCATTATCTTTTTCAAGGAAAACACTACAGTCACTTCCCAACATTTACCACCACATTACTTTGTCTGCATCTGTGTTGCTTCCTTAATGGTTTCCAGATTAAAGTTTTTGCCATAATACCTAGAAATCTCTGTTTTATTGAAAATGCACTGAACTAAATGAAGGAAAGTGATCAAAAGCCCAATTCAGGCTTCAGATTAATCCTAAAGGCATTACTCCCATTTTACATAGATGGCAGATCAGAAAAAGCCCTAAAGACTAAGACATTTTCCTGTAACCTTAATGATACCAGATGGAAAAATAAACCCCCTTCTCACACTTTTTTTTCTAAAATACTCCAAGTAAATTCACTGTGTCACCAATGCTCCTGCAAGGACTTTAAAATACTACCCAGATAGGATTAGAATAGTATTACCCAAGCGAAGGCATCTACCACTTAGATTACACTTGGACTGATCTGAAAACTTGTCATCAGCTTCATAACTCTGGCTTCTCATAAAACCACAACACCCAAGTTTGCTTTTATTTTTATTTCTTTATATACACCGTTAAGTGATTCCAACAGTTTTCCTTAGCTAGGACCTTTATACAGTGACTGTCTTGAACTGACAGTGATGGGTGGCGGTATATCTTACACGCAACTTACACCTTAGGACCAGCTGGGAACCGGTGGCAATGTGCACTACGGTCATCTCCTCATATGGTATCATTCCCACCTTCATTTGCCCCGCCCCACCCCCACCACCCCCACCCGGAAACAGCACACTTACTTTTAAAATATCCAAGACAGTAAAGGGATCAGACAATCAAGAAAAAAACCCCACAGGGATAACACATGTGTACATGTATTAAATTACAGAAGTTTTCAAATTCAAAGTTGCTGAAGAGGTCAGTTACACTGTTGACTATGAATGGACACAACCCCCTTGACTAATACTGACCTCAGCTCAGACAGCACTGCATAGAAGTGACTTGCCTGCTCTCTGACCTAAACTTGCTCACAGGAAGCCAATTTGGGCACTCCTACATTTATAGTACAGTTAATACATAACCTGAAAAATAAATAAAATAAATAAAAGTAAATTAAACTTAGCAGAAACCACAGCTTGGGGAATAAACAGAAATACATATAATGGAAAGCTTTTTATTTGCAGCTACTGTATGACGATACTTCTAATTAGAAATGTCCATGTAACATTAAAACCATTATCGATTCTCTGGACAGTTGGCTGTATGTGTAAGGGAAGCTCCACCTCCCTCACCCCCAGCTTCAAAATTTAATGAAATAACATCTCGAAACTCATTGCCTTTCTGTCATCAAGTTTTGTTAATCTAATTAGTAATTTTATTACAACACCGTATCATCCATTCATGCTGAAGATTAAGTCAGTGGTGCCATCTCCCTCAGCCATCTGCAGGAGATTTTCTTTGCAAAGTATCTGTTAGCCTTTCAGTATTAAAGCACTATTCAGAATTAAACTAGCTGTATATCAATCCAAGTTTTCTTTTCCATGTCCCCAATAAGGTTAATGGCCTCAAATCCAGCTTCATTAGTAGCAAAGAAAACTTTTGATGAGTGAGGTATGCTACATGAAATACTTCTGAAAATAGACTACTTACACCAAACGTCCTTTTACACACTGTTTTTAAACTGTGGTACTGGATAGTAAAATAGTATTTTTGTGACCAGTGTGAATATATTTAGTGGAGCAAGCTTTAATATTCTTTAAAAACGTAAAGCTAAAAAAACGTACTGCACTGTACCCATTAATTGTGCCTAAAAGCTGTAATCATAAATTACAATCTCATTAGGACTGGTAGCATTTGAACAGATAACCACTGCCTCAAAGAACACAAAATTTAGAAAATAATTTTATATGAAAACTCAGAGGTCATTATACAACAAACAAAGGTTTTAAGATACATACTTCAGAGTCTGACTGTCTAATTACGTTTATGTACACATTCTTAAAAGGAACCTTTAAGTTTTGTTTTACAGTATTGTGCCTACTATTTATTACACAATTGCACTCAAAATAAGATTTACACACTAATTACTTGCCTGTGCCTTAAGAGCATGTATTTGAAAGTCTACCATAGGATGGTAGAAACAGCAATGAAGGGATAAAGAAGACAAGGGACCTAAAAAATGTTGCTCTTCTGGGTCCTACTCACAGACTGCAAGTCTTTGTTTGAGAACTAGTGTTCAGAAATTGAATTACATTACAAAGGTTGAGTTACATTTTGTATTCTATTTAGAAAAGTGATTAGTGGTTTTTTTCCAGCCATATTTAGTGTTAAAAATTACCAATAGCTCTAATTTTGATAGGTAATATTTAATGACGAACAGCAATATATTTAACAGTACATGAAGTGGTTTGAATTCCAAGTTGTATTTCAAGGCAAGGCTGCCACAACATCAATTTAGTTCCTTTTTTTTGTTAATTATAAAACTAAATTAATATTGAAACTTGGGGAAATTAATTATAATCAAATAATGCATTATGAAATGCAAATTCATAATTCCACTAATCCCAAATTCTATTTTTGAAAACCATCAAATATTAGTCAAAGTAGTGCATTAGCTCACCATAGTGAATTATAATTTCCCACAACCATAGATAAAACCTCCCACTAATAAAAGCAAATATTCAACTATTTTTATAGACATGCTTTCAGAAGCAGATGTCTCACACTATCCTTTCCTATCGAGGGTAAGTCAGGCACCCAACTTTAGGGATCAGCATTATTTTGCATCTTCAGAGAAATAATGTGCTTGTACTAACTTGCAATTTCATTCCAGCATTCTATCACAATTCAGAACGTGTGTGTGTGTGTCTGTGCGTGTCTGTGTATGTTCTAGTCTGGGAATAATCACTGGAGCCTAGATCAAGATGCCACCAGTGAAAGGTCATTTTCCCACTTGTGAGCAGCAAGACAAGGAACAGACGTACTGTATTTATAAGGAGAATCTTACAATATTTTTTTTTTGCACTATGTATTTTTTACCTTAATTCTTTGCCAATTCAGACAATACTTAACAGTCATTACTATTCACTAAAACAATAGCTTGAGGTTTTCTTTTAGTAAACAAGAAATCATCGTTCTATTCTGATAGTAGCTGTTTGCATATAATTAAATAGACCTCTTCTGTTTACTCTGTCTCCCTCATTTTGTTATTATTATATCACTTAATTCTGGTTTCAGCACTTTCTTACTCTTATCTCTTCCATTCCCATTAATATGTCTTTTTATTAGCAGTCAAACCAGGAAGCTAGATATTAATGTGTAATTTGAACTTGCCCATCTACAATAATAAAACCAACGGTATTTATTTACTTTAGCTTGCTGTGTGAAACTTCTTTGTCATGAATATGGTTTGTAACTGTTAGTGTGTTTTTCAGTATCATGTCACCTAAACTAAGCCGGGGGTGGGACTCACAGAGATCTCTGACTCTTCTATGACAGCTTTTACCTCGGGAGAGAAAAGAAAACACTTGTAAGCATCTACATAATACAATGAACATAAAGGCCAATCTTCCTACTAATGCTGACTTTCGCATTAGCTTCCAACAGAATACAGCCATTGCATGTGTTCTCTGCAATAGTGTTTCTGTCACTGTATTAAAGGGACAGAATTCAGCCCTTGTAGAATTACCAAGTCTTATAACTTTAACTGAAATTTTCAAATACCCAGATGCAAAAATCAACCAACAATTAAGAGTAACTGAGGTTTATTTTCAGATGCTTCTAGACATGGGGAGAGGCGGGGCAGGAAGCTTGTACACATTTGCCAAGTGAACTATGAAGATACAAATCCTAATAAATCATTAATTCCTGTGATACTGCTCTCAATTCTGC
>JAVJGJ010000057.1:49772949-49791030 GCA_035590215.1 Microhierax caerulescens | reverse complement strand
GGGAGCCTCCTCAGCTGTGGTGGCGGCCGCCCCCCTGTCCGCCCCGGCCGGGGAAAGCCGAACACTTGCCGGAGCACCCCCGCACCCACCCCCATCAGCGGTGCGGGCCCGGGCAAAGGCAGCGTTTTAAATAGACGCATTATTTTAGCCCGGCAGTGCCCCTCTAAATAGATGGTTTCAGCTAGTTCCCAAACTGGAGACAAGGATATTATTTTACGCTCCAGAATAGTCCTATTGAACTCGGTAGCGCAGCTCGCATGTGTGTAGTTAGACACGGGTGTTGGCAGGATTGGAGCCAATAATTTTGGCCGTTGTGGGTACAACAATACAGTAAATGAAACTGACTTCAGAAAGACAGAGGCTTGCATTGCCGGCTTCTTCTGGGGGGCGGTGGAATCCTCCGCGGCATGCCAGTTGTCCTGGGGACTGCCGCAAATAGCGGGGCCGCTGGCCTGCCCACAGCCCGTACCAGCGCGTTCTTCACCAGTCGGAGCAAGATTGAATTAGGTTAAATTTCCAGTTCACAAGTTCAGGAAGTCAGATGCTCAGATGCGATCGCTTGAAGAGAAGCTCTGGACGAGACAGTTTGGAGGAGTCTCGGATGAGGGTTATGCCAAACAAGCTTTCTGCTGAGCACGCCTCTCAGTTGAGAGGTGCTCGCAGTGCTCGCCTTCCCTTTTACATCTTGCATTCATTTAATGCACAGTGTCAGAAAGCATTTTAATATAGGTTTGAGACTTATATATGCTCGATACTGCTCAAAATCAATACAAGTCTATGTTTAATGTATAGTAGATGTTGTTATCTGCCACTGCTGAACGTGGTTTTGGATCAGCCATTTAGGAACAGCCTTTTGTAGATTGCAAGGTGGCAACTTTTATAGTGGTTAACTCTTCATTACAGATTTCAGAAGACAGCTCTCAAGGTGAACTCTGTGGTGTGAACTTAATAGTGCAAAACACAATGCCCGAGATGAACAAAAAGCCCTTACTCTGCATCTCTGCAGAAACCCCATTACGACTGGCAAGTTAAATCTGAACATCTGACCTACTGAAAAATAACACTCTAGATGAATAAGAGATTCTATAAATGATATAGCACATGGATATAAATATCCAAGGGTTAAACACTAAGTCAGACGCTACTGCTTCAGACTTTGGAGATATTCCAGCTTCTATCAATCTGAGGCCAGGATATTATGTTTGAGATGTGAATATGCAAAGAAGATCAGATGGATGTGAAGAAAGTCCTTTTTATAAAAAGGGGGGAGTGCTTGAATTTATTGCATACCCCTAAATGTTCTTTACTTCTATTTGTTGCACTTTTTTGTTTGGTTGGTTTTGGGTTTGCTATACAACTGCCATATTCCCTACTAATTTATCTAATCTTGACTACAAAACCACCATAATCTAACAGGGGGATGAAAACATTAGAATATTGCCTGACTCTGCTTCCAAGATACTATGTTCCATAAGGAGAATATGCAAAGAAGATCAGATGGATGTGAAGAAAGTCCTTTTTATAAAAAGGGGGGAGTGCTTGAATTTATTGCATACCCCTAAATGTTCTTTACTTCTATTTGTTGCACTTTTTTGTTTGGTTGGTTTTGGGTTTGCTATACAACTGCCATATTCCCTACTAATTTATCTAATCTTGACTACAAAACCACCATAATCTAACAGGGGGATGAAAACATTAGAATATTGCCTGACTCTGCTTCCAAGATACTATGTTCCATAAGGAGAATATGTAGCTACTCCTGGCTTTGAGAAAATATGGGTATAAAGTGCTGAGAGAAGGATTATTTCTCAGATAGCTATTTTTTTGCATCCTTGCCAGATTCCCAGGGGAACATGGTGATCCAGACCTTCAGGAGGTGGACTGAAGAACTACAGGACACTTCAGGGGAAAGACTTGAGTTAAACTTTCAACTTTCTTAAAATGTAAGAGCAAAGATCTGGTTAGTATTTGGATAGCAAATCTACCAAATTTTATAAGCATAAACCAGTCGGCTGTGGCAAACCACTTGGTGTAGGTTAGACCACAGAAACAAAATAAAGAAAGAGATTTCACTGTTGCAGGGAGGGTGTAATAAACAACTCTATATTGGTGTATGATTAGGCTGAAATGTTGTAGCTGGTATAATACCCTTATGATTCCCCGTAGAATTAAAAGCCCATATTTTTTATATTACCGAGATAAACAAATACACACATAGAGTAGCACAAAGCAGAACTTTCCAAATGGTGGTATACATATGATTATCAGTAAACAAGTAAATTCAAAGGTTTATACAGCCTATTACAGAGCTAGAAGGTATTTCTGCTGGTGATGGCATCCACTATTGTGGCCACCCATACTGGCAGTAGGATGGTGGCACCAAGCAAAAAGGAACAGGTGGGTTTGTCAGTGTGGACAACAGCCATTATGATAAGCAGAAGTTATGTGGCTGAAGGAATATTAGCATTTGGAATTCTCTGCTGCCTTGCATCTTTTCTGTAGTCATTATACTACTTTTTGCAGCATTTCTCCTCACTTTGCCTGCTGCAATTATATCCATGGATGGGCAGTTCCAAATGTAGTGGTTTAGCCTTCCTGTTGCTTTAATATCAACCTTGATTCACTTAGCTAGCTACTGCCTTTTTCTCCTTCTATGGTAATCTGTAACAGTTTTTCTCTTCGTTTACGGAAGCATTGATCAGGTACGCAACACATTCATTTAATTGATACACATGCACATGATCTCAGCATTGTGACACAGGAAAAGCAATCAAAAAATTGCCTGTGGTGAGTATCAGTCATGATCTGGACATCTGCAAAGCGTCTTTAGGAAGAGGTTACCAAATGAAGTATTCAGAGGGCTGGTACATTGGAAGAGTCTAGTGTTGGCTGAAAAGAATTCTTAGACATTTTGTTTCTGGACCAGACGTTTTTAAGGGATATGGAAAGACATCTTGGGTTGTTCATCTCACCTAACTTTAGATGTCTACTATGTGAACGTCTGCATCTGAGCTAGTCACTCTCTTCACTGAGTGTAAAGGGAACCAGAAATAGGCACTTTTCGTCTATGATTCATCTAACCTATTTTAGATGCCTACGTTGGCATAAGCTGAGTTGCATCCTAGAAATGCCTGTTTCTCCCCGTCGGGTGTCTTGTTCAGCTGTAAATGTCTACATTGTAAGAGTCTACATTTACTCAGCTGGATGCCACCGGTGTGTTTCTAACATGAGTTATCCCACTGTACCACTATTGCACTTGTTTGAGGTCTTACAATGGTGAATGGAGCACGGTGTAGCACCAGAAAAGTAAAATGGTGAGGAATATCCAACTGAACACGTTGGAAGTCAATAAAATTTAGACTAATCATATTCAGTAGATTATGGGGCCCTCCAATCAAAAACTGAACAACTTTTGAGATTAATTTTAATCTAATTTATTTATGGGCATTTCAGATTCCTTTTTGCAGGATCTTCTGATACCACAACAGTAAAGTAAATGTACTTACTGCTGGACTAACACTTTTCAGAAGCTAGCGTTTATTTACTATAGCAGCATAAAATGTGGATATTTCTAAAGCAGAAAAGAGACCAAAGACAAGATCAAAAGCTTAAGTGGTAACGTCTAGTGTTAAAAGCTGCACTACTTGGTATGTGTAACAAAATCAGCTTTCACAGAGAACCAGACAGGGGATGTGTTTTGATGTAAAATATGTTGAGAACTAGGCTAGCAAGAGAATCGTATGAGAGAGACACTGCACAGAAGTGTTCTGATGTGCTGTCAAGAATTGAAAAATAATACTTAAATTTAGGCTTCAGAAATACTCTTTCAAAAGACAATTTGTGACTACAGTTAGGTATTGCCATACCTGATACATAAGCTATCACCTAGGCTTCCCGTACAAGAAATCGGGGTTCTTCTGGCACCTAAGGCAGCTAGTGGGCTAAGCAAAGAGCCAGTTAGTGACAGTCACACAGAAATGCTGTGGTTTTAATCTTGCCATTTTAGGACTCACTGGGAGACACTGCCAGAGATTCACAGGGCTGAAACTTCCTTCAGGAATTAGATGCTTGAATGCAATATGGGAGGAGAGGATCCTGTTCTTCGACAAGCAGATGGAGTGGAGGAGCTGCTGGTGCTATCACCTGTCCCATCTTCCATTAGCTTGAGTGCTGAGAAAGGCAGTAGGAGGTCTGGGTTCAGTTGTTTCCTCTGCCTAATAAACTTTTCTTAATGAACTTTTAACTTCTCAGGGCACAAACAACAGCATCTAGGAGAATCTGAGGATGAAGGCAGTTTTCAATGCACTCCCTTATTGATGCTCTTCCACCTTGTACAGGATAGTTAAACACTGAAAGAAAGTAAGATCACACACATAAAATACATCTTGCACAAACAGGCAGAAACTCTGTAATTTATATATTTGCCTGTGTATTGGGAATCTTGAGTTCTATGTCTGCACATATTTCACTGCTTTTTTCTGTTGTGGGTTTGTTGTTTTTTTTTTAATTAGATTTGTAACTGGCCTCCTTTCTCCCCAATAGCCTGACTATCTAGACTAATGTTCTCTTTTGTGCCTATGAGTATTTAATAATTCCATGCAAAGTGAAGTACCTTTGGGAGGAAAGATGGCACCACCATTTTATTTTTAAATACTCCATTTCTTAGCTGCTAGTTAGCAAAGGCTGAAAAAGGAGTTAAACGTTTCACATGCCCTGGACAATTCTAATCACAGGAAGATAACTACCATCAGCTCGGTTTTGTGTCAAGTTTAATCTATCAGATGGATGTCCTCTGAGAATGCTTAAGAGATCAAGTTTTTCAGATAAAAGAGAGAGGTGAACTTTTTGAAACGTCCACAGATACCAAAGTATGCAGACCGCAGTACGTTTGGCCATGCTCAGAAGGTGATCTCAAGGAACATAAAGGACCGTTGGAACTTGTCAGAAACTTGAGAGAGAAAGGATTATATAAACTATGTATTCAATGTGATCCATGGCATATTACAGAAACTACATCTATTTTTGACAGCTGTACTCAACATGGTGAAATGGCTCAAGTCAATGGAAATTTGATATTGATTTCAATAGGACCAGTATTTTATCTGGTATATAAATAAAGGAAGTCCTTCACACACAGCCGATTAAACCATCTGCAAACACCAAACACATTTTGTGTGCATGATTAGAGTTCACATTTTTCCATTAGAAGAAACGGGATGAGACAGTTAAAAATCTCTTACAAGCCTAAGTCACAGGTCAACGTTCTTGAAAAACTGCCCCACAAACATCAAAAGTCTACAGACACCAGGAAATTTATCCAAGGGACTTCTACAGAGCTGAATGCTAAGCAGCTCCATTTTCAAAAATGGCTTAACTTTAAGCTAAGCTTGACCTTATGATTTAACCTGTTATATCTTTAAGCTAGGTGTCTCGCAGGTTAAGAATGTTTGTCTTCAGTGGGGAGTTTTCCATTATGGAAATGAGCTAGGAAGCAACTCCAAGATTCTGGAAAATGCCTAATAATAGTTATTAGAGCTGTTAACTCTTGCTTTAGTGAAACTTCATTCCAGTCCACCATGCAGTTGTTTATTGTGCATATACAACTGTGCATATACATCAGTTTATTAATGATTCACACATAAAAAAATTAATCATGCACTTAAGTCTTTTCAGATGACAGAGAAAAAGAGCAAAGTTGGTGAAAGAATAAGGTCTGCTGCCTTTCCCAGCGCATGAATATGAATTTTGATCACATGTAGTAAGGCTTAGAATGAAGGAAAGGTTTTGCCTGGGAAACTGAGAAGAAAGAGTGGAAAACCTTGGTGAAAAATTACATCAATTAAGTCCTTTTGAAGTTACCCTTCAGTCTTGAAGTAGAAGAATGCCCAAAGGGCTTTTCTAGTCTGCTTGCTTAAGATACACCTTACTCTCTAAGTCTGTTGGACCTTCTAAGGATGAGGTGAGTTTTAAATTAAAACCACACCATTGCCCCTATGTTGTAATTATGTTTGCTTATGTTTGAATTCCCTGAGGCAGTTTAAGTGAGAAAATCTCTGGATAAATTGACTGGCTTTACTAGGTTCCCAGAGGAGAGACATCAGTGTATGGTCCTTGTAGATTTCTGAAGCAGATGATAGTGAACAATCAGCTTTGGGGTTTTTTTCTGCATAACCAGACATATTTCCAAGATTCTCTTGTACTGGTCACCATATCAGATAATTACATATTCCTAAAGGTCCAGAGAACTGTAATTACTTCAAGTGGAAGGTTTCACGCTTCACGTTTTTATTTCTGTTAGTCCAACATACCAAAGAAAAAATTATTTCTGACCCTGAAATGTGCAATTCATACAGGCAAAACACCCAGGATATGAGGAAAAGCAATACCTGCGCAGCTCATCACCTCAGTAACAGTGCATGCTGTAATGCAGTATGTGAGTATTCTCAGCTTTAACTGACAGGGAGGTTAGTTAATAATTCATAGGGTCTGTCATAATCCAAGCACCAAATGGTGTTTAGAAGATGTGATTGATGATCACTGCAATAGCTAATTACTAGCCATTTGGGAAGCCTGGAAGAGGAGCTGAGATCCCCTGGGAATGTTCTAGTTGTGATGACCTCTAGGTTTGAATTTAGAAGAAGGACTCAGAAAAAAAAAAAAAAACCCAAAAAAAAAAACCTGAATATGTTTAATGTGGAACACAAAAAATTACTTATTAAAAAATTTGTGCATCACAAGAAATGTACACATTTAACAAAATAAAGGAATTTTAAAATGAAAAGATGGGATGTTTGAAATGCTGACAGGTGGCATTCTGTTGGAAATAATTCTCCCCATGCTTTTGACATTCAATTGAGCTAGGTGCAGCAAATTTTGAAAGGTCCTGTTGCATGTACAGATGGGAGCCTCAGCATAACAGAAGTAATACCTTTCTTTTTTCTCCTCATTGCTAATAGAAAATTGCATTGATACATGAACAGCGTAAGCAGATCTATTAGGTTTACCATTCTGTCTCTAGCAGATGAGTTTCTGCCTGTGTTTCTGTATTTTGTTTGATCATTTTCAATTCATGGTATACCAGTATAGTACTACTTAGTAAAGCTACAGCGTGTTTTACTAAGTCCTCTTCTGCTTGATCTCTGACCCCCTGCCCTTTGCCACATAGTCCCTGATCTTCACTATTTTTCCTTTCTTTTCTGGCAAGAGCATATAATTTTCCTTTCACAAACTAAGGAAAGTGACACAATTTCTAAGAATAATACTGGAAATCACTCTTCTCTGTCTCACTATTTACACTTTGCTGGAAGAACTAGTATCACATACAGCAATTATCGTGAAGTTTGGTATTTTCCATCTGTGTGCTCTAATGTCACTCAAATGCATGAAAAATGTTAGTTAATGATGTATGATCCCTGGTGTTCATGCTTTTCTCTCACTGGAAGCGAGCCCTTCTCCAGTTTGTGTTCCTAAGACTGTCAGTCTTTCAGTCTGTGACTGCCCTTACTCCTTCCAATGGGCTCAGGCAGGGCTCACATTCAAAGGATAATCACTCACCTCCTCTGGTGCTGGAACCTGCTTCCCTGCTTGCTGTGATGCTGACTGCTACAAGAGTCCAGCAGTTTCCTCAGCTCAGGAGTTCCCTTGAATATTTTGAAAACTTGCAGTTTTGGTAGTAGTACAGGTACCAGCAGTATGCCCTCAAGTCAGCCGGCTGAAGTCACAGAGCACAGACTGCTGTTTTGTCACCAACAGTGGTGTAATGTTTTTGTGGTTTACTCAAACTGTCTAATACCAACTGAATTTTTCATTTCTTTAAGAATAAAAGCAGAGTGGAAGCAAGCCTAAAAAGGTTAAGAATGCAGTTTTGTTGCTCCTTGGTGCTGTACATCCCAACTGATGACAAGCAATGTGGTCGGTCCATAGGCTGGCACTAGCTCTCACAGGTGTAGCTGACAGACTCTTGGTACCCAAAGCTGGAGGTGGCCAGCCAACCTTAGGAGAGGCGGCGGAAATCTCTGGACCTATGGGACTGATTCTCTGACTTTTAAATCTAATATGATCCTTAAAATGGCACAAGGAGAATGTCTGTACTCCTTACAGGGAACTTCTGACTGTGGATACATCCAGGGTTTTTCTGGATGTGTGCCCGCACCTGTTCACTATTTTCCACTACCATGGACCACAGAAACAGCTTTAAGTCTGAGTTTCTGCACATATTTAAATATGCTAAATAACCATTTTATTTTGCACATTCAATGGTAAATTGCATATTTGATATATGAATATCTGTGATCAATCACAAATGAAGTTGTGGCTTAATGTTTCAATCTGTGCCTTTAAGACAAATAGATTAACCTGTAGTCTAGATTTCTCTTCAAAAACATGGTATATTTACCTTTGATGTCAAACTTTTGTTTTTTCTGCTAACCTTCACTTAAGTTCTGAAGCTATTTTTTGTTGTGATTAGCGAGGAACCTTCTATCATAACCAAAATCAATCCCTTGGTACTATCTATGATCTTCTGTTATTTTAGCTATGTAATAATGATTTTCTAATTTCTCCAATCATCTGTTGTTCTGGGAAACATTTGTGCTCCACTCAAAGGTTTAGAAATGCTCTAACACTGACATTTTTGAGCAGGAGAAACAAGGCTATTGCTTTTTTTGCTGTAACACTTTCATCATTCTTTGTTCCATGGCACAAATTCAAGGAGTAACATGAAGAGAGCTATCTTAGGCAAGTACACTCTTGTCCAGAAATAAACAGAGAAATAGATGAGCTCAAAGATTGTTCTACAAGTCATTTAACAATTGTTTATAACATCAGCATAAGGTTTCAAAATTAGGCAAGGCATGTGATCATTCATGTGTCAAAGACAGTACTTTAAAAACACAGCATTAGAGGTACAGGGACATCAGAAGCCAAACCAGGCATAGTCAAGTCCACAGGGCAGAGGTAAAAAAATAAAAGTTCTTCAGAATGTGGAACAATGACATAGAAAAAAGCCTCTATCTTTTCAGGGAAAGAGAAAGGGAAGACCTTAAAGCAGTACTTGGGTAGGAACTCGTATAGAAATGCTGCCATACCTTTTGTCCCTAGGGAAGTGAACCTAGACCTTGATTCACAACAGCTATTGTTCTAGACCTTGAAAGTGAGATGAGAATGAGGCAAGATGACTTGTCTGAGAAAAACTACGAAATCCTAGACATCTTCAGAGCTCTGTGGAAGAGTAGATGCAGCTGAGCGCGCAGCAGACTACTTGCCACCATCCACTGTGACATCTTGTTTTAGTAATGATAGAGACGTATGCGTAGAGATAAGAGATACAGAGCTCTGACACGTATACCTCAATAAAAGCTCAAAGATCTAAGATACGAACATTGAGCCTTCTGTGATCTGATTTGTTGACCTTCACAGCCCGTGACTGCAGATAAGAGGCTAACACTAAAATACAGACTAGCTGTAGCAGGTATTGTTTAATTCAAGCTAAATGAAGACTGCAGTGCTGCATCTCTATAAAGCTATTTGAGCATGTCTGCATCAGATTAGAAAACCAACTACATTCAATCATTTTTTAATCTGCTGTTTACTGTTGTGGAGAAGGGGTTTATGAGATGCTATGTGTTTGTTTTTACAAATACAGTCTGACAGGGTGACTTACCTTCTGAAGAAGCTCTTTATTCTTGTTTCTTTTTAGGTAACTAGGGAAGAAAAGCTGTCCAGGAGCTGTCATGATAAAAAAGTACATATTTCTGAGCACCTAATTAGAAGTTCTGTTTGCTACTTTGTACAGACTTTGAGGTCTGCTTTGTGCGGTTTCAGATTCATTTGTGGTCTTCCCTTAGCGTGCCTCTGGCAGCACCTGTAATGCTTCGGGGCTCTGGAGAAAGACCCAGCTGATGGTCAGGGCCATGCTCCTCCAGTAACCGGACTCTTACAGTACCACTGAGATCGCTTCCTCACGTGGTCTGCAGCGATGTGAGACTGCCAGCACGTACTCCATGCCGCCTCCATGATGCATGGTTTTGCCCACACAGATGGCACATCTCTGCAAAAGCATGGCAGCACAGGCACTTGTTGAGATGAATTATGTTTTTCAGCCACCAACAGGAGATTGTCCTCTCACATGATAGAAAAGTTGACACATGGAATAGTGGCCTGCCTATTCCCATGTCACCCCATGATGACAACCAAAAGTCACAAAAGTAGGTTTTGCAGAACAGAACCAGTGCTTATCCTTGGGCTTGCTCAGGAAACATGCTCCCTCCCACACCTGAAAACCTGCTCTAACACCCCTTAGCCCAACACTGAATCTAGCTTGGGAACTGTGTTGTCTCATAGTGCAGTAGATTTCTCCAGGACAGAAGGCTGGCATGGGAGTTTCTTTTGAGAAGCTGTCCAGGCAGAAAGAAGGCTTGGCACCAGCTCCATCCTAAGAATAACTCTGTCCATTTCACAGACATCCCTGTATGTCACCTGGGCACTTGATACCAGATCTGTCAGGGATGCTCTTATAGTAAAGGTTACCAAAATGAAGTATCTGCTGTCAGCTGGAGTTTATTTGTTCTGGGGACTCCTCTGAAGTTCTTTTGCAATGGGGAACTTACCTGGGGACATTCTGTGCAGAGAGCTCTTGACACTGCCAGTCAACGGCCGTAGGGTTTGGGAGTCTAAGCCAAACTGGCAATCAGACATTTCTAAGTATTTTGGAGACCTGAGAAGTAGTCCTTTCCGGTGCTTTTAGTGACTTTGAGCTGACTGTGGGCTATAGTGACCATGGAGTATTGTTTTCTGAGGCCTGGCTGCCAGAGCTGCTTCTGTACAAAGTAGCTATTGTGAGGGAGGAAAGCAAAGGCATTGTGTCCTGGACAGCAATAATGATCTAAGTCTTCTTCCTCATTATCTCCAGCAGGAAGGAGAAGTATCCTTTTCTGTGTGGTTTGATTTTGTAAAGGCCTGACCAGTTGGAGTGTGTACCAATATGAAGTGGCTACCACTGTAATGTGGAGGAAGAGAGTATCTGCTGAGTACCTACGTATTGCTGCCCGCGTACGGCTGCCACAGCGTCCCATGCCAGCAGAGGCCACTTGCAGAGTGACCAAGTGGCCATGCAGCAGAAACTGCACGAAGTAAGGCTGCCTTCTGGGTGTGCCACAGTGACAGTACCTTCCATCCTACTCGTATCAGTTGCTGACAAAAGACAGTAGCAACCCCTCAGTCTTGATCTAACTTGCTGGATGCATTTGGCTCTGAAAACTAATTGCTTTTTTAAGTTGGTTGGTTGTGGTTGTTTAAAATTTTTAAATTTCATTTGAATTACGGTGTACCTGCTGTAAATGTATTGGTTTGAAGAGATGATGTTTACCTGAGAGGCTGCAGTGTGCTGAGCCCTGCATAATAGATGAGGAAAAGCTTTCCTTTTCTCAAAGACAATCTGAAGTGAATGCACTTTACGGGCCAGATAAAATATATAGGAACAGCATCACATGGAAAGTATTTTGTCTTGATTTTTTCTTTACTACCTCTAATATACACAACTATTTTTATATACATATAAACCCATGCAATAAACAGCTGTCCAGAGCATACTTGCTTCCTGACAATCTCATCTAAACTTTGCTTACTGATCTCTAGTTCTTTCTAAGGATTTATGATATATCTAGTGCAAATTATTTAAAACTCAGTCTGCTGTAGAAATATTACTGTCTTTCCTGCTGTATTCATACCCAGATTTGTCCAAGTATTGTTCAGACTTGCTTGGTGATGGCTTTAAATCTAACACTTAACAAGAAATAAACCAGCTAGAAGGGACACAATGCGCAAGTTTTGAAGTTCTGAAGACATGCTTATGTCTTGGCAGTAAAATTACTTTACTCCGTAAAGTAATGCTTTGAAGTCAAATTTAATAGTGCCAATGGCTTTATCCTTTGACTCCACATTTTAAGCAGTACCTGAGATACCTGCTTTTCCTTGTAGGAAGATAGAAATATTCTGTACTCAGCTTTTAAAACTCTCCAACATTTCTTCTTTTTTCCTTTACAATATAGGTCTTGTCATTTTGTTGTTTAAAGTGTGCCATGGCTGCCTGACATGCCTGCCTGAAAATGTATTCAGATGAGGTACAAAAGGAGAGAACAGGACCATATTTCTGATTTCTACAGAGCAGCCAGTGACAAAGCATGGAACAGCAGTTTTGCTGAAATTATGCTCAAAAGTAGACACAGACCAGGTTTTTAATAAATTAATTTTGGGGATTTGCTATCAAAATTCTGAGACATTCTGGAAGATGAGATTATTGCGAAGATTATCTTATTCAACTACGAAATAATGCTGTGAGCACAGAAAACTGTTCCTTTTGCAGTTTACAAGGTTTTGAAAATGAAAAAAAGCTTTTAAATGCTAAAATCATGTTTGCTGAACTCTGCATTCTGCTTTAACGGTGTTAGTAACCTGTCCAGGCCGTCTCTGTGGTTTTACATGAAAATGCTGTATCACAGCTTCTTCCTGAAAGGTAAAGATTTCAAAATGCTACTGTATCTTTTTTTATGCTGTTGCAACTATATGGTGAAATAGCCATTGATGATATTGTTATGAGAAAACAATAAATTAAATTAAATCGTAAGTAAAAAGCAAAACTGCATTGCTACTAAGGATTAAACATTCATTACCGCAGGGATATAAGTACTGGAGTATTTCAGTGCTTGTTTAATTTTTATATTATGCTGAAAATTGCTAATGGTTACCCCTTCCTGAAGTCTGCTGATTTTGTTAAAATAAATAATAGTATTGTCCTTGTTAAATCTTGAAGGAAGAACAGTAATAATAATAAAACCCCCATACTGTTACACAAGTAGGTGCTAACGGTGAAGGCCATCAGCAAAGCATTGCACCAGGTGACACAGTGGAATCAACTGGTATATAACAGGAGCATACCTGACTGTAGGTGTGGGAGTGAGGAGGTTGGAGTGAGAAGGCTGAGCAGCAAACAGAGGGATCAGCGGGCAGCAGCCCCCTGAGTTCACACCTCAGCTATGTGCAGCTGGAGCAAAGAGCAAGCCTACTCATCTTGTGGCTAGAGTGAGGAAGAAGCATTTGGCATGCTTATTTTTCCTTGTAAATGAGTATGATTACATTAAGAATATATGTTACTTTTAGCACTGAACCATCGCTTAAATGGAAAGTTCTGCAAGGTTTGAAAATTCATCCCACTTCTTAGGCATCAGTGCAGTGCAAAAAAAGAAAAAGTGGTTTTGCTTTCTTGCCTTATGTAGTTGAAGGTACAAGGCTATGGGTTTATATCACAGCTGCACCTGGCAGTGCAGTCCTTAAGCAGAAAGAGGAAGCCTTAACACAGCCTCTCCTGCAGCAGATTATGTCTGTATTTAATACTTGGCATGTTGAGAATAGTCTTTTAACCAAAGAAAATCAGCACTATTTGGACCCAGCAGCATATAAGCATTTTAATGTCTGATGAAAAAATAATGGTGCCAATGAGTAGTGAGCACACACTAGATTTTTCCTTCATCTTTCATGTGTCTTGTATTATTTAGCCTCTCTCAGCTCTCTTCACCAGCAAGGAAAGCAAAATAAATTAAATGCTCTGTCAGTGGTGGATCAAAGACAAGAACCTTACCTAGATCAATCCTTATCTACTAGGCCTAATGAGGAGGAGCTATTAGAAGCTTCCATAAGCCTATGGATTCTGTTTTATATATAGGGTTAATGAGTTCTTACCTGCTGTGTGGGTTAGAAGGGATTCAGCTGGTCATGGAGACTAGTAGCTGTTCTCGTAGTGCTTTATACAACACCATTTTCAGGAGCTCATTCTCTAAAACTTACACTAAAAGAGTTTCTTTTGCTCTGTTAATTGTCTTTATAGCTATTCTGTAGTCTTGCTCCTTGGGACTTTAGCACCTTTTTACCTTCTGGCTAAATTTATTTCTGGTCAGGTTGAGCACCTCTGTTTTTATGCAAATGTTGTCCCTCAGCATATGTTTCTTGAAGCATTTTTAAACAGCAGCATGTATGCTCCTTCCAGCCCTTGTTTTGTTAGATGAAACAAACCATGCCCTTAATCTTCCCTTTGGCAGCCCTTCTTTGCATCTGTTTTAGTCTGAGTATCTCTTTAATAGTAGTGACCAAAACTATAATTATATTCAACTGCTGCTGACTGTGCCTTCTGCAATAAAATCAGTATCTTCGTATCACTGCTGGAATGGACACTGACAGGTAAAATCCGTGATCACACTTAACACTTAAAAAGTTTTATTTTCTTTTCTTTGGTAATGAAATGTCCTTCAATTAACATCTCCTTCTGCATAGATAATTAGAAACTAATAGATGAACTAGAGGCTTTTTCTGACTTTGCATTAAAGGAGATTATATCTATACCTTTTCATTTCATGGTCTGGACTCTTTCTTGCTGCCTTTCAAAATCAGACCAAGGAGATTACGTCAATTTTGCAAAGATTTGTTTAGAAAGTTATCGTTTAGCCACCTGTGAAGTCAACCTCAACATTAAGAACTCACAGGTTTTAATTGTTTAAGAATTAAATGGAAATATTATCACTTTATTACTACAGGTAAGCATTTTCTTAAATATTTACCCAAAAAAGCTATGACTGCAAACTTACAAATTCAGAATAATGCCTTTGATAGCCTTATGGATGATGCCAGGACTTTGCTCTTTGCCAGGGGAAAAAGTATTATTATGTGTGTTGTTCCAGCAGACTATCCTATATTGTCTATTTTGCTGGCAACACAGCTTAACTCTATACAAGGTGCCTTGATCAGAATAATGGTGAAGTTTCTTTGTTACATGCTTAAACTATCTCACACCGATGGGAAAGGCTTGATCTCTTATTCTTTTAATTCGTTCTTAATAGTTGGAATGCAGAAGGGAAGTTTAGGAATTACAGTTGCACCAAGACCATAAAACTCCTTTTTAGTATTATTGCCCGGTTCAAGGAATTACTTTTGGTGTTCATAATTTAAAAAAACAGAGGTGGTGGTGGTGGTGGAAATGAGCAACATGCATTCTTTCACTTAGCTTTAAATTGCTGTAGCTTTTTAACTTCTTTCTCTCTGTTTCTCTTCTTTTCTCTTCCTCACATACTGAATGACAAAGGCTTCTTTTGTCCTTATGCACTGAGAATTTGTTTGCATCGGGAACAATCTACAAACTTGAAGGCTACAGCTTATACACTAATGACACTTACTAGCTTCACTGGCAAAAACAAGCCAGAGAACAAAGGGAGTACCACAAAAGTCGGTCACTAAGGTAAAAATGACTCGTAAAAATTTTAACTCCATCAGATTAAAAAACAGCCCATATCAAATCTTTCCTTGCACAGTCACAGAATACTATGTAACAACTCCTAAGATAACAAAGGATCTCAGCTCTCTGCCTCAAAGTTTCTTTCCTAAAGACAGCCTAATAATATTTTCAATATTTTAGGACAAGTACAGACGGTGACTATCAATGTAAATGTTATTTTCAGTAGATAATGCAATGGCAGGTGATTAGTCCTCTAAGTCAAAGTGACTAATATACTGTTGTTTTTTTTTTGTGAAATTGGACATTTTATCTAGTCAATATTTTCATGTATTGTAGCTGCCTTTTAAGAGGTAAAAACTCACCCAGAAACCTGTCAAGCAATCTTATTAATGGGAACATGCTCAACATGTGACAGCAGCTGTGTCTAACTCAAACTTCACTGCAGTCATACAGTTTTGAAGAACTTGCGTACCTTCCTGTTGTTGAAAATGTTGTTTCACTGACATACTGTATCATCATAACTTACCATACAACCCTTCTTGACATAAGCAAAAAGTTGCAGAGGAATGAGCAGTAAGGTTGTAGTAATCTCTAAATGTTAACTTCACAACTCTAAGGTAATTTCAAGAAGGTGCATATATGAAAAGCAGGAGACAAAAGGAAATGCATTATTTATTTCATGTATCAACTGCTATTTTTTTTTTTTACTAGAGCACCTTAAGTTTGGCACCCAAAACTGAACCTTCTATAGTAAGCTACTCACTCAGTGTGAACTATTTCAAAGTTTTATTTCCTTTATCCTGTGTCAGGAATAGCTGCTCAAGTGAAGTTTTGGGGCTTAAGATTATTTTCAAATAATAAACGAACCAATCTGAAGTTATTCCCCCACCCAAAAAAAAAAAAAAAGGCAGCAGGCAGGTCCTAAAAATATCAGTTACTTTTGATAATTTAATATGCCATTTACAGTCATCCAAACATCTCAATATTGTTATGTACAAAACCCAATAAAATAAAAAAAGAATTTAGATACTATCTTTCAAATGTAAAAGTGCAATTAACACAGGCAAAGTTTTTCTAAGAATGTTACATTTCTGTTAAACACACTGCCTATGTAAGAGCCTAGCAGGTATATCGCCTACACTAAAGTAAATGAGGATTTTATATTTTGTTAGTTTTGTGTAAGTCTGGTAGTTTGTAAATAAAGTTTTACTGCCACCATAATTATGGTACATACATCCAAAAATGCATACCACAATTGTTTTCATAATTTTCAGTTTTACAAACAGACTTTCAACAAATTTAAGCAGACCAACAGTAAGATCTGTAAAGTTAAAAAAAAAAATTAACACCATGAACCCTTGTATCAGTAAGTGTGCACAAAACAGCCATTTTGAATTGCTTTCTCCGAATTCTGACAGCTTTCTGAAGATGTTATTTACCCCCAATAAACATTCTTCCTTTAAAGTACTGAATGGATTTTCTGGAAGAGGATTTACATTTATCATCTTTCATGCATTACATATTCACAATTTGGAAAGAAATGGAAGGCCTTCATACATGTCAGCCTTTAATCTCATCCAGTCCTGAAGTCTCTGCAAAGTTGTTTTTTCTTGTATTAATATTTTTGCAGCTTTTCTCAGTTTTTCTTCATTTCGTTCTAAATAACGAATTCCATCTGTCTGCAGCTGATTGAGTTTCTCTTTACGACTTTCATCCAGAGGTATGTCTTCATTCATAAGAGGGTTAAATCTGAAATAAGTATCCGGAGGTAACAGTGCATCCAGCATGGTGTGAACTTCTGTATTGGAAACAAATGAAGGCAACAGCTACATTTACATCAGACAGACAAGTAAGTCCTACAGTCTCAGAACAACAAGTGCTCTGGAGTGACAGGGGAAGTGTAAATACATGCTGCTTTGCTGAGTAAATGTTGTTCCACCATTGCCTTATCAAAAATCCTTTCTCATTAGAAAGTTTGCAAATGACCTCAGAGCTCTGTTTACTCTGGTAGAGCTTCACCTTTATTCTAAGACAACCTCACTGGTAGGACAATTAAGAAGGCTTTGCAGCTATCCAGGTTTTTAACTACATGTACATTCCATTCATTTACAAGTGAGAGTGCATTCTGAAGAGCAGGAATGTAATTTACATATTCCCCCATTCAGGATACCCATGATTTGCTACACTGGGTACTTACTGAAGCAGGCATTATGCAAATGACAGCTATATATTATTCTCTAATCTCAAAGATTGCAGTAAAAAATATGTAGGTTTAAAGCTTTTTTTTTGTTTGCAACTAATTCATATTTCATATATTTTGACAGATTTGGGGTTTGAATTTAACATTAATTTAAAATATTCAAGTTAAATTACAACAGATCCATTAGTTTATTGTTGTACTAGTTATGTAATGTATTTGCATTTCCTCTCTTCCTTTTTTCCTCTTTCATAACCCATTTTCTCTCTCCTTTCAGATCTCTCTCTTTGTTGGCTCCCTTAAAATCCCATTTCCGTTACTTCCTTCGTCTTTCATTCTCTTTTTACTTCCATCTTCTTTGCATTCTGACCACACTCCTCCGTTCTTTTAAACATCTACTGTCATACAAAAATTTTAAAGTGAAAAAAATATCATGGGTAAGACCACAGCAAAAAATTCTTGGTAACCTCAGATCTGCTCTGCTTGGTTCCTCCTCCTGTAAATTACTCAACTGTCTCTCTTCTTGTCTCACCACATCCAGTGTTTCTTGCCCTATTTAATACTGTCGCTTTTTACTTCATAATGCAACTTCCCATTTGCTCAAGTC
>JAVJGJ010000057.1:49711485-49762525 GCA_035590215.1 Microhierax caerulescens | reverse complement strand
GCTCAGGGACTGGCTGGGCATCGGTCAGCGGGTGGGGAGCAGCTGTACTGTGCATCACTTCTTTTTCTCGGGTCTTACTCCTCTCTTTTTGTTATCTCTCTTTTCATTACAATTATTATCATCATCATCATAATTGCATTTTACTTTATTTCAATTATTAAACCATTTCAATCTCAACCCACGGGCTTTACCTTTTTCCCCAGTTCTCCTCCCCACCCCACTGGGTGGTCACCCACAGAAAGTCAGCAAGTCGCTCTGTGGTGCTTAGTAGCCAGCTGGGGTTAAACCATGGTGAGTCAATACTTTGGAAATAGCTATTTAAAATTATGATATTAAAATAAAAACACAGTTTGAACCTTACTTTACCACAGGCAGTTGTTTCTAACAAGTCCAGAATACTCTGCACACTGATAGGCCATCACTGCACTTCCTAATTTTGTCAGACTTGAGTTGTGTCTGTTGTAACTGTTCTGTGTAACATCCTGTGCACAGTTTCACTTAAAAGATGCTAAACTTTGTGAAGGAAATCTAGCACTGGATGAAGGATCTATAACTTAAGAGAGCCAAGGCTGATATTTGGAAGCTGAGTCTGTTGGCTCCATAGTAACTGCTTCACCTCACTGCCTATGCAGACATGCTTTGCATTTTAGTTCACTTTTTACAGACTTGCTCTGTTTACTTTCCTTGTCTTTGTGAAAAAGTGGAGACAGAATTAGTACAAAGTTATCAGAGGGTAGGACAAGACAGGCTAAGATTCTGAATGGGCTTTTGAAAAGTATTTTTAAAATTCTATGTCTAAAGTCAAAATAATATAATAAATATGTAGATTAAAGATAATGCTTATTGCTTCAAACAGGGAGTACGAAGAGCTGCTGCACTGTAACAAGGGTTACTTCTTAGAAAAATTAAAATAACTACTCAAAAACATTTACTCTAGTTTCCATAAACAGGGCAGATAACTTTACCGAATGATTAGGCAAGGCTTATCTCAATACATTTACATAGGTAGCAGCAACTGTCCTTACAGTAGAAGACTGGAATGAGAAACTAGCTAGCCCCCATAGTGCTCAGCACAAATACACTCTCCTCAATACAAAAGTGACATGATTACCCTGTTCTGTTAAATATATACAAAAATGTTTGAAATAGACATTAATTATGGCTCTCCTCTTGTGAATAATCAGTCTGGTCACCATATTACTAGAGAATAAAACCACTGAACAGGAGGGTCCCAGCAAGTAAAGGAAATCTTTCCGTCCCTGCACAAACTATTCTGAACCCATAAAATATATAATGTTTTATAAACATGAAACAATTTAACAGAAGTAGAATTGTTTCCTCTTTATCTTGGTGACAAGCAATGGATGGTGGTACCAATATTTCTAACAAATCTCTGCCTAAATGAACAATTTGTTTTAGCTTCGTTCTAATGGTGGGTCTGATCCACTCTGCTGCATGACAGATGAGTGAGAACTGATTTATTAAAAAATCAGATTTTCCATAAAGCATACAATGACCTACAGTTATCTCTTTATGCAAATACTTCACACAATTTATTTAGAAAGATTCATCCTTGCTTCATAATCATGCTAATAGGGATGCTATTGGGTCAACTACATACAATTTGTAATGCATTCTGCACTATGCCGATTCCCAGAGGCCTCGACTGGTGACAGGTATTAATGCAATCCTCCTATACTCCAAATTTCTAACAATCTCAGAACAAACAGATTCCATTACTTAAGGAGAGGTAGCGATGCTCCTTCAGATTCCTGAAACAAGGATCTTGTGCTCATTACTTTATAAGGCTATCTCAAAATTACGATTTCTATTCAGATACTAGAAAAACCCTAGAACTGTGACAACTGCCTACTCAAGCGTGCACTAAAAAAAAAGAGATTCCCCTTGAACTGGCTAATGGAAACATTATTTCAAAAATGTTTGTACAGAAAATTAAAATTAAATGCATTTATATTTATATTACTGAATGACACTAATATTAAAGTTTCCATTACTGATGTCTTTGACGGTTTAAAAAAACATAATCAGAAGGTACATTAACTACATTTGAACTTCTACTACGCTGGTTGCAAAAAGAGAACACTATACTGATAGATCACATTACATAAAGTAAAACCAAAAATCTAATAAAGTCTGAAGAGCTTCCTGTTCAGTACAACTGTTTTCCCAAAGAGTACTTAACATTTTTTTTTCCCTAAAAATCACCAACACCATAACACACTGTTTGCCTGCACACAAATGCTTCTGAGAGCTATCAGTATTATTGCTATTATAAGTTAGACATTTAGTAATGTATTTTACATTATTTTACCCTACATTAGCCACGCTTGCTCTTGACATTTCCTTAGAATGAATGGCCAGTGAGGACTGCTAGGTGATTATCTTGAGTTATTAACTCATGCCTGAAGTCATTAATCCACAGAAAATGACCAGCTGCTCTGAAGACATTACTGAATTCATGGGTTTATGTCACACATGGAAAATGTACTCTTAGACTGTACTGATGAAGATTTGCTAATTTTTAGCAGACATAAAAGAAATAATTATTTGACAATAAAATTTATTGTCAGATATTTTATTAAAAGCATAAGCTGTGCAGCACAAATGAATTAAATTAATTCTGCAATGAGTAACGGGACACATTGCCAAAACAGGATGTATTTTAACTGGCTCCCAAATGATGAATTGCCTGTCATATTACAAGCAAGAATCACAGTGTGTAACCTACGAAAAAAACCCTGGCCTGTGGTTGAATCTACACTGGCCCCAAACACAGGCCCAAACTCAGGTTCTTCACATGCTGTTTGTGAAACACAGGCAAGATCCAAGAGTACAGTTAAAAAACCCACCCCAAAACACAACAACCAACCAACAAAAAAACCCTCCAACAAACCAACCCATGGATCTGAAGAAAAAAAAAATAAAAAAATTGCTTCTAGATTCAGATGACACCAGGGTGCTCAAATCTAGATTTGTCCTTTCTGACACAATTTAAATTAGGAAGCATGTAAAAAACCTTTATTTGCTATGACAGTGTGTATCAGACCAAGGAGAAAGCTCTGGTAGTTACATAAAAGAATCACAGTACTATAAAACCTCCGCAAGTGAGCAAGAAATCCCAGATCCAGAAATATCTCAATCCTTCTGAAAGCTCATGTTAGATTTTCAAAATTTCAAAATTATTTAAATTTCATTTCCCAAGCTAACAATGGAAATACTGAGAGTCAATACATTTTTACTCAATAGCCTGATTAATGTTACTGTTACTAATATTACTTCTTGATACTAGTTTTGCTAATTGGTCTATACTTTCAGCTGCCACTTTATTAATAGCAAAATGTCAGGAAATTCAAAATGCTTTGAGAAAAATGCAGAAGAGTATGAAGAGTAGTAATGATACATAAGGAATCCAGGTGACTTATTACTGGATGTATCACTGATAAATGCTACTCAAGACCTGCTGGTCATTCATCTGTTTAAAACCGTACAATAATCAGAATGTTGTAAACTAACTTTAATTTATAAAATTAAATGACAGACTCCACATTTTTTTCATATTCTAATTTCAAAATGAAATTGGATTTCCCATTAACTCCCTTTATTTTTAAAACTATGCAAGCTACTTAAATTTCTTAATACAGTTTTATTTTTTTTTGTTGACTCAAACATTAGATTTCATTTCATCACAATTGAAATGAAGCAGGTTTGTAACTAAAGGATTTGATCTTAAAATGGAAAAAAAAGTGAACTAATTATTGGAGATAATTGATGTGAAAGGTTCAGGATTTGGATATGAATCGCCTAGTATCCACAGTGGGGAGTGAGGGAAGGGGGAGAAAGAACTGAAGGAAAAGTTCTGCATTTTCATGAGTCTTCTAGATTATGAAGTACATGCCTAGATGACAACACACAAGATGGGTTTATCAAAGGCAGACAGAAATTCAAACAGAATTTTTTAGAGGAAGAAAATCTGGTTTTATAAAGCACCTTACATACCAGACCACCGGAAGCAATGTAGGCTACAGAGGAGAAAGAACTGGCTAATCAGATGGGACAGCTGCCTGTATTTAATGGGGAACTCTTTGGCTGGGACCATTTTCTATCAGAGCTACTCAACCACTGGTTTGGGGCTCATCCTCTTTATTACTACTTTCTCAGAAGCATGCAACTGCTAATGAAATCTGTTACTATCAAGTTAGAGGCTTTGCAAATACAAAGGCCTTAGTGTAAATACAGAATAACTCTAAGGAAACCCAAAGGAGATGACACATAGCCAAGCAAAGTGCTCGTAAACACAAAGCTGTGCTCTTCAGAACTAAGCTGGAATCAGACCAACCATGAAAAAGATCCAAGTAGAGCGCTATCACAGAGCGATTTAAACCACCTATATATGAAGTAGCTTTTGGAAAGGCAACTGTAATTCTCAGCTGTACCTTCCTCTGAAAAAGGAAACACATGACACAGTTAAGACATCATCTAGAATAGTGTTCCAGCCTGATCAAATTAACTCCTCTAAATTTTGCTTCTACTCTAGAAATGTTAATTTTGAAACTGGTATATCATTCAACTTTGCACAGTATCTCTTGGGTCACACCAAAACACACTGAATAGTCCAGTTTCAAGAAAGATTACTCAAACTACAGCAGGTACCATGAAGGACCACGAGGATGATCAAGAGAACAGAGTCTATTCTGCAAGATTGAGACAGACTGGCATATTTAGACTAATAAAATAAAGGATACGAGTGCTTTCAATATACACATCAGAAGGGTAAATACTAGAAGAAGAAAACTTAATTAAACTAGAGAACAGTACTGGCACAGGGAAAATTTGTATCCATTAGCTAGGAATAGATTGATGAGTGAAAAGAAAAATTTTTTGCCCATGAAAAAATTAAATACCTTCTTGAAATAACCTACAAGGGTAGCAACAGCAAAGGCAGCTTTACATGTTTATGAACTACAGTCTATAATGCAGATGGTGACCATGAGAGGCACCTGAATTCAGCCCAAGGGAAATTGTTTCGTTCTATACTCCCTTATTTTTTTCCCCCCCTAAGGAAATGCCAGGTGAAATAATTCTAAATTCTGTACCCAAAAAATCTAAAATACATTTTTTACTAAGAACAGCAGTGTAAATACACCCCTGGTAAAAGAAACATTGCAAGGTAGAGAATCTGTGAAGAGACTGCCAACCAATTTGGGATTTGCAAAATTAACACTATACATTAATCCTTGCATTGAAAGAGAAGCTCAGTATGGGAAATAGGGCTTAGACATTGTGCCCTGTTTGACTAATGGCAATGCACCGGGTACTGGACTAAATGACTTTGTGCATATTTTGGTGAAAATTATTTCTACCACAGTACTAAGACCTGTATCCACAACAAGAGGGCTGTTTCCTGAACTACAATACAGAAGGCAAATTAGAGGCTGGATGGCAGCTGACAAAGCACTGAGTGATTGTTTGCATTAAGCGTCAAACCACTATATATCATAAATAAGCTTTAATTTACAGAAGACGTAAAAGTTTATCCATTGTCCCACTACATTCTTAGGCTTTTATTTGCAATGAATATCACAAGACTATTTCATATGGAAATATGGCCCCATTCGAATCAGTAGTAGACAGACAGACAACCTGGGAAAATAAAAATTACAAACTATCAAGGACTGACAGTAAATTGTTCTTTTTAATCTAAGAAATGGTGGCTGGTAACATCGGAACTTGAGAGCAGCAACCCAGACTGTCTGTATGGAGATTATTGAATTGATTCAGTTCATAATTTTTCACTGGTATCAGCCTCCTCTGATTTTACAAGATTAGTTTTATAGCAAGTATTAGCTGGTAAACAGTGTCACTACAGATATACGGATTCAGAAGTCTAAGCAAAAAAAAATTAAATATAACTGTTCATTTGAGTGTAAGGTTTAGGTTTTTTTTAAAATAAACTCTGAAAATTACAAAGCAAAGAGAAAGAAACACATGTATCCATGTAGTCAACACATCCCAGTAAATTCTCTCTTCCTTAAACAGTAGGCGCCGCCGCCTTGAAGGCTGTAGGAAAATGTGTATGGCAACAAGCAGACAGAGAAACAAAGAAATATTTGTTTCTATCATTGTGAGAACAAGATACACCTATTAAACCGCAGTCTGTATAAGCTCTAGTGTATACTGATCACCATGGCATATCCTAAGAATGAAAAGAACTTCAATGTGACCTATATTCTATGTCTTCTTAGAGCCTGGGAAGCACCCTTGAATCTAATTTTAAAAGCTACCATGTAAAACCAATTAGGGTAGGATCCACTAAGCAAATCACTTTTGAAGGCCTCTCCTGTAACAAGCTACAAAGATAAAATGGCTTTACAGATTTATTGCCTCATAAAAGGAAGGGAAAATTTTGAAAAACGTAAATAAATTGTATATTGCCTTTTTTTAACAAAGGTGAGACTTGTAAATTTTGTTACATCATTTTATTTCAAGGTTGCATTCTCACCATTCATCCTGTTACACCTGCACTATTAAAACTCCACTAATAGATTAACTGCCAATGTAATTGCTTCACTATCTGATCTTGCTCAAAGATGACAGGATTACTTGAACACTACTGTGAAGTCAACACCAGCATTTTCATAAATGGAACTGTAATGCTGACATGAAATCATGGAAAGCTATCAAGAAAAAGGTGATCAAGTCCTTTGTATTGAATTGACTATACTTTGAGAAGAAACATTGGCTCTGTTAAACTTACCACCACAGCTACCACCCACAGACAATCCCTGCTGCCCCTTTTAATTAATCCTGCGGGAAAAAATTAGTTTTTGCTGTAAAACCTAGTAAATGAAGTCTGCATAATGGTTTTGTTAAATCTTAAATTGCTCTTTTAATTAATTGGTAATTTTCTCAGCATACTGTACTGTCTGCTAAAGCAACATTATTGAATATCCCAAATGCTTTTCACAGTACAGGGTGAAAAAAAAAAAAAAAGGAAAAAAAAGAAGAGGCATAGATGCAAGAAACACTACCCCACCACAGGAAGTGTATGTGCGTGTGGAGTCACTGGTTGTAACAAGACTGAGGAGAGGTTAAGAGCCCCCCGTGCTTCATAAATAGATTTTAAAATAAAAAAGCAGACATGTGGCAATACAGCTTCTATATTGTAACATCATGACTTCTTCTCTCTTGACTCACACAGTTCCTGGGGAAGCATGTTACAGGGATTAAATCCTTTTGAATGTTAATGTGTTCCTCTTTTGAACCACAAAGAATATTAATCCTCCCCCCTCCCCCCCATCTACTAACAGCTGCACTATTTTTTCCTACTTGACAGAGTGGAACCAGATAGCATGGCATGATTGACCTGAATGTAAATATTGCTGTTTGGTTTTGAACTGCTTACTTTTTGCAGAAATGTAACAAATCTGGCATTAGTTTATCTGCAGCACAAATGAGAATAAATGTTGAGGCACCCAGAAACCTTTTTCTAAACAATTACATCAGAAGAACTGTAAAAATAATTTATTACCTTATTTAAAAAATGAAGACACTTTATAATCCCCTTGAACATTTACAGTGACTAGCACAGGAAATCAGACTGGAATGTTCCCAGAGAAGGGGCATGCACACAAATACACATGCATATGTAAATATATAGATTATGGAAAAGTGAGTGTTAAAGTGAACAGCTACAGTTCAGGCATGATTCCAGCATATACATCTAGAGTCATACATAAAATCTTTATGAATTATTCTGAACTCTATGCATAACTCTCATTCAAGTACTTTATATAGTTTCCAAAGGGACTCCAATTTCAAAAAAAGCTAGATAATATAATACAAGAATATGCAGGCTGACAAAAAAACCCAAGTCCACTGAATTTCCATTACTAAAGTAAGATTGAAGAGTCCTAAGTCAGATCAATTGCCAGAGTGCTTTTCATTCAGATTTCAATGTATACCTAACAGATAAGCTAATACAAAACTTGGTCTCTGTATATAAACCTTTAGAGTCCCAAACTTCAAAGCCAGGAAAGAAATCTCATTGTTTACACTATTTTGAATTTTCAGACATGTTACAATTCTTTTTGCATTTTCACCATCTCTATTTTTTTGAAATATTTAGAAATATCAACACTGCAAAAGCATATTATATATAAATTAATAAGAAACTAGCATAGTTTATGTTCAGAAGAGAGATTATGCTGATTAATTAACAGAAATTTCCAATCTGTTAAAGAATTCCTAAAAGACCATCCTCTTTCTGACTCTGTACTACAATATTTATGCCTTTGGCATAAATTATTATATACAATTAATGTGTACTTGCTGATATACTTTTCAAAACTCATGGTACTATTCAGAATGTCCATCAGTGTTAAGTTTCATTTATTTCTGAAGTTCAAAACCAGCCCAACCTGTCGGACAGTGTACAGGCTTAAAGTGCTATGACAGAAAAGAGCAAGTATTTCCATATAAACTACAAACATTAGTATCATACATGACTTGGCTGAGGAACTTAACGTGACAATTGCAGTACACTTCTAGAATAAAGATGCTTAACAAAAATCTTGTCCCTCATATATATGATATGAGTTATAACTAAGGACTAAGAGTTAACATACTTTAAAAATAATCACAAAGACATTTGAAACAGAAAAATGACTGCATTTAGGATTTTATTTATTTTAAAATATATTTATGTATATGTATTCCTTCCAATTCATCTTGGATACTTTAATAGAGATAAACCTCCAGATTACCTTGCATTTTCCACTGAGGTACCATTATACTCAAAAACCTAAGGGTAACAGTCTGCTGAATGCATGGAGGCTCTTACCCCATGGTTAAAACAAGGTACTTCAAGGTAGCTTGGGTGTGCAGTGGTAGATTTATAATCCAAGAGAGAAATCTGCCTGCAGACAGTTAAGTAGCATTTGCCATGCAGCACCTTGCTAGCCAGCTATCCATTAAAAAACCAAGCACAACCCCCCACTGAATACATGTTCTAAGAAAAGTGTAATCTGGGGAAACAAAAGCATGATACACATGAAAGATGACAAACTTTGGATTCTAGAAGAATTCAGAAGTGTTTAAATAAATATCATACCTGGGTAGAAGGGAGATTTTCAGATTATATGAATGTTAAAGTCAGAAAATTTAGCATCTAGTTCTACTACAATAAATAGTTTTAGTACTGAAAGCATATTTAGTTCCTTACGGCTTACAAAGGCAAACCACATCCTAAGTCCTTGTTTTCTAGTAATTAAAATACATCAAATACAAACGAACGGCAAGTTTGTGGAATTGTGTTGGTTAAGATTGTATGAAAAGATTCTGTCCAATGACCCTGGAGTAAGGAAAAACAAACTGGACTTCATTCCAGCTCTGTGTGTCGAAGAATGCTGGATCTGATCTCTATTACCACTAATCATACATTCTCTAGTCTGGTAAATTGGACTTAGAAGTGAATATAGATGAAATGAATACCCACCCTACTGCATTTCACACAAGTCTGGCAATCCAGAAATTATGTTAAGTAATTGTGTAAGCACTGTGTAGAAGTTAAAAATCATGTTGCTTATTTAGATATTCTTCATACAGAAGCACAGACAGATTTTGAGGTACTCTCAATTCAAGGAAAGAGGGGGTGGAAAGGTGAGAACAGAAAGAAAAGTGCTTCACATTGCTTAACACTGACCCATTCAGGCAGTTAAGGAGCAGCTTGGAATAGCTCCAAAGGCTAAAGCAGCTCCCCTTCCAGTTTTGCTCAGGCAGATGGAAGATGAACACGTTTCAGGATTTCAAGCAGTGATTAGGCTTGCAATACCTGATGTGTCACTCCATTTTTACTTTCAATAAAACCCCAAAACCTTATTTGCTCATTTCAGGTAGTATTTGATTAAAATGTTTTGGGGATAACAAGATGTATCACACCAGGGAGGCGGGGCAGGGGGGAAGACCCTAAACAAAAAGGGGAAACAAGAACAACAGTAAAATGGAAGAACTCTCAGAATCTGGTTGATGTAGTAGCACCATCCTGCCCTCCATGGGAACCCTTCCCCTTCACTCTGCAACTTCTGTAGAGCCTTTACGTAACTGAATATAACTATTCCATCTCCTTATAAATATTAATTCAAAATACAGAAGTATGCTGACTTTTTCCAGATTAAGTTCTAGCTGTTTCTCTGTATCAATGATTCTGTTTATTATCTCTTCATCTAATGATTTTTTCATTGTTTCAATTTATACTCATCTGTTAAACTTCACTGTTACTTATGCACATTACAGTGCTAATGAGATGCACAGCTTTTTAATGGACACCATGAGAAATCCTGTATGTGATCCTGGTATACATCTTATTAGCCAAACCATGGTATCACTGCTTTGTTAAGGCTAATGCCATCATATGAATTAATACATGGAAATATAATAGATGCTTTCTTTAAATTGAAGTGATAGAATCCTATGCTGTCTTTATTGCAGGTCTCAGGTTCAGTGACCTTTTGTAGTCATTGATGCCACAGATCTGTATCAGATCTTTTTAAAAATAAATACTAGTAATTTTAAATTAGTATGTACAGTAAGGTTTCTTTTAAAAGACTGAGAATTGCAAAACAGTTAATGTTTTTTCTAGAGGACAAGAACACAATGGTTAAAAAATTATTAAAGAAAGTAATTTGCTTTGCTCTTTACTAATCAGGGTCACCAACAGAAGCTATAATACAATAACATAGCATACACTGTTGATAGGAGACACTGCTTTATCCTCAAGGGAATTTCTTTTGCAGTTGTCCCAAGTTTAATCTTACTGCCATTTCTTACTCTTCTTCTTACTATCTCAGAACCAGGGTAGAGCTTAACGTGCTATCAATGGAAAGAATTAAAAGCAGACCATAAACTGAAATTATGCACTAATAGAAGGATCACTGAAATACACTGATTTTTTCACACTTTAAAATATTGCTAGATTTTCAGTCACACCATCTGTTTAGTGAAATAATGCTCAATGAAATACCAGTTGTAAGCAGGAAGTCAAAGGCAATTTACAACTCATATAAGGTTTCCTGCCAGGCAGAGAAGAACAGAACAGCAGAAGAGCTTAAGTTTGCACTGAGAAGACTAAGATTTTTAAGCCTATACCCCTTCTAGTTCTGTAAGGGCCACAGAAGCTAAAAATTTCCCTTCTTACCCATATTCATCCTAGATTTACTTTCTTCTACCAACTTACTTGTTCAGTTCTGATTCAGAAATTCAGACTTTTTTCTCGGGTATAATAGTGGAAAATACTTACTAAAGGATATTTCAGCTTACCTGATGAAGATCGTTGCCCAAAACGTATTCCTGAAAGTAACCTGGTGCAGCAGATGATGCTCTGATGGCCTGCCACAGTTTATACTGACAGCCTCCAATATAATGAGACTTCACACCAGGAAGGTGATTGTAGTTTCTAAAAACAAATGCTTTCAGTGGTGTTCCTCTGTTCACAATGGTGCTTACTGCAGCTACCTAGTGAGTTAGAAGAAACAAAAGCAGTTATATATAATGATAAAAACAGTAACATGAGAATGACAGCTTCTGCAATATGAAGTTCAATTGATACATTAAATGTGTCTCTGGAATCCTACTTGGTTCATTGTTTATTTACTTTTATTTTAATGCCTAGCTAAATTTTTAAAAGTGGAAGAAAAAGAAACAAACCAGGAAAACCCAAACTCGCTCCAGAAAATGCTGTTTTTAACCTGAAATAGTTTCCACTGCCTATTCTCTTTCTACCAGTATCTATCCATTGATATTTAAACAAAAATCTAGTGTCATGTATATAAAATGTTGCCTTTACAAATAGCAGTTTGTTCTCAAAAGTCATTAACCAGTAATGCAACAATGCCATTAAATACAAATATTGGAAACGTCAATTAATTTCTTCCTCCAAGAAAACGATTACTTAATATTGCAATCTCAATTAAAGGATTTCAGGGAGAATCTCTCCCAAATTAAAACCCAAAAGAATCAAACGCAAGCTTTCAAGGTTTTCTGTAAGGACACTGAAGTGTCATTAACAAAAATTACATATGTAAATGTAAGCACAAAGCCAAAATGGTACTTCCATATAACAAAATGTATGACTGTAAATCTGTAAGATGTAATTTTTTTAATCACATGAAGTGAGAGTACCTATAGTTACAACCCAGTGTTAGAATGTGCAAGACCTTTTGGTGATGATACACCCAGCCTGGCTGGCACTGTCAGAACAATACTCTTCAGTAGCCAAATGGGTGTCCAAGTCTATTTCATTTACTATTTTACAGAGTAGGGTGTTTTTGTGAAACATTACTAACACCACTAGCAGCTGATACTGTGATATCACTGTACTAATTTCCATTCTTCAGCTACATAAGCTACACCATTTAATTCACAGTCAGTCCATCCTTACAGAAAACAAAAGTAAAACTTCTACATGACAATGCAAAAGCAACACACATGCATGATTTGTACTCCACCATTTCATGAAGGAAGCTTCCTCTTTATGTCAAAAGGAAGGTTTGTTCTTAAATACTACTAGAAGCAGTAAGAAAAAAAACTGGAAAACTTAATAGAAAACTTATCAAACCAATGCTTGAATTTATTTTTGGTAATACTCATATGCACTTCCTACTTCATGATACAGTCTAAGTTGTGAAGCGCTGAGCACCTTCTGCAAAAATCCATCTTGCCATGAATTTGACAGCAGCACAGCATACAGCTGCACATTTTATTTTGATTTTGCTGTGCCTTGTAAAGAGTGCCACCACTGCCAGTGCTACAAAGCCATTACTGGGAATAGCTAGTTTCAACTCTATTTATATTCACATTTTATTACTGAAGAACATGGAAGGAAGCCAAAGATCCCAGTTCAAAGATAACTTTCAAGTCAACATAGGATAGCTTCTCTCTCAGAAAGCAACATACCACTCCAGCCTTTTCATGTCCTTGATTTAGATACGGACTGGGAACGCAGTCAGTCAAGCTTGTGTTTCTATGTTTAGAAAAATGTGAGTATCTTCCATTTAATAGTAAAGCATGGAATATAGTACCATGACACCAAAACACCTGTTAATTACAGATTGTTCTGAAATATGTGCTATTATATTTCTCTTCTTTCTTCACACTCTACTTTTCACCAAAAATAAAATACCCATGCTTTCTCATTTTTCACTCTCATGCTGCTGCTGTATGTAACACCCTTCCAATTAATTGGTGCCCTTTATATCATACAGGAAGAGCAGAGATCTTGGGGCCTATGAATGTGACTGGAGAAAACCTGGTAATCCAGATAAAAGTAAGAAGAAACCCTGTTCTGTCACCACACAGTAACTCTGATCACTGCTGACAATACTCCAGATACTAGGATCTCCAGATACCAGAATTATCTTATATGAAAAAGCAAACTTTGCACAACTTCAAGAAGCTGACCTAGCATTTCTCTGCTTATAAGCTTTTTAATATCTCTGAAATATTCTAAGTTAAAGTATTACATTAAAAATAGGAGAAATTGCTGCAAAAGTTTAATAACCTAGTACATTTTATCCTTTAAAAGCACAGGTTATCTCATGGAAGTTTGGAGAGTGAATCAATACTCATGCTGTTTAACCAATATCCTTCCAGGGATAGTACTCTTACTCAGAACTCTTAGAAGTGCTTGTAGAATACGCAACAGTGTTTACCTTAGAAAATGGTTCTTACCTTTGGACATTTGGAATTTCTTGCAGTTTCAATCATAAGATTTGAGCCCATTTTTTCTCTACAAAGAAGCACACAAAAAATTGAAAATACTCCATAGTATAGCATTCAGGAAAAGACATGCATTTTTATTATCCTTACTTCTGAGAACTTTGCATTTAATAAAAACAATACTTGGAATTCACTTTAATAACAAGATTTCTAGAGCTGACTTCAATGGATCGGTATTTCAAAGCTTCTACGCTGTTGCAAGCAAGTCTGAAAAGTGAGGTTTGGATTCACTCACTTCACCACATACTTAAAACATAAATCATCAGGATTACTCAACTACCTTGTGATAAGAAAATGGAGTAGTACTTTCCAACATTTAAGAATCAAAATAATCAATACTTTATTAAGTGGTTCGATAGTAAAGAAAATTACTATAATGAACGGTTATAAAAATAAAAGCTAAGGAAACAAAGATGCCATTCTACATGATTTAGAAGAAAGTTAAAACATCTACATGTAATCTTCCATAACAATAATTCAATATGCATTTAACACCCCTTTCTGAAGTGGAGTTTTTTCATACACGTACATTTTTATAAATCTGACAGTGAAATCACATGAGTGGTCAACACTAATTTATCATCACATCAGCATTAGGGTCAGTATTCTAATTGCCAACTAGAAGGTAGCTCTCCTGCCTAATGCAGCAGACTGAAAAATATCAGCATGTTAGCTAATAATCTCATACCAGCATCTATTTCAACTTCAATTAGCTTACAGTAAAGATAATTTTCTTCCTTCCCTTGAGCAAAGACCACACAAACACATCTACCTTTTTCTGCAAAAAATATTTTCAGTATTGTCACACTTCAGTAAGGTGATTCCATGTGGTGGTGTTAGCAGATCATCCACCTATAGCTGGCACTACATGAAAGTAGGTAGTAGCGCTCTCACTGTTAAAAACACCACCTTAATCTAGTCAGGTCAGAAGATAAAAGAAGCTTTAAATGCTACAATAGCTGTAGTCCTCAATGTAGACAGTAAACTGTATTTGGAAGTAGGACAATTTACTGTTCCACTAGTGGGTATCTGTGCTCGAAGGAAGCCTGTGTATGTGTCCTTGAGAGGGAAGAAGGAAGATGACAGCTTCTGGTCCTATGATTGAAGACTGCTGCTGGCAAAACTTTTACATCAATAATGCTGTTTTATTTTATTTTTTCCAATAAATGCATTAATTCCAGCCTCAGAGTTACCAGCTAGAAGGGGAAGATTGCCATCTGTACTCAACAGCTGATTACAGAAGGAGATGAAGACACACAGAACCACGAAGTAGGAATACACAGAAATAAAGGACGAGATTGACAAGAGGTGAGGTATGACAGGCAGGTACTGATTTGCATCACTGTCACCTGCTTCATCCGAAGTATCTGTACTAGATATTTTTTTCCCAAACCTTGAATGCAAAGGTTAAAAAACTGCACAAGCAATATCTACTACTTAATTATAGGAATTGACAAATAATTTTCCCACATGCTGTTTCTCATGAAGGCCAGGAACTGATGCTTTAGAGTAGGTACACAAAATCCCTTAAACTACTTTAAACATTTAAACTACTTTAAACAACTTTAGACATTAAGGTGTAAAGAGAAAAATTTAGAATCAACTCCAAATTTATTTTAATTTTGTTGCTTGCGGTAATACTGCAATTGCATATTATATGAATGTCTTTGTCAAGCCTCACTGTTCAATTATTCTCTTTACTGAAGTCACAGCACAATTAATTCCACCATTCATTCACATACTGTGTTAAAAAAGAAAGTCTCATGATTTTGATTTTATTGAATAGTCCCTAGTTCTCGAAGAAGGGATAAGAATGGTAATTCTCAAGATCCCTTACTATCTCAAATTATGGCTTTAACTTGTCTGCCATTTTTTTTCTTTTTGTCTGGAGTGACTAACTGGTATAGAATGTTGCACATCTAGTCACTGGAAAGCAGTCTCAGTTTATACTTTGTGTAACAATACTGGTTTGAAGTATTGTTATTTGTAAGCTCAAACACATTCATTATCCATTTTCCTACCAACAGGGAACACATTGCTTTTATCCTACCCTCTATACAGTGCTTGACTGCTTCTCAAGATTACAAATTCCCAGTATGGGAAATTAGTTAACTTGTGAAAACACCTAATTGCTCACCAAATTTCTCCAGTAGTTTCTCAATACAGTAGGAAAGAAGAAAATTGTGTATGTAAACAACAGAGAAAAAAAACAACTTGGAACTATAAGCCACGTTCTTCTTACAACTGCAATTCAATGTAGCATGACAGAATGATGTACAGTAAGTATAACTTTCTGCACAAAGTAATAAAACTAACTGATTTAAACCAGTCCTCAAATTGCAATTCAGGGAATACATAAGAATAGTTAAAATAAACATATACATAAGACACAAAACCAATTCCCTACAGCACTCAGAATAAAAAAATTAGTTAAAGTAAGCTGTCATTTTCTGAAATTGAATTTATAATATGCCTTATGAATGCATGCAAAACACGGTAGGGCTAAATGTATGTTGCATGCCTATATATCGCAAACAGATAATCTATTTCAAGCAAGGCTGACAAGTCTACTGCCATTTAAACAACAAAAAGCCATCCAGAACAAGTAAAGCCTTTAAACTGAAAACAAAACAAAGCAACTTTCCCATGCAATGACTGAAAGTTAGACTTGACATTCTTACTGCCATACAGAAATACCGTATAACCTTTCAGTTCCCTTCGTTCTAGGCTACCTCACAAGGAAGCCTGCAGGAATCCCTGCTTTTTCAGTAAAATGTTCTGTAGGCATAGCACCTCCCTTCAACAATGCAGAATTAGGTCAAGAAAAAGAAATCTGTTGACCACTAATTTTTTTTTTTTCTGTGAATAACATTCTGCATTCTGTCCATTGCACAGCAACAGAGTGCTTTATCTCCCTCATGTATTACACGTGGCTACAAAAAAAAATAGCATTTTAATTAAAGACATGTAAAATACTTCCACAAGGCAATTCTGATTTTCACATAAACTCTTAGTTGGGTAGGGCAGGAAAAGAAGAAAGGCAGAGAAAAATCCCTTTTCTAAAAAAAAGAGGAACTCAAATATCTGAGAAAAAAAATAATGCCATTAATTTTTTAAACACATTTATTCCTAAATATATATGAGAGCACAGAGAAGTTGTGCTTGGAAGCCTCTCTCCACTTCAGCAAAGTAGTGAGATGCTTAAAACTCAGGCAGCACAAGTATTTCCACTATAATCTCTAGAAAAAACTCTTTCGATCTCATAAAACACATTAATCATGTTGCCAAAGGAACATGCCATCACCTATCCCAAGAATTTTTTTACTATTTTTCATTTGTTCTCAGAGAAGGTTGTTTCAGTTCTTCCAGTAGCAGTTTCCCAAACGGTACAAGCTGGCACTATGACACTCATTTGCTAAAAACTATGAAGAATGGAACTATCAATACAAATAAAGATGAATAAAACTATAATAAAAACTTGTAATATCCTAATTTCTTTCAATGATTTATCCTGAATATCCATTATATGTGTTTGTATGCATACCTATGAAAAAATGCCATTCCATTTGCAACTCTGACACAGCGAACAATTTTTCATTGCAATCCTTACAGTTCATTTCCCTTTTCAAGGAAAGGGGCAATGGACAAAACTCCTCAATATAGCAGCTAAAATTAAAAATCCCTACTACAGCACACTATTTCAGTTCTCACCATGTCTCCTATAAGAAAAAAGGGGCAGCAGGTGGCTCAGTAAAATTTGTAGATCTACAATGAGTCAGATCAAGCAGAGCTGGCAAGCGTACAGGAATATAATCAGAAATCATGCAGTAAAGCTTACTTTATTCCCCAGAAACAGGTATCATTACATTAAGGGCTTTCAATGTTTCGGTAAATAGGAAAATGGCTATTTCAAAAAGAATAAGAGCACATGCTAATCCTTTCTAGTTTTAAGAATTTGCTTACCAGTGAAACAATAAAAACCCAAAGGCTCTCAGACATTACGCTAATTACTTTTCACCTGATCATCTGTTACTTACTTGAGCATTTTTTCCCATATATCACTGTCATAGAAGGCATGGCTCCAACCCATTTTGACTGTTCCAACAATGACATTCTGCTTAAAAACATCTGATCCTAACTTGCGATACAGTTCTTCACAGTCATCCAGAGGGATATGGAACAACCCCAACATAAAAGCTAGTATCGCTCCTGAAAAGGAAATATTTTGAAATGTAAAACATAGCCTGGAGTAAGATTATAGATTCCCATTTAATGTAGTTCATAGGTTAGCAGAATATCTATCTTGAAAAGGGAAGATCAACTGATATTTATATCACTAAATTCCTGTTCAGAGATCACAAACTATGCTTTAAAAGGACATATACAAGACAGGAGGAATCTACTTTCAAAAACAAAACTAGAAGTTGAAAAATGGCATTATCTCATTATGCAGATTTCATCCCTGAAAACAAATACATGGCAGAAGGCAAAATGAATCCATTGCTTTATTTGGAAAGAAAAATGAGTAAGAAAAATCTGTGCTGTGGTATTAAAAATATATTTGGAGCATTACTTGGTATCTGGCAAACTCTGAGTCAGTAAAGAAAAATTCTAGGAAAATTCTGTAAAAAGAAGGGAGCTTTGAGTAGTTCAGAATACATTTGGTTGCAACCATTTACAATTAGTTATTCATACACACTGCCATCTAGTGTGTGCCTAAAAAATATTATGACCTACTCTTGAAGGAACAAAATCCAGGAAGTATGGTTGCAGAATACCACAAAATGGACTGTGGAAAAATACAATCAATGCGTCACTACAATTCTTAGATATATTAAACTGAAAGGGACATATACAAACTTTAAATCCATGTGATTAAATCCAATGTGAGGACACGTAACAAAGCATTAGGAATAAATAAAACACATGATTTTTCCAATTTGGAAAAGAAATTGCATTTAAGCAGGAGTAAATTCTTGTAATAGAGTGAGAATAAAACACATATGCAGAAAGAACTACATAAAGTTACAGGTGGCTTAAAGGAAAAGTTACTTCCAAGCTTCTTCTGCTCTCACAAACTTACTACAACAGCTGAGTGTCAGTGGACTGATGGTCTCCATTTTTTAACATGCAGCACACATACTTGATATAGCCTGAGCCTACCTGACAACAAGCTTCATCAAGAGACCCTTACTCAACTGCCAAACCACCAAATGCCTGTATTCAACATAAACATCTACCAGCAGAGAAACACCATTTTCCCGAGTCATGCAAATCCTCTTCTACCTTCTTTCTTCTTTTTCTTTTAACTGTCCAGCACCAATTCTACAATATAATGCACCTGCTATTTTGGTGAACAGTTTCAAAGACAAAGAGCCAAAATTCATACCGAATGCAAATTCATTTTTCACTTCACCTCATGAGAAACAGCACCAAAACCTGCAGTCTGCATCAGCACACATGGCAGTAGACAATATCAGAGTCAAGGTACACATTAAAGGGCTTTGCTGAAACCTGCTGGTTGGTAACCGACCCTCACAGGAGAGTAAGGTCAAAATCAAAGATAGAGCGCAGGCTCTTACTAGATGGCCTAGTGAAAACAAGTTTCTGATGCTTCCATCACATCCTGCTCTGTATCACAGACATCTACACTCCAGCCACCAACTCACCCTTGATGGCCAACAACAAGGGGAAAAAAAAAATACCTAAATAAAACCTAGGAGGCTAAGGAGCCTACATTAAAAAGCCTATCTTGAAGGGATACAGCTGCCTAACAAGACACAGTACAGTCAAGAATGTAACTTAAAAGACAAAAATATTCCTTCTTTACTCAGTACTAGTAAGACTTCAACTGAAGTGCTGTATCTGGACCCGAATGACATTCTTCAAAAAAGATGTGGGCCAACTGAAAAAAAAGAAAAACTACACAGAAGTCCTTCAAAAACAATCACAGGTCAAGAAAATCAGTCTGTAAGGAAAGTTTGAGTAAATAAGATATGACAAAAGCCTTTAAAAGCACAGAAGGCTGCTGCTGCAAAAAAAAAGTAAGATTCAGTTATCCATGTTCCTGAGTAGTCAGGACAAGAGGAAATAAATTTGAACTCCAACAGAAGATCCACGTTAGTGATTTGGATTTTTTTTTCCCAAAAAATGTAAAGACACTGGAGCACTAGCACAGATTTTCTGAAGAAGTCTGACATGATTCAGAATCTTAGGAAATTGCCAATAGTGAAATACACACAGCTGATCCTTCCCCTTGGGAAATGAGATGATGCTCCCAGCAATATGAAACCATAACTTGACTTATTGATGAGTTCTCCTGAAAAAAAATTTCTTCCATCAGGAGTATTTTCAAAATGCATTTCAGAACTGGAAAGACGACATGGGCTAAAACAAACAAAAAAATTGTCAACAGACAAATGCCAGCTTTGTTTAAGGCGGCTTCTCATCTGCAGATGGCTGAAGGCTGCGAGAATACACTGGGGCACTAGCTCTATGCTGTTCTTAACAGCTTGGGAGGAGTATTTTGGGAGAATATCCTTATGTGAAGTCTTTATGCAAACTTCACATACATCCAAAACTGATGATCAAAGAGACCAGTACAATTCAGATGTAATAAAATGCACTGGAAAACAGTATGTTTAGAGAAGCTTTGATACCAGCATGACAATGATTGAATTCCTCAAATGAAGCATCTGAATGCTGCTAATTATTAGTTCAATATAGAAACTCCGGTAAAAAAAACCCACCCTGTATTTTTATAATTCTTGGAGGAGACCAGCACATTTGAAAATGTTGTAGAGTATACACTTTGCCTGTTCACATACTCTTGATGTTACTAACTGCTCCCGGTGACTGAATTGTAAGTGCACCACTATTAGTATCTTTTAACATCTTTAACACACTGGGAGACTGCAGTAGCAGTGAAAAGAACATACAAGCCACATTCACAGCGTATCTGCAGATAAGTTGTCCTCAATGGTTTAAGAGCTCTGCACATCTACGAAAGCATGTCATACTCTAGAGAACAGTGATAATCACCCTCACAGAATTCCTAGCAGCTCAGTTCACGGGGCAATGGCACTTCCTCCTCTTAACTCATCTTTGGATTTTTGCACAGAACAGACACAAACTCAGTAAAGAATTTACATCAACTTAGTTCCCTATAAAAAAGGTTCAGTAGTCATCACAGTGCTGCATGTGCTTGCAGATTTTCTGGTACTTCCATACCCAGGTACTGATCTCATCAACAAGCAAGTGACCAAAGTATGCAGAGCCCATCACTGCATCATCACAGTGATCTTTCTCTGGGACTGCTTGCATTTACACCCTGCGACAACCAGTGGAAAGAAGTACAGGGAAGCTAACTACAAAGATGGACTCTGTGATGCTAATTCACAGCAAACTGTTATTTCTAAACCTCAAAAGGCAAAACAGCTAAATGATACTGAGAGATGAAAAGCACAGCAGAAAAAAAAACAAACCTGCACAAGAGGCATCCTTCCTACCATTCAATACATCACTTTTGTTAACAACAATTCATCCAGCTGCAAGCTTCTGCAAATCCTATTGGCATAAGAACCACCGACACAAACTGTAATGGCACACCGCTAGCACGTGCTGACAGGTAAGTACAACCTCTCCCATCCATGTCTTGTCACTTACTACTGCAAGCTGGACTACTGCAGACAAAAGCTTGGTAGTGTAAGCAAAGCTTAAACAAACACGTTAAGTTCTTACAAACGGTTACAAACCCCAAAATCTGGTGAAGAATTAAGAATAAAATTAGTTCTTATCAGAATAGCGGAATTAAATTAAGAACAGCAGCCCTCTCCATCAAACATAATGTATGTCTTTATTATGATTGAAGGAGACATTAGAGAAGTGTTTTATAGTGAAACTACCTTCCAATGAAACAACCACATACTGCAAAATTAACTAACATGGGATGTTTTTCAAAGACTATTAAAAATTTAAAGCAGGGAACTATATAAATTGTGCCTATAAACAAATTTTGTCTAGTATAACTAAATATTCTCCTCTTCTCTATTTTGGGCTTATTAAGCAAATCTCTGGAAACACACTCATAGCTACTCATGGTGATCTGCATTTAACGTTATTTCTGGATTAAACTCTATGGAAGATAAGCATAGTGCATAAAAAAGTGAGGAATGCGGGTTTCTAAAGGAAATTGAGCTTCTGAACAGCTGCATAACTCTTATGTTAGAAATCAGCATTATGCTGCTAGTGCCTAGCATAATTTCTGAAAGAGATGACTTTTAAAAAGAACCTTATGCTTCTGAGTTTCTCACTTCCTAGGGAGGAGTAACTTATTGAGTCACAAGAGTAATTAAGAGTGGGAGGCACTTCTAAAGGTCACCTAGTCCAACCTTCAGTTCAAACAGGTTCAGTTGGAGCAGGTTATTCAGGCACTGTTCCACTGACTTTTGCGTATTTCTAGGGATGAACATTCCACAGCCTGTGCAGGCAACTCCTTGCAGCGTCTGACCATCCTTGCAAGGAAAACATGATTCCTTATACCCACTTGTAACTTCCCACATTCCAACTTGTCTGTTGGCTTTTCTCCTATGACTGTGCACCTTCAAGAAGAGTCTAGCTCCACCTTCTCTGTATTTTCCCATCAGCTGAAACAGCAGTAAGGCCTCCCCTTGATCTTCTCCTCTCAAGGCTGGATAAACCCAGTTTTTGCAGTCTCTCTCTATATGCCATGATCTCCAGTTCCCTGGCCCCTTGGCCCTGTCTCAAACTCAGTATGTACAATGTACCCAACAGATTAAGGATTTACTGAGGAGCCCAAACCCAGGTATACGGGGGCCAAACAGAGTCAGTGTCTCTGTTGGGTATGTTCTTGTGCACAGAAGCCAGTATGTGGTCGGCTTTCTTTGTTGCAAGGCTACACTGATGATTCATACTCAACTTGTTCTAACAAGACCAGGTCTTTTTTTCTGCAAAGCTGGTTTCTAGCCAGGCAGCTTATCTCAAGTGGAGGGCTTTGTTCCTGGCTCTACTGAACTTTAGGTGGTTTCTGTCCAGCCATTTCTCCAGCCTGTGCAGGCCAGTCCAAACAGAGGGCATCACTGTACTGACCACTTCCTCTAATTTAGATCATACAAGATTTTGCTACATACTCTGTCCCGCTGCGCAGGTCATTAATAAACACAGGAAACACTAATGGCCCAGGATCAGTCCCTGAGCGATATTACCTTAGTTGTCTGTAAGGCCCCATAAACAGATTTTAAGATGTTTGTATGTGTGTGCAAAATGAAGGTTTCACATTCACTTAAAAACCTGACAAATCAGTTTGAAGTTACAAGTGTATCACGAATCACCCAAAGTTCTTAATCAGAAAAAAAACCCTTTAAAAATCACACCTCTACATTCACACCTTACACTCAAAGTCAGAAATCATCGAGTTCCGCAAAATCTACATTTATTCTCAGATGTTCTTTTACTATATTGATAGCAAAATTCCAACTTGTATCAACAATTACCTGTGCTTACACCACAAATGTAGTCAAAAAGTTGATGAACCGGCTTGCCAGTTAGTTCTTCTAGTTTCCGTAGAGTCTGAAGTGCAACTAAACCCCTGAAACAAAAAAATCCCCTTCACATACCATGGTAGTTTTATCTTACATAGCTCTACTTAAGTCCACCTTTGCTTAATTATAACTAACTCAATAACTACAAGAATCCTGAATGTTTCAGGGAATAAAAGGGTAGCAGAAAACAATTATAATGGAATGGTGAATACTAAATATAAATGACATGCTCAGGCATACCAACAGTAGCACATAGCAGCTATAGCCATATTGTTTTGTAGCCATGCTGTTTTGTGCAAAGGCTCAGGAATTAACATCTCCTGTGGATGCAAACTGAGGATAGATTTTAGCTGCATCCACACCACACAGCACTTAAAGTTTGGTCTTATATAATGTCCCTTTGGGACACAGTATTTTTCTGTCTGCAATTTTTTTTTCTTCAATTCAATGTATCTGAAATAGTAAGATGCATTCCAGACCATCAGACTTGCGCTTCTACAACATGAAACAGAACATCTGGCAAGCTGGGAGGTGCTACTTCTGCTGGGCTGGAGCTGAAGAACTGTGTACCGCAAAAGGAGCACCATCTTGCCAACATGTTCTGCAGAGAATGGCACCTCCTACATGCTGCTCCCAAATCTGTCCTCCTTGTAAGAACAGTAGTCAACCCAGTCCATATAACCAGCTGAACATCATCAACTAAGTGGCACAACAGCCAGTAGTCAGTACTCAGGCTCACTCTCTGGACTCATTTCATTTAGCATTACAGATGCAGACAACACTTTCTAAAGAGAAGGTGTCTTATAATGTCACACCCTCCCCTAGAAATCTAACAGAAAAATTAACACACTTCATTTATGCATTTAGGCATCATGCTGGCATACGTGAAGCATCCTTCCTTCTACTTTGTAAAATCTTCATGGTTTACCATGAACTTTGGCAAACGTAAATGTTGAAGTTGTGACATAGGCTCACCCCTTATTGAAGACAACTGATTTTGATGCAAGTAAAGAAATACCACGAGTACACAAAAAGCTCATGAAATTGTATTTCTGCAATGACTTCATACTTCACTTTCTACCAATAAAGATTCATTAATCAGTAAATATTTGCCAACAAGACTTCAAATATGCCTGAAAACACAGCTTTTATTAAACATCAGACTTCATATTTAATGAACAGGGCTCTACTACTATTCTTCATAAATTATGGTAGTTGCATAAATTCGTGCAGAACTACAGCATGTGTTACTAAGGACATGGGGTGCATAAATTCAAGGAAAAAAAGTGTCAGTTGTAGAAGAAATATAAATCAACAGCACGAATAGAATAGCTTTCACCACTAGCCTGTTCATTCTGTCATGAGACCAGCTCTGCTAAGGCAGATCACCCTCCAGAAAAGTACAAGACAACACAATCATAAACTACTTCTAGCATTTCACACCAATTTTGTATTTCTGAGATCAGACTTTGGAGCAGACTAATTCAAACAACCATTTAATTTACTTCCAAAGAAGAGCGAGCCAATCCAAGCACTAAAGTGTGTAGCTAACAGGCAATTTCAGTGTCATAGGGCTACTAATGCATGGAAATTAAGCACAAATGCATTCAAAACTAATACCCATCACTTGAATAGTCAAATGGAACAGAACTGTAAATTGTACATTGCATCTTTGGGCACAAACTTATCAAAGAGGAACTGAAAGTTTATTTCCAGTTACAGTATGAAAAAGGCTACAAGTATACAAAATACACAGAGGTTTTACCTTGTACCTCCTCCATCAATAGCAAGGACTCGAATTCCCCAGCCTTTCACAGGGTCTGTATATCCAATTATAGCTAAAGTCTCTCTAACAGCAGCCTGAAGACTTTCATCATTTGCCTGTCTCAGTCGCAGTAGGCATGGGATTAATTTTTCCTATTGATAAATACAAAGATATTTCATTCTAACCATATATAGTTTATACCAAAAGAATCCATGCTTAAATTTACTAATTTGGCATTTAATTATAAAAGCAATATATTAAACTCAGAGGAAAACCTCTTTACATCTGCATTTACTCATCTCTCTAACAAGGGAAAGGACTCAAATATGTTGTACACACCTCATTGCTAAAGTAAATCACTATCAGAATTAATCAAAGTGAAATGTAAATCTTTTTAATAGCTAGAAAAGCTGTATTTACCAGCAGTTTAGTTTTATTTACTTTCATGTCGCATTGGCCAAATATAAACTCAAGTATGGAGAACCCAAATTACAGCTAAAAGCCCAGATTTTGTTGAGAAAGTATAACACTGTTTCAAAACAGAAAATGCCTTCTAATTACACCAACATCAAACCAAAAATTAATTTTTTTCCTCACACTGAGTAATTTTTAAGTGTACAATTATTATCACAAATATATAATGTATTATAACCAAAACCAGAGCAGTGAATGTACTCTTTCATAATAAAGTAATTCACATCTATTCATGTTGATGCCCAACCTGTACCCTGCCCAGATGATTCACCTGGCCTGCACTCTATTCCCAAAGATTTGTTTTCCAGAAATTCCACAATTCACATCACACACCTCTCACATCTTGTGGAAACAGACATGAGACTGACACATACTGTGATTTGGCTTGTATTACTAGAATAGTCTACTACCCGCCTCCCGTCCTCTCACTGCAGGTAAGAGAATGAGTAGGACTAGACAACATGAACTTACGTGATGGGAATACTACGCTCTTATCACCTCTCTTCAAAGGAAGCATGCAAACAAGCATAAAAACTGTTGTGCCTATGCAGTTCAACTGTGCTGTACATTCCTATCTGGTCAATTGCAACAGAGTACAGAGTGTACAACCTTCGCCTATCACTACACTAAGCTATATTACCTATCCACATGACAATGCTGTATGCTTCTAAATTAAACACTGCAATCTGAAAAGCCTTGAGCTAGACTGCTGATATTTGCATGTGAACCTGCTTGAACTAGCTAAAAAAAACAGCTAAAAAGAGACATTCACATTGTAATCTCCACAAATAGAAAGTATGACTATTCCACAAAACCACAGAAGAAAGTTTTATGTTATTTTATGTCACTTATCTGTCATATTTATTTTTTGTCTAAGCATGAAGACTATTTGCACCTTAATTGCAACTCCTCTGCTCTCTGGAAATTCTAGAAGATGATAGGTGAGTTCTTCAACCCTGCTGATACAGACTCTTCTATTAGAGGATCTTCGTAGGGCTTGAACTAAAGCTCGAGTCCTGTTATCAATACTCACTCTTGCAATAATCTAAAAAAAGACAAAAGTTATAAAAATAACATAAAACTACTCTAAGAAATGTGTAGTATTTGTCAAGACTAATTCCAAACTGTTATTTTAAGATTTCTCAGAAGTAATGGACAACATGTTGTACTAGAGATCTAGTACAGGCTCCGAGTAAGCATTGCATAAACAGGCAACTTTTTGATTGTTTACAGTTTATTGTTGCTCACAGCAACAATACACCAAACAAACATGTCAGCACATACTCAGATGTATTTTCAGGGCAATTCTGAAATCACAGTATTTGGACCATGAAGAAGTGTAAGATTACTGTAACTACAACAAAAAAGAAGCAACTAGTATCTATATTTATGTACCCACTCCCTACACAATATGAACAAAACATATATATACACTATACACACATGTACATATAAACTTACACTTAAATGTATGTTCTTATATAAAAAGGATATAAAGATATTTATATACATATGTCTATATACTTACAAATAAGTACATGTACGTGTATGTAAGCTTACCTATAACTTACATCAGTATGTGTATATATAAGTATATAGATTTTATACATGTGTATGTGCTGGGTTTGGCTGGATAGTAGCTAGTATGGGGCTATGTTTTGGATTTGTGCTGAAAACAGTGTTTGTGATGCAGTAAGTTTCTGTTACCACTGAGCAGCACTTATGCAGTCAGGGCCTTTTATGCTCCTCACACCACCCCACCAGTGAGTAGGATGGGGGTGCACAAGACGTTTGGAAGGGACACAGCTGGGACAGCTGACTCCAACTGACATTCCATACCATATGGCATCATGCTCAGCATATAAAGATGGGGGAAGGAGGAGGAAGAAGGGACACTGATGTTTGCCTTTCCAAGTAACCATTACACATAATGAAGCCCTGCCTTCCTGGAGATGGCTGAACACCTGCCTGCCCATGGGAAGTAGTGAAGGAATTCCTGTTTTGTTTTGCTTATGTGTGCAGCTCTTGCTTACCTATTAAACTGTCTTTATCTCAACCCACGAGTTTTCCCACTTCTACTCTTCTGATTCTCTCTCCCATCCCACAGGGCAGGAGTGAGTGAGCTGCTGTTGCCGTCCAAGGCTAAACCACAACAGTGTACACACATACTTACATAAAAACATATGTAAGTACATACATAGGTCTATACTTCTGTAAGTATATATGAGCATATACAAATATATGTGTTTACATATAGGTATATACACATGCATGTGTATATATACACTTGTATAAAATATACATTGAAATCAAATATAAAGAAATAACATTAAAAAAAGACTTGCCTTTTCTCTCTGAAGAGACAGATGCTTTTCCTTCTCTTCTGCAGTCTTAGCTTCCCTTGCTTTGTCCTCCTCATCCTTCTCAGTTACTTCTTGTTCTGGCTGTTTACTCTTTTCTTGTGAAACAACTTTTGTATCAGATCTTAACTTGGGAACCAACCCACCAATGTAACTGTCTACAAAAGCTTGTACGCTGTTACTGGGATATGAAAGAAAGTCTACAATACTTTTTTTAGTGGAAATTGGAAGAGTGGTATTTGTCTTTTCAGCACCCAGAGTCTCTGCCTCAGGAGCTAAAGCAGCTGCTGAATCCACTGTCTTTTCTTCGCTTATTACAGGATTTTCTGATGAATTAAGATTATTCCTCTCTTCGCTTTTAGACTCCTGTAATAAAGCATTCCTTTTTTTCTCTTGATCCATGACAAAATTATTATTAAAGTACCAGTTGATATGATCAGCTACGAAGTTGTAAGTCTCTCCAAAATTTGTAGAAAAGTAGCTTATATGAAAAAGGTGCGTTTTAGTAGACACTGAATCTTCCGAAGTATCTTGGTAAGTGCCACTTGAACTTCCTAACACAGACTCTGAGTCTTCATTTGCACAACTGGGTACCTTTGCAGCTGGGCCTCTGTTGCAATCCTCCGGAGTTCTGGCATCTGCGACTTGTTTATCATTTTCCAGATTTGCACTGATGTTATTTGCATCTGCATTACTTTTATTTGCTTTTCCCAGAGTACCTGAGTGTGACTTTAATCGAGCTATCCGTGAAACCAGTTCACTGTGAGTGCCAGACACTGCCTTTGAAACAGATTCTATAGTATTCTTAATTCGTGACATGCGATTGGTCACTTTTGTGAGTCCTTTGGAAGAAGTTAAAAGTTTAGAAACTCTGTAGTATAAAAGGTCATGGCTGTAAATATATTTGTTATACCAAAATGTTCTACTTCTGGCCCATTTACACTGAGGCTTGCTTGTATGAAAAACTCTCAGGTGAATGGTGTGATTTATCCTCCAGCAGACTTTAGGTCTATACAAATACAGGTATTTGTTTCTTTGCTTCCACCAAAGACTTTTTGGGTTAATCACAAAGAACAAACAGGCGTCTAAAGATAAGTGAACTGTCATTACTTACAACTAATTAAACCTTTTCTATGTTGATTGTCTACTTCATTCCAGAAAATAGATCTCAATAAGTAAGTCTCCTATCACCGTGTTATCTGAAAAAAAAGAAAAAAGAAGCAAAAATGAAACCCTAAACCCAGTTAAACTAAACCCACAATGTTGCTTAAAGCAGGCAGCTTATTGATTCTTTCAGTAAAGACAATCAAATCAAATGATCTTACAGGGGTATCTGGCACTCAGGACATATGGTAGTGTTATCCCAACAGTTCAATTTCAACACATTTTTCCTTAAAGGCCAGTTTAAGTTCATCCTGAGCAACACGCAACAACAAATACTTTGCTGAAAGTATTTAGTGACATACAGAAAACTGCCTGCCGGTCTTTCCAATGAAGAGAAACTTGTACGCAGAGACCAAGTTTCAAATGAAACTGTCATTGTATCACCCCTCCTTTGCAAAATTCCTCCCAGAGGAGGAAGCACACCACTTCTTTGGGCAAACTTCAGCATAAAGCCACCAGTTCAACAAAACATTCCTAACTGAAGAGCAAAAGGCCGTACATAACCCTTACTCTACATGTTTCTGGGGTGGATCAGTTCCACACGGCTATAGAAGCTCCTGCTGAAGCCGCAGGAGCAAACCCATTATTCGCCTAAGCAGCATGCTCCGGCTCCCCTGGCTCCTGCCACAGCGCCGGGGTCGGCCAGGCGCACACCGGCCGGCGTAGGCCCACGCCGAGGAAGCAGCGGCGGCACCGCCGCAGGCAGCAGCCGCCGTACTTACAGGTTCCTCGGCAGCTGCCGGCGCCGCGCCCGCCCCGCCAGCGCTCCTGCTGCCCGCCGCCGCGGCCGGGGCTATATAGGCACCGGGGGGCGCGGGCTCTGCCCGCCTTGCGCCACTTCGCAGAAACGATTTCGAGAGCGGCCGCGTAAACAAGCACCGAATCCCGGAGCGGCCCCCGCCCCCGCCGCACGTCACGCGCCCACACCCACCCCTGCGTCACGCACGGGAACCCCGCGTGCCTGGCACGCGCTCACCGACACCCCCGACACCCCCCGGCGCGACGCGGCCCACCCCGGCGGAGGCGGGTACCTGCTGGGCAACGGCTCCCGCCTCCCCGCGCTCCCTCCTCCCGCTCCCCCGCCCCCTCCCCCGGCAGCTCCCCCCTCCCGCCGCTCCCCGCTGCGCAGAGCGCTGCGCCGGCGGGGGCATGGAGAGCCAGCGCTGCTTCGCCAACCGCTTCGATGACTACCCGGGCAGCCCGGCGGCGGCGCCGGACAAGGAGGTGGCGGTGCCGCTGGTGACGGCCACCATCGAGCGGATCCTGCGGGAGCTGCCGCCCCTGGGCGGCCCCCGCGGCTGCCAGGGCGGGCTGTACGGCGGCGTGGCCGGCGTGGCCTACATGCTCTACCACGTCGCGCAGTGCCCGCTCTTCGCGCCGTCGCGGGAGGCCTACCTGCGGGCGGCCCGCCGCGTCGTGGACGCCTGCCTCCGCTACCAGGAGGGCGGCGGCGAGGCCGACGCCGACACCCGAGCCGCCTTCCTGCTGGGCGGCGCCGGGGTGTACGCGGTGGCGGCGCTGGTCTACCGCGCCCTGGGGCTGCCCGACTTCGCCCGGCCGCTGGGCAAGTTCCGGGAGCTGAGCGAGGTCTGCGCCCCGCTCTCCTTCCTCGAGTGCGGCTCCGACGAGCTCTTCGTCGGCCGCGCCGGCTACCTGTGCGCCGCCCTGGTGCTGAAGCAGCGGCTGGGCATGGAGGTAAGGGCGGGGGGCGGCGGAGTCACCCCCGGCGGGACCGGCCCTGCCGTCGGTGCCGTTGCCGGATCCTCTGGGCGCTGGCGGCGGTGCTCCGGGCTGGCGCCCCGGCGTCCCGCCCCGCGCTGCCGCTCGGCTCTGGGCCGCCGTGCAGGGGGACGCACCGGTGCCGGGGGACTCAACAGCAACGGGAGGAAAGAAAAAAAAAAAAAAAAAAAAAGGTGGCTTTTCCAGCTTGCGCTTTGGGGGCACGCTTCGGGAGGACCCCCGGGGTGCCTTTCTCTAGTAGCCGTTTCTCCGCAGCGCGCCTCCCCTGAAGCAAGAGGTGCGCGGGGTCCCGGCTCCGCACCCGTGGCGGGTCGCTCGCCGGGCGTGCCCGGGGCACCTGCGGTTGGTTGCCGGGTGGTGAATCCTCCGGCAGAAGCCACCTCGGGCTTTAGAAGACTATTTCTGTAAAATGAAGCAGGTGAGAAAAGGAATTGCGTTGGGTAAAACAGAGTAAGGAACCGTATTATGATGAGCGGTGCTGTGCTGTAATTTGCAAGCGAGGAACCAGATGTTCAGAGGCACTTGGTTTTATTAACGCCAGCGTACAGAAGCTGGTAGTCTTTTGGAAGTCTGACCGTGTATTTAGGTGCTTTTCATGAATGAGAGCTGTTTTATTCCGGAAGTGTGAGATGTGAGTATGGTTCAACAACGTGCTGTTGGTTTCAGTAGTTGGCACTTTACCCTAGGATATTGTCGTTGTTGCTGCTGACAATTCAGAGCTTCCACCGACAGCATAATAATTAATGCAACTGATTCTGTTTGCTGTGGTGTTTGTTCCCAAGTGGTCAGTGTGGTGTCTGAGCAGGCATTTGTTAGTTTTTTGTTCCTGTCCTCTTGTCAGGTCCAATCTGTGTTTCCTCTGTTAATCACTGATTTGCAAGTTCATATGCTTCTGGCTTGCTTTCCTCCTGGGAGGGGAAACAACTATTACAAGTAAATAAATGATGTAAAAACAAGTGGCTCTGCCCCATCTAATACCAGTTACTGCAATCAAGAGTCCAAGGAAGCTTATTTAATGGAGGACTCGGAAGTCTCCAGGGTATCCAGAGAGGGCAAGAATAATGTTCAGCTGAATATTTTGATTGCCTTGAACAAAGATGCTTTCAGCACTAACCATTTAAAATAGCATAAATGTATGTGCTCTTTCTTTGTCCAGGATTGTCTGACAATCATAACCATAAAAATGGTTATGTTAACATATGTAACCATAACATAAGCAAACTTTTCATTCTGACGGCATTCTCTATGGGAGGAAAGTTTTGCAGAAGCATCACAATCCTGTGACTGCCATCCTGAGGGCATAGTTCCTCACAGAGGAATAAGCCATTCCTATTAGTTCAGTTTGCGTTGAGTGAGTGTGTCTGGTACCTATGTCAGTGCTTATGACATTGTCGTTACATACCAGCTGAATGAGGTGGCACCCTGGACTCAAGTCCAGGACTTCATTTAATTCCTTCATCCATTTTGTCTTATGTCCTTGAGAGCAATTGCTGAACAGTTTGGAGAGAGGTGCGGTTCCCCTCCAACAGGCAGTGCGAGGAAGGGGAAAGCTCTCCTCTCTGCTTGCTTGCTTGCTGAAAAATCATACTTTATGCAGCTGTAAAGAGCTAAACACCCCCACAGATAAGCACAGGTATGCACTCAACTGTGGAATTCATTTAGCAGGTGGGTTAAGTACAATCATAGAGTTGATTTTGCCAATAAAAACATACTGTGTAGCCCCATGCTGACGTTTTAATTGGTAAGCTAACATCCTTCCATAGTATTATTTATGCTGTCACCACATTGTCATTTTAAATGTGTAGTGCAAGAAATAAACCAATCTAAACTGTTCAGTGTTAGTAAAACCAACTTTAATTTTTAATTTTAACAAAAATTAAAACTTTTAATGAAAATATTTTGCTCCTTAATGAGAGAAATTACAGTGATTTCTGGTCTGTGTGTACTCAACGCTTTAGCAAAATTTGCATCCTTTGATAAATATTCCCATCCTAATACAGAATTACTTTAATTAGTACATTGCCAGACTAGACCCTACATCCCTTTACAAATGAAGAAAAGAATGCCCAGAGAGAGTGCATGTCATTTATTACCCAAGGTCAAGCAGTAAGCCAGGTACATCCCAGAATAGAAGCAATGTCTTGTGATTTGAACCACTGGAAAATGCTACCTCCTGTAATTTGATTGTGCACAGTCTCACATGGCTCATTGCAGCATGTTGTCTTGTTTCCCACATACTTTTTTTTTGAGAATGCTGTGCAGACATTTCCAGCACAAAGTGAAATCCATTCCTTACATTGTAAGACAGCCGCTCCTGACCGTATGGTTGTTTTTTTTCCTCTGAAGAAGCCAAATGGTGACCTATATACAAGAAATTGCTTGCCCTTGAAGAAAGGCTTTTTGAGCAAATTTTACAATTTATGGTGGGGGGGTGGGGGGGTGGTTTTTTAATCTGGACAGGGAAGGAAAAAGACTGTTTTATTGTAGTGAACACCAAGTTAGCTCAGCTGCTGTGTCCTGATGCTTTAGTTTCTTGCTAAAGAGTCTCAGTGTTTTAAAGCTTCACATGTTCTTTAGAAAGTTAATGGACTGTCCTGAAGGATTCAGTCTGTTGAATAACATTGACCTCGTGAAGGAAGCATTTGCGTTCAGCTGGTTTTCAGAGTTTTAGGTTAATATAGCATTTTCCCCCGATGAATTAATTGGGAGTTTTTGCATGAGTAAGGATTACTTCAGCAATCAAGGCTTAACAGGATCTGACTTTCGTGATACACTACACATTAGGAAGGATGTCTGTTTTCATCCTTTCTTTAATTTCCTTTACATTGTAGTTGGTGCTTCTCAGGGAGAGATGGGTAAAATACTGTTTTGGCAGAAACAATGGGTCATTTCTATATGGTACTTATAAATAAGGTGCATGTTCTTTAGCTGACCTTAACTGCTGTGTTTTCACTGTCCAGGGGAAATTTTGTTTCTGTTCTGGCTTCTTTGGGTAGCTCTTTCTCTTCTGCTGTAGTGTTTGTTCATTGCATGTTCTTGGGGAAATCTGTCAGTCCTGTTTTTAATTGCCTTCACTCGGTCTCTGTTTGCTTGTGCCAACGGTGCTAAGACACCGTTAAAATGGTGGTCCCATCCCCCTATGTGGATGGTATTTTATCATCTCTGCATTTTTTCCCATTCATGTTTCTATCCCATTTCGTGGTTGATGGAGCATGGTGTGTGTCTCCATAGTTGTGTTTCCTTCGGGCAATGTAACTGTCAGATGAGGAAGGAAAAGGTACACGAGTTTAAGTGGCTTCCTACATCACCATCTGCTAAGATGTTACTGCCTTTTAGCAGAGCTCAGGTTTTCTTTTAGTAGTAACTGACTGAACCGATGGGCTTGACTGACTTCCACTAGTTCTGGGTTGCAGCAGAATAGACAGCTACAGACAGCAGTGTACCACGTAGGAGGCAAGGCAGCGTTTTGCATGACTGCCTGATGCTGTGGTTTCATTAGAGACTGTAGTTTTGAAAGATGTTGGGGACACCGCAAAAGACCATTGCCTGCGGTTGCAGTGGTGACAAGCTGAACAAACACACTATGCCAGCAACACAGCCAAACCAGTTCCCTAGGGGGCTGAGCCACTGGGCTGAGTCTTGGGAGCCTGCAGAGACCTTAAGCTCTTTCATGCCACTATATGGTTAAGCTTTTTGTCTCTGTGGCAGAGGGGTGTCTCAGTTTCCTTTTCCAATATGTGCAATGTTATGATTTGGTGTGTGTTTTTAAGGTTGCTGTCCTGTCACAGGAAGGGCACAATTCTGGTGTTACTCCTGATGTTACGCTGCTATGGGATGTCCAGAAAGGGCAATGGTCTTTCTATAGGACTCCACTGAATGTAGGGCCTGGCTGCTGTCTATCACCAGAGCCTCTTTTCTCTTGGATCTCATGAGATTGCAAATCAAGCTGAGCAACTTCACCTGGTATATGGAAAACAGAAGTAGCACTGCTGTGCAGTGTCTAGGATCTGGATGCCACGGCAAGGGAAGTGGGAGGCAGGACTGGCTTTAAAAACAGTGGAACAGACTGATGATGTGCAGTGCATGGGGCCTGACAGGTGCAGCCAGTGTACTTTGTAATGTTCTAGGAGAGAAGGTACAAATTAATAAGAATATTTTTTTTTTTCACTTGTTCCTTAGAGTCTTCCCTCCAGCTAGTGTTAGAAGACTATTGTAGGTTAGTTTGCTCCACATTTTTTTAGTCTCTTAGAAAAAAAAAACAGAAGGTGTGAGAGGAGGGAGATTGCTGAATCCTGCCTAGAACATGTTAATTTGCAACTCTGTAAAGCACAATGTAAATGTATTAATGCTGGACATGGTGTTTATGAAAGACACGCGATGGACTGATCATAGAAAGGGAGACCTGCAAAATACCCACAGAAGAGGTGCATTTCCAAGTGCTGTAGTGCCAAATGTCCATGTTAGGCTTTTAATCTCACCTGCACCTGAAAGGGAAGGGTTATCCTTTGAGGTGAAATTTCATTCATTCTCTGTATCCATTTAAGTCCTTTCTCTCTGTGAAAGAATTTGCCAGTTTATCTGAAACATTGTGGTGTTTGAAATGTCAAATATTGTGGTGCTAGCTGGAGCTGTACTGATTTCATTATTACATTTTACACAGGCCACTACACAACCAGGGTGTTGTTTTTTACCACAGAGGATTAAAATGAGGTAACAGTAAGAATAAAAAGCTTTTGATCCTAGTCTGACTCTTTTATATGTACATTCTTCTAGCCATGGTTTCCCAAACCACACACAGGGGCTAGATTTTGCATCAGTTTGCTTAAATTGATGAATTTAAACAGGGAGTTGAAAATAGGAGTTTTCTAAAGTAAACAGTGAAACAAAGGGAATTATTTGCACCTGGACTTTTTTTGAAAGCATTTGGATATAGCTTGGGTCTACTTCTCAGAATTTCTCTGTTTCTCTTCAGGAGGGCATCACAAATCTTTTTTGTTTTAAACAGCCTTCAAATTCTGGGATGGGCACAGCTTGATAATGGCTACCTGGATTCAGTTTGACACAGTGGACACTGCCATAGTGTTAGAACAGAAAATTTGGGGTTGAAAATGTTGAATTTCAAGTGTACTGTTTAAAAGCCTGTATAAAAGCACAGAGGGTTTACTGTGGATCCTTCCAGGATTGGAAGTTTGATTGACACAAGTTTAGCTACATACATTATATATTCTGCTGCACATTTCAACCGCTTATAGCTGAAGAGTGGTATTAATCTGTCATAGTCTTCTAAAAAGACAGTTTTGCACAAAAGCAATGTCATATCTCTGTAGTGCTTTGTGCTGTTGAAATAATGTTTGCCAATGCAGCAGCATCTTTTTGCTGAAAAAGCAGCCCAAGTGGTAATACTGATGTTATAATACCAGTTTTTAACAAAAAAAAAAATATATATATATATATTTAGTCAGAGCATCTCTTGTATCCAAAGCAGATCTCTATTTTCCTATCCTTCTTCTAACTCCTTTAAATTTCACATGCTGGAATTTAACTCTTAAACGTTTTCAGTTCAGTCATCTTCATCATCACCGTGGAGAACTTTTACATCACCCTTTGGAGTTTGTGGGTACTAGTCCTTAGCCATCTAGAAGCAAGGGTGTTAAGCTCAGTACCTTTGTCCTCTGCAGAGCAGAATGTGCTGCCTGTGGCTTGAAGATGAGATCAGTGGAAACACAGGAATCTGAATGGGGGCATTTTTGTGAAAAAGGTGCTGAGCAGTTCTTTGGACCTGCAGCGTATCTGGTGACTGAATCTTTAGAAACATCTGGAACTATCAGAGCGTTTGAAGCAGAGAAGCAGGGGATCTTTCCAACAGAGGTACAGGGCTTGGGTGGAAGCTACTGTTCTTCACAGCATTAGTTACTTCTGGTCAGTTGGCTGGCACAGTGCAGGAAGTTTCTTAAATCTATTGCCTTAGGTTGTTAGATTTTTGTATGTTGTATTTTACACAATTAATTTTAGTACAATGCTGTGTTTCTACAGATAGCTGTATCTGATATTTACGTTTTCCTCCATGACAGGCTAATAGTGATTTTTTGGCATGGTTCTCACAAAGGACCAAAAGCCATGCAGTTAACACTGGATGACATAGGAAGAAGAAAGACTGCATGTGTAGAACATGCATATATGGTGGAATATGTGAAGGCAGAGAAACAGGAGGGTGTGGGGGGAAAAGACATTTGAGAGAGGCTGAACGGAGATGAGAAAGGAAGAGCCAAAAATAAATAATAATAAAAAAAAATTAAAAAAGCAAAATAATAAGTTACCGGCAAAAATATAAAAATTGAAAGCTGCAGAGAGGCAGCAGAATTCAAAGATTAAGGGAAAAGAGCAAGGAGTAATGTAGTCCCAGGAGCAAGGGAGATTTAAAACTAAAATCAAGTTCACTGGCAAACTGGTGTGGATCTGATGGCTGATGTGCTCGATTTGGAAGAAAAGTTCAACAGAAGAGGAGAGACAGAAAATGGGTCAGGGAACGGGCAGAGGAGTAAACTACATTTCATTGAGGAAAATTACTATTTTTGTCTGCTTGTTTTTTGTCTGTCACTCTTCTGTCACCATATTCTCTGCATAGGCTCATACACTTACAAAAATAGCTGTTGTCACATTCAGTGCTTGTAAATTCAGAACACAACATTGTGTTATATTTCATGTTTTCTTTCTCTAAGGAATAACTGAGATGACTACTTGATGTCTGGAAACAAATATGGGCATTTTCATGAGCATTGCCATACATACTTCTTCTGACACTGACATTTTCCTATTACATGCATATAATACTGTAAATTATCATGTAACCTAAATGGTAACACCATTAGTAAACCTTACTTGGGTACCAGGATAAAAAAGCAGAAATATGAAAGACTGAGCTTCTCTTGAGAGGAAGAAAAGAGCAGGAGGCAAACAACGATCACCAATGAAAACGTAACATCCTCAGCACTTTATGGCACTGAAATGGAGGATAAAATTAAGCCTTAAGTTTTCTTTGTAGTCATTTAGTACACATCATTAGAACATTAGACTTGTACATAAATCATAGCACAGCTATGCACCACAGCTAGCAGTGCTGAAATACAGAAACCGTCCTCTTCTTTCCTCTCTCCTCCACTAAATCAATAGACCCTACTTCTCTCCAGTTAATTCAGCTGGACAGTCTTTAATCAACCTACCACCCTATTGACAGACTGTATAAAGATAGCAGAGCAGTTTACTCAGCCAGTAAGCCGTTGTCTTCATCCTTGCCTCCAAGCAGTAGAGGGGTTCTGTAGAGAGGATGAGGGAGGCAACTAAAATGGGCAAGTCCCTTGGTCCTGCTCTGCTGCTGCAGGAGCAACCCGTCACAGCCTGGTGTAAGGCATTTGCTATAAACGGGAGTTTTGTCTGTCAGCCAACTTCTCTATTGCACCCCTTGTTTAAAAAATCAGAAATCAATATATGCAATCAGGTCACCATTTTTGATATGACAGTCTGTCAAAATGCTCATTGTCTGTGTCTGTCGTGCAGTTCTTTGACCATTGACAAGCATGAAATTAAGCACAGAGTGATGTTGCATAACCTTTTGTCCACTCCATTACAAGACAGCTCAATGAAAATATCCTGTCAAAACCAATTATTTCTTATCTATGTTGTAGGATTATTTTGAAGTGATAGTTAGTGAGCTGATTATTTTTTCTAGGAATAGCAAGGCAAAGTAATTGAAATAGCTATTTCATCTTAGGCAAACACGATCAAGGAGTATCTTAATAGCAGTCCAAGCTGTTGCTGAGTCATTTGGTGTTTCTCAGCTCGCTATATTTTGATATCTAAGTGTAGAGCCATAAATCTATTTTTGCAGCAGATCAGCATTCCTGAATTCCTCATTTTAATGGCTTAATATCTTGTTGAACAACAGTGGATCATAAGTGAGAGGGAATGGATGTCAGATAGCACTGAGTGACCTGGGAGGGGGGGAAATGTGGCAGATAGATAAACCTTCTAGTTGTCCAAGCTATTTAGTTGTTTTGTGTGGCTAATCTTTTTCTTCACAGAAGTCTACTTTTCCCTCATTGGTACAATGTAAATGTAATTGAGGATTGTAAGTTTGGGGTGAGCTGGTCGAATTGATTTCATTATGAAGGAAGTGGAAGCTGCTCTTAACTGTGTGTGGGCCTGGGGCTGGAAGCAGCACAAACCTAAGCAGCCCTTCACTGGTGGGTCAGTGCAGAACTGGAAAATGGCGGGCATTGCGTATTCCATACTGGCAGTGTCCTGCAGTTTGTCTACTCAGTCCTGACAGTCAAGTGATATCCCTACCGGAATCAAAGAACTGATAGGCGTGTTGAGAGGTAGTTCAGGCTGCCGTCTAGCCCCCAGGCAGGTGCCTGTGCCTGTGTCATCCCTGGCAGCCTCTCTCTTAACCTGCTCTTCATACCCACTGGCGATGGAGGATCAGCAGTCTGCCCTGCCTGTCTGAGACACTGTTTTGTTAGCTTCCCTGTTAGAAAGTGTAGCCTAATGACTAATCTGAATATTGCTGTAGTTTAAGCCTGATGTTCCCTGTGCTGTCTGTTGAGAAATAGCGAGAAATTCAGTTCCTGTTTCAGGCAGCTCTTCATATAACAAGGCTGTTATAATTTCTACCCTTAATCTTTTCTTCTCTAAACAATCCTAATGCCTCTGATCTTCCCATGTGTGTCATGTTTTCTACACCTCTAGTCATTCCCATCGCATTCTGCCAGACTCCTTCCAGCCTTTCCTGAAGAGTGCCAGAAGTTGGACACATGGTTCTGGCACAGGCCTTTCCAATTGAGCAGAGAGGTAACTTTGTGTTTCTTCCAGGTCTTGTTTCTATTTATACAGCTCAGTAAGGTGTTTGCGTCTCATGCCAGTGTGACACTGACTCACATCCAGCTCATGACCTGCTGTTATCCAGCAGTCTTTTAATGGGCCACTGCTACATGGACAGGTATTCATTAGGAAAAAGCTTTGAACAAGTGAAGTAGGTAGGGGTCATGTAAAGACAGGGAATCATTGAACCATAGAAGCTGTGCTGTGATAACACTAGATGAGAAGCTTCTTCAGCTGAAGGAGCTTTGTTTTGTTATTTCCAGCTAGAGAATCTCCTTTCCTTTTTCCCTGAATAAAACTGGGAATATGTTACTCTCTGTTGTAACACCTGATGTGCCGCCATTATTTATTCAGAGGGCATCTGTGAAGTGGTAAGAGTTCCTTTGTGGAAGTATAGCTGGAACAATATATCTGAGGGGACCCCATTAAGTCAATTATTTTGTGCACATTAGAAATCAAGGAATAAGTACAATCTGAAGAAGTGTCTGGAGGTTAAATTTAGTCTGTTCTTGTGATTTACTTTTGCTGCTAATGTGAAGATAAAGCTCATTGTTGTTTCTCTCCCTAGTTCTGTCATCTTCAGTGAGAGCCATTTTATATATTCTTTGATTCACCAGCAGCATGAGTCAATGGAAATCTATCTTTGTATTTTTATAGAAGTTTCTTACAGCTTCATCCAGCATCACCAAATGTGGGGTTTTTTGGCTTACTGGAACTGTCCTAATAAAAGCAAAGATTTTCTTGCAGTAAAGTAATACTATAGGGAGAGGCTGGAAGCATCAGCCTTGCCATAGATGTTCCTAGGACTTTGAACATGCCATTTTCACTAAGGTTCTTTATCCCTTTGTAAAGCAAACTCCTGATCTCTAGTATTTCTACTTGCCATATGTGAAATGGCTAATGTTATATTTAATTGTTTTAGTTTTCTAAGGCTAAGCCAATGATTAATTAGTGAAAATTACAGTTATAATAGCAATGGATCCCAAGATACACATTCTATGTGTAGCTGTTTAAATTTGATTAGACATAAGTTGGCCAAATATGAACTTGGGGAAAATTCTTAAGTAGAACAGTGAAACAAACATCTTTAGGCTCTTTAAATAAATATTGATTTGTTTGTTCTTGATCTTGCAGAGCTGAATCAATCATGAGCTTTCTTATGCCAGGCTGCTGTTTTCGTACATACGCAGTTTTTTATTGTGCCAGCAAAAACACCTGGGAAGAATGCTTATGTAACTGCAACACATCCAGAAGATAAAACGTAGACAGAGTTATGGTATGAACGCATTTGTCCTATTTTGATTTTGTTCTCTAAACACTGTGGGACTGCTAGCTTATTTTGGCAAAACAACTATTGCATGGTAATTTTTTCAAAAAAACACACAGGTAAGCTGAGTCAAACTTAGAGTTGAATCTGAAAGTCTCCAGGAGAGTAAAATCCATACCATCTGTCTGCACAGTGTATCAACATACATAAATTTGGATTTGCATCAGTCTTAGAGTCAAAGCATGGCCAAGGCTAGAAGGCATCTCTGGAGTCTTCTGGTCCAGCCCCCTGCTCAGTGCAGGGTCCACAAGAGAAGGGCTGTGTCCATTTGGTTTTGAATATCTACACTCTACAACTTCCCTGTGCAACCTGTTCCTGTGTTTGGCCACCCTCACAGTAAAAAAGCTTTCTCCGTATATTTAAGTAGAATATTCAGTCACTGAGCACTGCTGAGAAGAGCCTGGGTCCGCCTTCTCTACTCTGTCCCATCAGTTTTTTTTACATGTTGATAAAATCTCCCCTGAGCCTTATCTTCTGCAGGCTGAATAATCCCTGAGTTAATATGTGAAGGCACTTACGGAGGGCCAGAAAAATATGACTCCCATAAATTTCAGTCATTCCTGATCAGTTTGCCTCATTCTCCAAAAGCAGGCTAACAATGCTATCCCACCTCCTCTGACTTCCCTAGTACCTTGGATGGGCAAAGGATTGCAGTTTTTTCCCCTGCACCTGCAAGCAGGGAAGAGCCTGAAGTCCAGAAGCATTGAAAGGAGCCATTCAGCCCTGTGCTTTGCCATGAAGCCTTAAACACCAGTTGCATCCCTCTTTGTCAGTCTTTGCTGTATCGAGGAAGGTCAAAATCTTCCCCCAATATCTAAGTATTAAGCTTGACAAAATTGTACCTGGCTCTTGCAGGTGATTGGGGAAGTTCTGGATCTGAAGAGCTTTAGCGTAAAGATGCTTCTTTTTTTTTAACAGAAACAAAGCAGTCTTAGAGCATGCTGCAGCCCAAGGGCTTCTCAGTGCCTTGTACCCCTGCAGCACTGAACATCTGTTATTGAAAATGTCTGGATGATCCTAAGAGGCAGATCATGCCCCACAGTTAAAGGAAGACAAGATACAGTCTAAAAGTACCTGTCCCCCTGAGCTATAGCAAGTTTATTTCCTAAGTGCCCCTATTAATCAAATACCTCATTTGCCACTGGAGGAGGGGAGTTACCTGTCCCGCGTTATGTGTTTGGAGCCAAGGATGTATCAGGGGAAGAAGGTGAAACCTTTTTCTGAAAGCTGAATTACAGGCCAGGGATGATAAAACATTCTTCCTTGTGTCTGCAGATAGCCAGGACACCCCTCAAACACAGGGGCTACAAGGGAAGTTCTTTTCTGTTTTGTTTTTATGGAATCTTTCTCAAATTTTGCAAGACCTGTTCCGTGTCCTTTTGGGTCCTTAAAGTGAAGCTGCTTTACTCCAAGGCATCAGAATATTAATTAAGCATACAGAATAGGTCAGAAAGGCATCTGGCAAAGAACTTTAAATGCATGTACTTTGACTTAACAAGCTTGATTTGGAAAACATGTTTTGTCATCTGTAGGTCCAGAAATGGCTGGCTGGGCCCTCTTGTCTCACTTTGCACAGTTCCTCCTGTAGGGCTGCAGAGAACAGTCATGTAACATGTCAAATCCAGCAAAAGAGACGGGTGGCATTGAGCGCACCCAGGGCAGTGACAACACAATGTAATCTGTAGCATGAGGTAATAGTAGTTTCTGTTAGTTAATTATACAGCACTTTGAGATCTTCAAATGCAAGGTAATGGCTAAGTGCAGTGGATGTTCATTTTTTAGTGGTGGGGGTGGTATTTCTCTGACAGTTCTTATTCCTCTTCCTCTTTTCTGTGTGAGGTTTTAATTCTTAATCTGTACTGTGTCTTCTGACACAGCAGTCTCTTTTTCCCAAAGCATGCTTAGTTTGTACACAGTCACAACTGAAAATAAGTAGCACAAGGTTGATAAGACTTTCCTAATTTTATTATAGTACCAAATGGCAGTCTTTTAATCAGAATAAAAGTACAGATGGTGATCCCATTGCTTACCAAGTAAGCTACATTTTAAAGAGTGCAGTATCCCATACTGCCTCAAATTAATCCCATGACTCTTTACTCTGCCCTTGAAATGGGGCAATATTGAATTACAAGTGACTGACTGTATCTGAAGTATGACTTGAATTGTATTTGAAGTTGTGGGCATATTTCCAGTCAAGGCTAATGCCAGTATATGCCACTGGAAACTCTTGTGGCTGACCTTTTGCTTCAGGACTGTCTTTGTCAATGTGTCTGGGAGTAGGATCTGGGAGCCACATACAGATCATCAGGATTTTCACTACATCAGGCTGCTACCACAGTCTAAGGGTAGGGTAAAATTCAGATGACTCAGAGGACTTGATCACCTTCATCTGGTTTTCCTGCATTACGTTGTCAGCATTCTTCTTCTAGCTTAAGTTGATATTTCTATTCAGTGGCTTATTGGCATGGCACAAATTGCAGATCATCACACAAAGTAAAAGTGGCATGATGCCAGCATGGAGTTCTCTAGAATTACCTTTGCTTGAAAGCAATGCAGGTGCTACTTTAAAGTGACTAATTTATGCTTCTGTTAGCCTGTGAATTATGCTGTTGTGTCATTTACCTCATTTAACTAATTTCGTAGGTAGCCACATTGTTCCTCAGCAGCAAATATTTAGACATACTTCTAGATGTCACATGGCTCATAAATATCTGCATAATATAACTATGCATATAAAGAAGCATGACTTTGAGGAATAAAGAAGTCTTGCGAGACAAACAAGATCATTGCAAGTAACAGAATTATAAAATTAGTGCCTGATGAAAGAGCAGTAGCCAATACCCTGTCGACATTTGAATAGGGCTTTTGATGCAGTGTCAAAGATAATCTTCCTTGAAAACCTAATTCATGCTGGCTTGGATGGGGACATTGTGGATTTGGAATTGGCTGAAAGACCACAAGCAAAGCTAATCGTAACTAGTAATAAAGGACTGATGTAGGATCCAGCCTTATTTTTTGTCTTTACTAATGATCCAGAAAAGACAGCTCACTGGATAAGAATTGCTTTGGCTTTTAAACTGAGGCAAATGCCACATACCATACACAGGCATAGGGGAAGTATTAGAAAAACTCAAGAGATGAACAAATGAACTAAAACAAGGTTTATATTTAGCAGTACAGGCACATATAGCTGGGGACAATTATCTGTAACATCTTGTATGCTAGGAAGAAACTGAGACTCAAATAAGCTGAACATGACAGGGCCTAAGTTACTCGTGTACACAGTTCACATGAGCATTAGCATATTGTCTGCACGTGTGCTGCTTCACTGTTTTTACATCTGGATGTAACATGATAGCACATCAGAGTTCTACACTTACTTTAATGTAAATTAACATTATGTTTCTTTACATTTATTCTGCATGGAAATGAACACAGCTAATATAAATGAAAAGTCATAACCAGTGCTGATAAAGGTTAACAGAACACAGCATCCAGAAGGTCAATGAAATTTTGGACTGCCTATGCAGCTGTACCACCCAACAGAGATATTACAGATTCATCTATGATTCTTCAGGCCTTTAGGCTGGGTATACCTAAATGTCCAAGGCATCTAGTTTATCCCTTTGAAGTCTTCTGGGCATCTTTTGATAGGCATGCAAATCCTGGGAGTGCTGTGTTGTGAGGCACAAAAGCCACACCAAAATTCGTAAGGCAGTGGCTGCATCACTCACCATCCATGGAGCTCTGGTACAGATTTACAGTGCTCTCTTTTAGCCATCTATTTATGCAACTCCTTCCAGTTGCCTTCCCACAGTAGTAGCCATTTGCATTCCATCTCACCTGCTGCAACTCATCTCTACCTTTTCCAAAGGACTCTGTAAAGCTGCAGCTTTACAGCAGCTTTACGTGGGGTGTATGTCCCATGTAGCACCTCTCTCACTGTTGCAAGTCTCTCCCAGTTTGCTGGAGGTACTCTTCTCACAGAGCACCAGGCAGGGTCTTGTCTGCCATGGAGTAAAAGTGGACCGGGCATTCCTATTAGCCAGGGCAAAATGTGTTCACCTTTCATCACACTTACAGGTTTTAAGACTAAATTGGTCTCTGAACAAATTACAGTCCAAGCTGGGGTCATAGTCTCTTCCTTTTTATGTGCAGTAACTTCAAGATTTCATCGCTAACCTGGTAATTCAAATTCACATCCCTTCTTTTTCTGATACAGTGCAAGAATTTAAGCTGATGCCTCTAAGCTGTGTGCTGATGGATAGAACAAGTCTCCCTTATTGCAGCTGTGATTGAAATTACTTACATAAAATACTCAAAGTTCTTCAGAGTAGGGCCTAGAGGGAGGTGCCCCAAACTCCAGGCTCCAAAGTTGCTGTGTTTCTTTGTCACCTTGAAGTGTAAGCATGGAAAGAAATTGTGCCAGCATGGCAGAAATGCACTAATTGCAGAACAGCTTTGCGTAACTTTTTTCAGGCTCTGTTACGTACAGCACAACATGGACCCTGTCGAAACTGTTGAATGCTTCCACTTGTTTGCAGTGAGGAGCACAGTAGTGTATACAAACAAATCTTTCTTCTTCAGGATTTGTTTTCAATATTCCATCTGCTTTAATATCTTGTACCAGTACACTAGATGACTCAGAGTAGCTGCATGTATGTCTGTGGAAGGTAATTTTGAAGTGTGTTGTCTGTAACGTGCCTAACATGCATTTTTTAAGGATGGGCTTTATGCTCTGAAGCACAAGAGTTTACCTTTCTTCCAGAATTGGTGGGCTGAGTTCTTGGTGTTGATTGTGTGACTTGGCCTTGCAACATCTGTCAGGAATAAATGTTCTTACACTGTAATATTTGATGTGTTTAAAGGTGATAAAATAGTAATTTAAACTACACAGGCTCTAAAAAATTGTAATTGTGGGGCATTTCTGGTGATTAACACAAAATTTTTTTTAAATCATTCTCAATTTAATTATAGAGAGGTTGGTTTGTTAAAATTCCAGTGTGAGTGGGCTCAGCTACATTTTGCAGAAATAAATTCCCTAGCTTACTTGAGTCTTGGGAGAGCAGAGAGATATTTTGTCTTTAAACTTGCTGCTTTTCATAAGCTATTATTTTGTTCTTACACTACAAGATAAAATAACTCCTTGTGAGCTTTATCACACCAATTATCTACTGTCCAGAAAATAAATGTTGCAGTATGTTTAACTTCACACAGTTGGGAGAATGTCTTACTTGTCTCTGAAATATCTGTTTCTGCTTGATTTCTTAAATTTTATTTTATTTTGATAATGGGAGAACAGACCTGAAGACATACTAGAAGAACAAAGCAATGACTGCTATAGTAGCTTTTTAATAACCATTTCAGTATTACTTTCATGCATCCTAACACTTTTTGTTTGCTTTCTTCTGTGCATTAATACACTTAGCAGAGATTTTCACTGAGCTGTTCAACAACACTATGCAAATTGTCACATAATAATTTAGGCCCTTCTTTTCCACGAGTGTAAGGTTTTGAGAAGGTCAAGGACTCCTCTAAGGTGGTGAACTAGTACAACTATGCATGTGTTATACAGCTACTATCTAGGCATTCCACGCATCCCTATGTATTATCTTAAGATGTAAAACCAAGCTTTTATTGGTTTCAAGTGGGGAAAACCCCCGCAACACTGAAAGCATTGTGGTTGGGAGCCTCTAACACTGGAACCATGTTCTCTTTCTTGAACCTTAATTTGAAACAGATGAAGAAAATAGTAGTATTTTGGTTTTCTGTGTATCTCTAGTTCATCTCTGCCAGTTTAGCACAGTAACAGGCTATAAAGTCTTTTATGGCTAGTTTTCCAAATGCTGCTTTCTGTAGCAGAATTCATTAGCATTTGGTACTAGTGGTTCTGAGTTGGGAGTGAAATATTTGGGGGGAGTTGGGTGGAAGAGTGCGAAGTAGGCGCTCTGTCTTAGCCACTCTCCTCCTCCATAATATTTTTTTTTTGGTTCTGATGCTTCTGCCATGAGGCTTTCAGGAGGCATATCTGTTTTCTTTAGTTTGCTAAGCTTGTGAGTGAAGTATGTTCACTTGTATAGAGGGAGGAGGTCTGAACACACAGAACACAAGCCTAAAGGCATTGGAGATAGACCGGGAATTGTTGCATGGGGAAGATAAGAGAACTGACCGGGTAGTGATGGGAGATGAGGAATTAAGTATTTTTAACGTAAAGAGGAAAAAAAAACATAAGGCTGCTTAATAATGTATAGAATGAAGTGTTTGTCTTTCTGTGTTTCACATCTACCTGGCATATTTTGTGAGTTGCAGCCAGGTGAACAAAGCTAAACAAAAGACAAGCAGCCAAAAAAAGGAGGAACAAATAAGTTACAATACCCAGCAACCTGCTTCATATGTATAAGTAAATGATGTGCCATTACTTACATTGTAATATTTGATCAGTTGAAAAGTGGTAAAATGTTTTTGGCAGGTGTACTCCAGGCCCAATCCAGTAGTCCTGGCAGAAAAAACTTCCCCCTGGAAAGCAGTGGAAATTGCACCTGTGTCCTACAATCACAGCTGTACCTGTGAACCGAGACCCAGTGTAACAGCTTGAAAGGCAAATGAATTCCTGTTAAACTGAGTATCAAGCAAGATCATGACGGTAGTTCTGTCCAGTACTATTTGATGGTGGGTGTATAAACTGCGATCTTCCATTTTAATCCTAGGGTTTTAGTTCCTCAAAGAAGGTATTTCCAGCAGCAAAGAAGCTTTACAGCAGGAGTGTAAAGCTCTGCCTAAGCACAAAATAAAAGCTATTATTTGGAATTACAGTTTCAGGAGAGTGCTGCCTTGAACCTAAACTGAAATTTTTAATCCTCTTTCAGTTTAGATGTGGAAGATGGTATATTGCCCAGCTTGTCACAGGAAACAACCTCCTTGAGAATATTTGTTGACATGAATCAAAATTCCTCAAGAATTCCAGGGAGAGATACTGCTATAAATGCAGCTTTATTCAATAGAGGCAGAGAGAGTACACAGCCTTGAACTGAAGAAAAAGTGATGAAAAAACCCAAATATTTTTATTGTGTATAAGTTACACACTCCACAGTGGTGTAGAGCAGTGAATGAGAAGGCATCTGCTAGTCACTTCTCTCCAAAATGACTAAAATTAGAGTAGGGTCAATCCTTGAAGAGTTAGATGTTTGCTCAGCTGCATCTGTTTGGTTTCTCTACTCAGCTTCTGCCAGCAAGGTCAGCATTTTACTCTGTCAAGTAAGCCACATTCCTGTAGTCTCGATCTGTAAAGGCTACCTCAGACAGAATTATTATCAGTCTCAACAGACCATGAGCCAGCCCCATGGTGTTACCAGCCAGACGTGGAATAACAGGAATTTACAAGAATAATTGCACGGCATAGAAACCCTGGTTATCGGCCTGGTTACTAGATGAATTATTGGATTCCATTCCTGAGGGTCATGAAACGACTGTATTTTTATATCTGTGTTAGATGCTACACCAAATGGCAAAACTTTCAGTGTTTCTTATATAATACTTGCCAGGTGTAATACCCCCCAGGTCAGATCAATGAGGACTTTGATATTAAAAGCTATATGAGTGATCTGATAGGTGAAATAACTTTGACAAATTGAAAAAAATGAATACTGCATGAAAATGAAAATGCTCTTGATGCTCTTTTCCATCACTCTAAGTGATTAAGATGACACTATTAAGACAAATTGAACTATGAACATCTTTAGGAATATTCTCAAGGAACTCGCAATCAATCTTCCTCTGTCCCCATCCAATACTTTTATTTATTGCATTATGTATTGCTTTCAGTGTGATCTTTTAGCTTTATTTATCTTTTTTGGTGGTCTTACGTGAACGATCATTACTGTTGTTGAAACAAGTAAAGCTTTATTGTTAAGTACAATTACAGCATGAAAATAGTACTTACGAAGCAGGTAAAAGGTTGTGCAACCATATAGGTTCTGTGCAGTAGTTTGGTCAGAGACATGCCTCAGCAAATGGTGTGGTAGAAAAACATTTAATCATCCAAATATGCCGTGTGCTGACTTTTCTCCAGGCCTGTACCACACTGAATTTGGATGTAGACTGTTCTCTTCAGACACAGCTAGTTAACATAGCCTATGGGGCTCAGCTCTTTCACTTTTTTACCACTCCCACCCCACCACCCCACTCCTTTACCTCCTTTTCCTTTCTCACAGGGCCAGGTACACCAGCCCCAGCTCTGTTCTGTGGCACCTTTTGCAACACAGCACCCAGCTGGCCCTTCCCAGGCCAGACGAGGAGTATGAGAGCTGGGCAGCCACCAAGCACGTAGCCACTTCTACCAGGAGAGATCACTATAGCAGTAACATTTTGTTAAGTCAGGTATATAAAGTGAGACACAGTGCTCTTGTCCTTTTGCCTCTTTTAAGCAGGTATCAGTTTAAAGGAACTTTACAGGTATTGGCAGTTTCCCATGGAAACCTTGACTAATTTTCTTAGAGCTTAGATTTTGGACATGAAGCAGTGATGTCCTCATTTTCTCTTACCCCTTGTGGCAGTGTTTTCCGGTGCCTGATTTCACTTCAGTATTTAGTGGCACCTTCAAAATTAACTATGTCCTCATGAACTTGGCAGTTGTACAATTCATAATCTTAAAAGGTCCTGGCATGGATATTTCTCTTTGCACATTTATACTCCTCAGAAGTAAATCATTACATTTTGTTAGATCTGTGCCTTGTCAGATGCCGAGTGCTCACCTTTCTGGATGAAGGAATGGAAGTGTGCAGTTCTTTCTGGAGACCTTCAGGGCATGTTAAAATATGGCTTTTCAACTTTCTTTGGGGTTTAGACACAGTTGCCATTTTCATTTCTAGAACTTGTAAGCCTAGGTCAGCTTCCCTGTGAAAAACATTGGCCTTTACCAGTTGACTTGAGATCAAGTTCTGCCCATCTCATGTTGACCTGCAGGTGTGTACAAACACTAATAAATTAATTTTTCCAAGAAGTAGTATCCCTAAGTTCCTGGTAGAAAATGGTAGTGCCTAATTAAACTAGACTTGCATAATTTTTGAGTGCAGACTAAATGCACAGCCATGGTTACTGTAGTGTTTGGGGAGGCTTCCTCATCTGCGTTTTTGCTGTTTCATGAATCCTGTTTCCTGCTGCGCTGGAGCTGGAAGAATGGATAGCACTTCTTATGCCTTTGCGTAGCTTGCATACAATCAACCAGTTCAAGCAGTGGGACAGCTTTGCTACAACAAGAAATGTCTGTGAAACAGATGAAGGCATGGATTCACTTCCAATGAACCGGCAGACCCGCTGTTAAGGGGAAGTAAGCTGATCCAAAATACAAGGCAGAGCAGATGTTCCTTGCTTACTAGTGTAAAAAATGGGATGGGATCCTTGGGCAGCACAGCTACAACACACTGGGCTGCCTGTTACCCAAACAAAAGTGCAAGGTGCCCAGCTTGGAAGGTGTTTGTCATCATAATACAGAATTGTCAGGGACATGTATCTGAAGTGCAGAAGGATAGATCTCCCTTCAGGAAATGACAGCTTCACACTGCAGTTTTGGCATAAGTTAACTACAGGGCTCATGTACTGATGTACTTTCTGACTGAGACTAAACAGAGTCAAAGGATTTCCCACTGGTGAAGAAGTTTTTACATTAATAATCTTCCTCCTGCCCATGTGGCGAGCTTAGATGGAGGGAAAGCAGTATCTGGGCAGCACTCATCTCTGACTCATTTGCAGCCGTCACATACAGCTCCGATGCCTGTTGGAGGAGTGGTTGACCCACAGGAGCTCCAAACAAGGATTTGGTTTGCTGAAAGGTGATCACTGATACATCCATTTTAGCCAGTTCCCAGGGTCTGTGCCCACAGAATGGTTCAACCATGCATTATGGGGCTGGTGAATAATAATAATAATAATAATAATAATAATAATAATAATAATAATAATAATAATAATAATAATAATAATAATA
>JAVJGJ010000057.1:49686807-49710117 GCA_035590215.1 Microhierax caerulescens | reverse complement strand
GGAATAAATTTAATCAGGCTATGCTAGACTTCATAGTAGATCAGGCAAAATATACTAACTCAAAAGAAGAGGTTCTACTTAAAACTTTGAAATCTGGCTGAACAAGAAGATACGAGGGTTGGAAAGAAATGCTATGAAATTAGTTCCTGAACTGCAGTAAATTAGAATAAAACCACAGTAAAGAGGTTGACTTTGGAAGCACATAGCATCTTGCACAAATTTAGATCTAATTTCTATGAAGGTTCTGAGCTGGCTGAAAATAACAGCCCAGATGTCAGTCAATATATTTCTAACATTCTCCTGGAAAACAGAAGAAATGTTGCAACATAATGACATATTAAAATGTACATGCACAAGTGTTTCTTTTCCTCTCTTGTAGCTTCAATAGTGGAGCAGAAATGGTGGTGCCACATGCAACCATGTCTTGAAGGGGAGGAATGTAAAGTTCTTCCAGATCGTAAGGGATGGAGCTGTTCCTCTGGGAATAAAGTGAAAACAACTAGGGTAGGTATGATACCAACCTGACATGTTACCAAGTTAAAAAAAAAAAAATGCACAGGAAATTGGGTGCACATGGAAGACACAAGTTGAGAAGACTAAAGATGCGTGGGAAGAGATTCATACTGGGATTGGACTTCCTGGTCCTGCACGCTTTTCTCAGCATACCTTGCAATTGCTTGAACACGGTAAGCAGCGTGCCACACCTTCTCAGGTAAGCAGTGGAGATAGTAGAGTTGAACCCTTCTTCAACTACCAGTAATGATCAAATGTATTATAAACTGATACGTATTTCTCTGTGAAACCAGTCGCACAGTCTATACACTTTGCTAGGCTCTTCATTCACAGGGTAGCATACAAGTGCATCTTTATCAATAACATGGAATTACTGTGTTTCCACATAGAAACTTTTATGGTAAGCAGTTGATGTGTCATTACAGTATGGTCTTCTGGTTCTTTCCATCTTGCATGGCTGGTATTTACTGAAGAATTTTGACAGAATTTCAGTGAGTTTCTTTCCTCTATTTGACACTTTTTATATTATTGATGAAAAATTACATTAACAGAAATACATCTAACATTCACCATATACAATGCCTGAAAACAAACATGCTGTCATCTCTGCTTTTTAGTGGCTAAGACAAATAGAAGAATAACAAATTCTTCAGACAAGTGTTAAACACTCAAACTTCCTAAAACTACAGCGTTGTACCTCTATAGGGTCAACACAGTTCTTCTTCAACATAAAACAGATTAGAATGCACTCTGAAGACACACATGCATGCACATCATGCAAGACACACAAACATAAACACCTTTCACCCCTACACTCCACCACACATACTGATGACCAGCTTTGCTTTTAAGTATTTAGTGATTGTTGATAAGAGGTCACAAAACAGGGAGCTATCAATTGGAATTTCCTTGAGGAGATTTCTTTGAAACCAGGTGGCAGGTGAATGAAGGCCTTTGTCTTTCCAGATGCAGGGGGCTGAGATTTTAACAGACATCATTCTGATGCCCAGAAAAATCTACATTGCTTTTGGAAATGTGAGGGATTCTATGTGCTGAGAGCAGCTTATTATCAAAAAGCAAGTACTTTTCCCTAATATGTAGTGACTGCAATATTTTTGTAGCTCCTCTTTTTGCTCCCTGAAGTGTATATAAATAAAAGGAAAAATTCTAAAGTGCTTTGTGGCTTCAAAATGCCATTTTTGTGAGAAACATAAAAAGAACTATACAGAGAGTCAGTATTAAGAAGTCATGAATAATAAGTTTCTGATTGTCAAATGAAATAACCCTTATGTGATTATCATGTATAATGTAAAGGCATAAAGAAACAAAGGGAACTGAACAGCCTGGGTGATTTAAGTCTGTTGCAGAAAAGCCTTGTGAAGGCTTTCCTGAAAGGCCTAAGAAAGTCTATATTCACCTCTAAACGATTTCTGTAAGTTTGCCTCCTTCATATACAAAAAGCTAACCAATTGACTGCTGAAGTGTGCTCTTCTCTTCTACAGGATACCCAGTTCAAAAGCAGCATCTGTGTTTACACATCTCAAGCTGTGATTAGTTAAGCATTATGTTAGAGATAAAACCAGTGAAGGAAGGAGGTATTTTGCTTGTCCACCTCTGTTGGCATATTTAATTACGCTATTGAAAGAAACGATGATAGCAAATTCTTAATAGTTATGGTATCAGTCACTAAGCAAAAAGGCCAAGTGAATAATGGCAGAAAAGGAATTGATTTTTAAAAATGTGGTCTACTTGAGGTTTTGCATTATTTTTTCAGATATGGCAATCTAGTAAGGTAACACATGAATAATGGATTAGAAATAGCATGAATATTGTGGTACTCAGAATTAAAATGTGAAGAAACCAGGTGGAAATTATTTACCTTCATAATACAAAACCAGGTATTATGGAAATGTGAGACCCTTTTTCCTAGTTTGCCTGCATATTAGTGGAAGAGGGCTGACATTAGGAGGTCGCCGTGGAAAAGGAATGAGTATGGTGGGGGAAGTACTGAGTTAACTTGTGCTGGTTTAGAATTGATTGTTTTGGGTCTATGTAGCCTGCAGGAGGGGAAGGGGAGAAAAGGCAACGACAATTTAGCTGAAACAGTGATTTCTTTGTCTTCATATAAGAAATGCATGTTTTGCCTTCCTGAGCATTACACCACAACAAAAGGATGTTCAGGAACACATTAGGAGAATTATAAAATCAGCTGAGATTAGTGCATAGTTGAGATCTACCAGGCACATTGTGGCATTCTCCTCCAGACTGAGAAACTTGTGAGAGGAAGGAATTGGGTTTTTTTCTATCTGACTAGCTTCAATGTTTTGATAAATAAATAAACACAGAAAAAAAATGCCACATTGCCCTCTTTAAATGATGACAAAAGTGTTACAAAAGGGGAAAATCCAAAGATATTTTTTTTTTACCTTTGAAATATTTTTTCTTCTTACAGCCTTTTTCTGATATAATTGTTTTCATTCTTGGTTGTGTTTTATTTTCTTTTTGCAAAATAAGGAAAATGTCTGTTTAAAAAACAGGAATTTTCCCACCAGTTGAAAACTAAAAAATATAGCAGTATTATGTATAAAATTTACAATGACATTTAAGTAATGCTGTGAGTTTATATTAAACAAAGGAGCCCATTAAAAAGACTGGAAAACAACATTTTGCAGTCAGATAAGAGCTGATGAGAAATAATTTCACATTTCTCTCAGTTATAGGGTGTATTCCACACCAGAGGTCTCTGGACAGGTTTTTTTTTTTAAGGGCAGATCCAGATGCCAGGCTTTACTTGTATTTTTAAGAACAGTACATTGCCCTCTGTCTTTATAATAGAGACTGACTTTAAACAAAAGCACCAGAAGCTGCATGTAAGTTATATGAAAGTGCATGCTGCAATGCCTCCTGCGGTCCCAGTTCCCCAGGCATCCACCATGAGACTAGCTTGGAGGTCCTGGGCAGCCCATAAACCCATGTGTATTTCCTGCAGATACTGGAGCAGAGGAACACGGGTAAAGTGGTGCATCCTGGGTCTCATCTTGAGATCCTGGAGCTGTGACATGACTGAAGAAGTGCACACTTGTGCCAGGGAGAGAGGAAGTGTCCCTGGGCTGATATTTTATGAAGATGTAGGAAAATAAGTATTGATATTTTTCATGTGAAATGGAATAGAATAGACTATATCCATTAGAAGGAACCTACAACAATCATCTAGTCCAACTGCCGGACCAGTTGTGGTGGTTTAACCCTGGCTGGACACCAGCTGCCCACCAAAGCTGCTCTATCACTCTCCGCCTCAAGTGGACAGAGAAGAGAAAATATAACAAAAAGCTCATGAGCCGAGATAAGGACAGGAAGATCACTCACTAATTACCACCATGGGCAAACAGAGTTGACTTGGGGAAATAAGTTTAATTTATTACCATTCAAATCAGAGGAAGTTAATGAGAAATAAAACCAAAACTTTAAAAAAAACCTTCCCCCCGCCTCCCTTCTTCCCAGGCTCAACTTCACTCCTTATTTCTTGACCTCCTCCCCCTGAGCAGTGCAAGGTGATGGGGAATGGGGGTTACGATCAGTTCATCACACATCTCTGCTGCTCCTTCCCCCTCACACTCTTCCCCTGCTCCAGCCTGGGGTCCCCCCCATGGGGCGCAGCCCTTCAGGCACAGACTGCTCCAGTGTGGGTCCCCCGTGGGGTCACAAGTCCTGCCAGCAAACCTGCCCCAGCCTGGGTTTCCCATGGATCACAGACTCTTGGGCATCTACCTGCTCCAACATGGGGTCCCCATGGGCTGCAGGTGGGGATCTGGCCCACTGTTACCCTCCATGGGCTGAGGGGCACAGCCTGCCTCCCCAGGGGCTTCCCCAGGGGCTGCTGGGGAACCTCTGCTCCGGGCCTGGAGCCCCCCCTGCCCCTCCGGCTGCACCGGCCTGGGGGGCTGCAGGGCTGCGCCGCTCACACAGCCTCACTCCTCTCTGCTGCTGTTGTGCAACATTTACCCTTTCTTAAGTAGGTTGTGACAGGGGCACTACCACTGTCTCTGATGGGTTCAGATTCGGCCAGTGGTTGGTTCGTCTTGGAGTCACTTGGAACTGGCTCCATCCAACACAGGAGAAGTTTCTGGCAACATCTCACACAAGCTGCTGCTGTAGCCTCCCCCCTACCAAACCCTTGTCACGTAAACTCAGTGCAATGAAATTTTTGTGCTTTTAAGAGAGTATCAAGGCAAGACTTAAAGGCAGTGTTCCAGTATCACTTCCTCAGTAAAATACTCAAGAGCCACAAATAGCTCATGAGTCACGTGCTATCAAGGGTCCATTTGCACAGGATGGTGGCAGTTCACCCCCAGGTGTTCATCTGTTCCCTCCTAAATGCTTTCAGAGTTGCCGCTAGTTCTGGATTACAGTGGCCTGTTCTGCAGGTATGGTCTGCCTGCCTTGTCTGTAGTTGTCTTCATATCTGGTTGTATTATCTGGTGATGGTTTACACCTGGCAAGTGTTTTTAAGACTTGTGTGCTATTTTTTAATTTATCGTGGGATTTAATTTTATGTGGTTAAGATGACTTTTGAACCAAATAGCGCGAACAGTTGTGGCCTCTGCCCTAAGTGCCAGATGTAGCTAAGCAGGGAGGTTGTATGAGTTTCTCTGGGTAAAAGCCACTTACTGTTATGAAAGCATCACAGCACTGATCACCTTTTAGCCTGTATCAGCATTAGCTTAAGCAGCTTCTCCAGCTGTGTCTACCCTTGTGCAAGCCCCAGGACTCCTGTTTGTTTGCCAATGGGGTGAACTGAATTGGATCTCATCAGATGACTTCAGAAGCAATGGTTCATCTGAAGCCACGGTCGGAGCTGGCTTTAAATATGCTAACTTGCATTCTTAGGACAACAAGGGGTTAGGCAAGACAAGACCTACAACTTCAGTAAGAAGTTTGGCCATGTTAAGCTTCATGCTGCCAGGACACATCCTGCCTCTCTTTGGCAAATAAGGTGTTGGAAGTAGGTGGCAACTGATCCCTTTTAGCTGCACATAGCTCCTTCCTAAACAGTCACACTTTCTCCTTCTAAAATTCTATTCTGTGCCTGCTTAGGTTTTTGTCTCACCACTGGTATATGTGTAATGGTATGTCAGTTCATACCTTTGCTAAGGAAAAATTTCATGTTTCAGGTCTACTCACAAACCCATACAATTCTTGCCACATGGCTCTCCACAGGGATGAACCGACCTGTCTGATCTGACGTGTTCAGAGGCCCATGATTCATCACCTTCTCAAAACAACCACATAGCTCTCTGACAGAACTAAAAAACTACTGGACAAAAAAAGATAAATATATGTGTTTCTGGGCACAAATTCTGCATTCACACATTCTCAAACATTTTGCCAATTCAGCCTTGACTTTACTGTGGTCATGACATTAAGAAGAAATTATCTAAAATTTATTTATTTGAAAGATAGACACTTCAACTAAGCTAATTTTGTGAGCTCTCTTAATAGTCAAAGGTGAGTTGATTCATTGCATTTGACTAACCACCTACTTTTTAGATAAGAAAGACAAATCCACCTGCAGTATTCAGAGTGGCTACCTCCAATCACAGTAATTTCCACATAATATGGAAACTATAGCATTTTCACATTTTGAAATATATTTTAATTATAGTAGTCTGTGCATTAGCTGTTTTTAAAATACTTTCATTTGAATACTTTGCATGGAAGTCTTAACCAAGAATTTGTTGTGATTATTGGTGCTTTTTTTGCTGATCTCTATTAGGTTGCATACCCAGCACTCAAGCCCTGTCAGAATGGTCCCTCAAAACATGATAGTTTCCAGTTTAGCACAACACTGAATGTACTTTGATTTAAATGAGTGCTATACCTGTAAATTAATTAAAAAAAATCCAAGGCTTTCAGAACATTTTGTCAATGAACATGTTCATACATGTTTTTGTAGGTAAGATGCAAACTTTTGCAAATCAAATTACCAATGAAAAATTGTGGTAAATCTTCCTACTTTAATGAAAGAGAGTTCCTTGGTACATGTGATTTTTTCATGTTACAGCCAAAGTATTGTGATGTCCATACTACAGGTGAGTTAACTGTGTTCATTTATATGTATGCTATACTTTTAGATGCCATTAATTATTTCTAATATTCACATTTGTATGTTTGTCTTGGACTGCTACTTGGAGACAAAGTCGTAATGTGTTATGAGGCAGTTTGATAAAAAAAAAGATATTTACCAAAAATAATTGTTCCAGAAATTTGTCTTTCTGGGGTTCTCTCTTTTGATCTATGAAATATGAAATTTTTATATTTTCTTATACTCTCTACTATAAAAGGTGGCACAAAAACACTTAAATTAATTTTCTGGAACTCCATGCAAAATTTTCTTACTCTTTATTGCTATTCCAATTGCAGAGTCCGGTGACTTTAGCTTAGGTAATTTAAACCTGAACAGAACAACTTAAAGGGGTGGGATATTAATCCTGAGAAAATAGGTTTGCATATACTTTCATTTTATATTTGAATCAAAGATACCATATGAACAGCATTTGAGTATATATAGGCAGTGGTTTTATTTTTACTTGCCATATTGATTATGGATGGTATCCTGGAAACAGCACTGTCACTTAAGAGACTCAAACAAATTAAAAAAACCCCAAGTATTTCAAAGCACGATGACAAATTAACATACATTAGTAGGGTAGTATTCTGCTAATAATGGTATCTAAAATAATTGCTTAAATCTCACATCTTCAATTAAGCCCTAGGGAAAATGCTGTTTTCTATTTCCATCAATATAGTATGACATAGACAGAAGCTGCATTTTAAGCTTTATAAACACAAAACACAGGTATTCTGCCTCTTAACACTAGATGGCAGACAAAAATGGGAAAACATTTCCTATTTTTCAGAGACAGAGTATTGAAAAATTAATTTGCATCTTGAATGAAGATTCACTGAGAGTTCTCAAAATGATAAGAATAAACACCAGTGGACACAGACACAAAATATCATACTTATGATAGCATGGGTACTCTCTCCTGCAATCTTTAATTTGGCTGCGAGTTTTGGCACAAATTCTGCAAATAATCAAGTGGAACATTTCTGCATTATTTTCTTTTTGCTTTTTTATCTCTTCTGCTACTTCCGTTCAATATTTTGCTCTTGTCAAAGAAGAACTAAAAATTCTTGAAGCCTTAGAAAGGCTTAAACAGCTCAGATAGAAGAGAAACTTTCAAAGAAAACTACCCTTGCCAGGTACCTGCATGGTTGTGAAATTGCCTTCCATAAATCCAACAAGCAGGCAATACAAGATTAGCATTGCAACTGCATAGTATCTTTGTCTTACATCAGTTACCTAAAGTATTTAGGCTGCTTTGCTCCTTCTTGTCACTGAATCTTGGAAAATAATATAGAAGTAACACGTGCTAAGGAAGTGACTCATTTTCATAGAATATTATAAATTATTGTACTAAATTTTATATAGTTCACCTAGCAGCCAGTGAAAATTTTGGGTTGTTAGCCTGTTCCTCTCCTAGATACATAATCCAAAAGAAGTGTGGCAGAAGGGTCAGAATACCCAAGGGTACATCCACACTAAATCACATATTAAAATGTCAGTTCATCTAGCTGTAACACCACACTAATGTGACTGCTTGCAGGATTTGAGCTACTATCTGCGCTGTGCATGCACAAGGTGCTGTTAGTTAACAAGACAGTCTGGGATTACTGTACAACAACCTGCTTTGCATTGCCTATTATTTATAAATGTGTAGTGCATCTATGGGACTGATAACCAGCACAATCTTCATTGATATTAGACCATGATGTGCAAGTACAGTACTAGAACTGTAACAGATCCCAGCAAGTCCCACCTGATCTTTCCCTCTCTGTGCTGCTACTGTGGTTGTGCCGACCCCAGGCCAGTCTGGCTACCCTCAGTGCCTCACTGAGCAGTGCTGGCAGCCTTACGAACTGTAAGTGGGAAAGACCCAAGTTATTCCCATGGTGTTTTTTCTGTTGAGGTTGTTCTGAATGACCAAAAGTAAATGTACTGGAACAGAAGGGTAGGTGCAAAAGTAAATATGACTTTCCCACCTCACAGTTAGGAAGTAATGTACAAAGATGGCTGTAGCTTTTGATCTTTGTTCCTCAGGTTATTCTCATTATGCAACAGCTTTTGATATAAAATGTGCATATAGAGGCAAACATGAGACTGAGGCATTCCCCTTCCCATGGGCGTCCTTTAGCCACAAGGATACAGAACTACATCCCTTTTTGTAGGGTTTCTTCTTGGTTCCATAAATCTTCCATTCTTTTGTGCGTAGTCACCTAGTTTCAACAGGAGGAGAAAGCATTTTGTGTTCTGCCTTGCCAATAAGTTGGCAAACACAAAATTCTCTTAGGGAATCAGAAACGTGTATTTAAACCTTCTCAGGCTGAAAATAGCACTGACCCCATTTTCTTGTATCACTTGGGCCAATATTCCATTGAAGATAGCATTACACTAGATACTGTCAATGACTTTGTTCCTGTTCCTCTTTCCTATGCCTGCTGTTTGTCCTCTCCCCACCCAGGGACCTCCATTTTCTCACCCCATTTGAAAAAACTGGACAAGTCCCAGCCTGTTCATTGAAGGAGTGGTTGTAGGACGCCTTTTGGAGTTACAGGCTCTGCATTTGAATGGGTAAAGGTACCTGTCTCTGATTCAGATTTAAGACTCTAGATTAGAATCTGGATCTGGGATTTAGCTATGCCTTCCTCTGTTTGTTTTCCTGCTCTGCTAAATCCAGACAGTTTGCTGCTTCCCATACAATTTAAAGGTGCTTGGTCCCTAAATCAGGGTTCTGGATCCCTAAATCAGGGTTTTGCATTCTGCTCAGGGAATTAGTACCCTAAGTCCTTTACACAGCTGGCTTTGGCTTCTTGTCCCTCCACAGTTCATGGTCAATGGTGCCTGGCCTTGATCAGCACTTTTGTACATTCTAGAAATCTAACTGCTAAAACCAAGAGTGTACTGATCAAATAATTATAAGGTAGTTATGAATAATGCAGGTGATTACTTAGAATTTGAAATTCAGACTCATGCTAGGGGTCATATTGCAATTCCTTTTCAGCCCCCTGTGATTACTATAATAGTCATTCTGTTGTCTTTCAGCACTCAAGAACTGATATATGTGAATTTTGTTACTGCAGCCTCTGTGCTGAGAGTATGATTGTGCAAGTACCAAAGGTCTTGGTGTAAATGGAAGGAGGTCAAAACTCACAGTCTCTTTAGGTCAACTGGAATTAATTCACTATCCACATTGTTTGCAATTGCTTGTTCAGTATTGCTGGAGAAATGGAGTCTTCGCTATTTACTTTGTCTTTTAATTAAAACATTGAAATATGTCTGACCTTTGCACCAGACCTTGAGGTATTATGCTAGATTCCATCTTAGCATTTTCCCCTTTATTAAAAAGCGCTGCTTATAACTTCCCATTTGTGGAAAAAATACTTTGTCATTCTTCTTCAAAACCAGTCCATCATGGTTCCTTCTCCTGATGTTACACTTTATTTCTTCTTTTTTCTTTGCTCTGACCAGCCTTGGTGAGGCTCCTTATCTGTCAGTTTTTTTCTGCGGCCCTGGTGTTAGGTGAGCTGGCAGGCCATTGAGTGTCCTAAGGGAGAATACAGACTGTCTGGAGTGCTGCAAATGAGAAAGATATTTTTTGGCAGAAGCCTATGTACCTGATTTGTAATGATTTATCTATTCAACTTAAAGTAGCCTGATGAAAGCTGTAGAAGTACCAGTAAAAGCTCAGTATTGTACAGGTAAACACTATTAAGTTGCACAAAATTTTACAGCAGCAATGGGGGAAAGGCGTTATTTAAAGAATGGTTTACAAGCTGTAAACAAGTACATCAATTAAGCAAACCAGTTCCAGGCTTTGGGCCGAGTGGGACTCTCAGTCACTGCTGTCAATAATGTCTATGAAATCAGAAACATACTCAGAGAGTGAGGTCAGCACTGGTGAATAACAAAACTTTTACTGAAACAGGTTAAAAGTTATTTTTTCAGATATAATTTCCTTGGGGATTAAAAAGAGGTGCGTAGTAATGTACGTAGTTAGTGGTACTATTTTATGGTGAGTATCTGGAACATGCCTAGTTACGAGTCACAGGGGGCCCATACCCGTTGTTTTTTTCTCTGGCTTTAATGCCTGTGGCTAATTCCTATTAAAGGATGCACTTAATTTTGGAGAGTCTTGTTCCAAAATATTGCCTAACAGTAATTATAGTAATTTGATGTGTTATAGTCCTACATTTTAAGGCTATAAAGCTGGATTTGTTGTTATGTAGCTTTTAATTTTACTAAAGTAACATCCCCTCCCTTTAAATACACAGTTAATTTACTCATCTGAGAAGTGAACATAGTTTCATGGAAAGTGGAAGGCATCAAGATTGTGTGTGTGCAGTGGAGCAGTGTTTGCACACACATACACACATACACATACACAAACCAGGCATGGACACAACTAAAAGCTAAATTTGAAGGGTTTAACTTCCACTTTTGGTATACAAACAGGATTAGCAGGACAGAATGTTGTGTCATTTTCATTATAATGTTAATTTGAAAAGTTGGGGGTAGTTTATAGTGCATGTGGGCTGGAAATGGAAGAGATTTGGGGTTGTCCTGAAGTTTTCTAATAGTTTTTTGGCTTCCCTAAAAGTTCTCCTTTATGCCCACAAATATTTTTGTCCAAACCAAAGTTTAACTCCTTCTGAGGAATGGAGTTACTGACATTCTTCATAATTTTGTGTCTTCTTGTGTCATGACAACAGCATCAGTAGCTGCCTACATAGCATGATTGTAGTATGTATATATGCTGTCTGCAACGTATTTATCTCTATTTTGTCAGCACATTGGCTTTAGCTCTTGCATTTGAGGCTGTTTTAATTCCATAGCTCTAGCAACGCTAACTATATAGGGTTGGAGTGAATCATTGGACCTGATCCAAAGAACTATTTATGTTGATTGAACTATTGAATTAGTGGTGAGATTGTTTTGTTGTGGGTTTTTTTTTTTTGTTTGTTTGTGGGGTTTTTTTTGAGAAACTAGAACTGTAGGAGGTCGTACCAGTACAGCAGAAAAAAGCAATACATAATTTTAGTCCAGTAAAGATGATTTACAGTGAAGTAGTTTATCCACTGCATTCTGGAAATAAGCAGTATTTTAATACTGAAAAATATGAAACTACCTTGCTGTAAATGCATCCATGCTACAGGGTAAATCCTTGAACAGAAATCATGTAACTTTGGCTAATCTCCCATATGAAAGAATCCATTTGCTAGCCATTACACTACTTCCAAAAGGCATTCTCACTGCATTTCATGCTACATGCTATGTATTTACGTTACTTAATACATCTCCTCAAATGTGTTTTCTATCACTAGGGTAATTTCAATGCAATACTAGGTTAACTCTTTTAATCTACCCTAGAATATATTACTAAATAAATGTTTTATATAAAAATATATCAAGTAAATGTTTCCACCACCTTCTTGATCACTGAATCTTTTACTGCACACTCTGGTCCTTTCCACCATGTAAGTTCTATGGCAGCTGGCTTTTACATTTTAATGTTTGAAAAGAAATAGAATCACAACAGCACTAAGGAAATAATTTTTCATTTCTCTGAAAACCTCTAGAGACATAACCAATCATGCAAAAATTTGCTTTTCTTAATTAATTGGGTTTTGTGACTCGTCAAGTGCAGTAGCAATAATCTACTAGCTCTTCAGGTATACAGAATCTCACAGAGAAAAGAGGCAGACCTGGGCTTCTTCAATCAAAGCAGACAGCAGTATTTTACACTTGATCTTTTCTTAAATAGGAACTTTTTAGAACTTGTTTATGCATTCCAGAGTATAAGAGTGCAAACCTATTATCTTCACAAGTTGTATCTAATAAGTAATGTCTGTCATGAGATGAAACAGCTACTGGTTTTTAGAAGGTGTGGGGGGGCTTTTAACACTAAAATGCACATATTTCTGCTTCAGCGTATATTCCTTGCCTGGCTTGGCAAAAAGCATCTACAATCTAATAGCAGTCTATAAGTGCTTTAAGGGCAGCTATGGAGTTGATGAAACCAAATTCTTATTGGTGTTGGCAGGTGATCTCAGCATTGCCCTAGGGCAACTCAAGCCATACTCAGTACCTACATTTAGGCACTGAACTGAAGACTTGATTCCCTTTAGATGTGATAGGTGTTGACACACACATAATCCATAGTTTGAGGGAAGCGGTTATCCCCCTCTACTCAGCACTGTTATACTGCATCTGGAATGCTGCCTCTGGTTGTGGAGCCCCTGCACAGGAAAGGTGTTGATGAGCTTGAGCAAGCCCAGCACAGGCTGTGAAGATGACCTGAAGGCTGAAAGGTGTAACCTGGCAGGGGAGGCTGAGTGAGCTGGGCTCGTGCCCTGCAGCAGGGCGGTGCAGCCATAAAGGGTGTGGTGAAATAGTGGTTTCCTTAAAATAGGGTAAAACCAAAAATATAGGAGGATATAATAGAAATATATTTATTTCTAAAAATATAGAGGAGATATTAGGTCCCTTCCCATGCTGGGAACCCTGCTTTTGTGCAGCATCAGACAGACATCAGATGGCTATTCCTCCAGCACACTGCACAGATGCCATCTGCAGAGGGGTTCCTCCTTCCTCCCACAGTGGCCTTTTATTTTGTGTAGCAAAAAATCACATATCCTCTCCTGAGAGGCTGGGACATCATCTCTGTCATAACATCCACCAGTGTCAGAACAGGCTTTAAGTACAAGGCTCAGTACAGCAGACACGTCCTGTTCAAGATCACCAACTCCTTGAATACCACATTTTCTGCAATGCTTCCAATAATACAGCTTGATCAGCCTGGAGGAGCAATGGCTTCAGGGTGCCTAGCAGTGCCCCTGGTACCTACAGGGAGGCTGGCAAGAGGTCCAAGCCAGGCTTTTGCTAGTGGTCATGGCAGAAGAATGAGAGAAGGTGGTCAGAATCAGGGGAGGGTGTGTTGGCACATAAGGAAAGTTTTTTTCACAGTGAAAATAAGTAGGAGTTTGCAACCAGTTACCCAGGGAGGTTTGGGGGCCTAAGCTCTTGGAGGTTTTTAAGACCTGACTGTACAAACCCTAAGTCGATTGGGCTGGATTCAGTGTTGTCCCTGCCTTGAGCAGCTGTGTGATCCTGTAATTCTAAGCAGACATCTAAATTTAAGTCTTAATCTGTGAGCTGAATCCCTCCCTATTAGCTAACCAACAAGCTTTAGATGAGAACCCACACTGAGAAATTAAGCAGAAGTTAATTAGAATGTGCCTTCACACACTATTGAAAGTAAATAATTTAGGAAAAGAATTTAACTTGGACAGATATGGTTTGGAATGAAGCAAAGCTGGGCAACAGGAAAAGGACACGGCTGGAGTAAAAGAACAGCTAAGACTATTTAAACATTTTCATCTGTTACCCTGTTTTTCTTTTCTGAGCGAGTTACATTCCCAGAGTGGATTCAATTTCAATATAACATTATCCTGAATGTCTGCTAGTGTGGATGAAAAAGATGGAAAGGGTGCAATTCTAAGTTATGAAACCATTAACATATATTGAACTGATTATATTCAAGATGGAGTAGAATCTTACATCACTAGGACAACTTCTGCAAGGAGGCCCATCTCCCTTTTTATAAACATGGCAAAGGCCAGTCATTACACAGTGTGCTTCCCTTTAACCTGTGTCCACATGCCGAGCCTGACACCTATTGTAGCATGTCTGCTGCCCAGACACTGTGTTCTGGGTACGCGTGTAGGCCTAGGAATAGTTGCATGTTCCCAGGGATCTTGTTGAACTATTCTAGGTGTAGGTGATAAAACACGTTTGCCTGAAATATGTGTCTACCCATACATCATGCATTGTGAAAATTGTACAAACGTATGCTTCTGGTACTAAATTCTGGTTAGTCTTCGAACAGTACCCCAGAAGTGACTTGTGTTCTGTATTTTGGTCCTTTTACATACAATTCATTTATCATCTTTCAGATCGTGAAATATAAATTTATTTTTATCTTCCTTGCCTGACCCTGGGTTCAGTTTTCTATTTAATATGTTTCTCTTTAACTCAGTCCCAGCTCTGCCTAGATGTACATGTTTACTCCATGTTGTGCTAGAAGAATAAAGATCCCACCTAGCTTTTTGTTCACTCGTGAAGTGAGGATGGTCATTATAAATGATTTTGGAGCACACACCTGAAATCTTGTCTCCATCTGAAGGCAGAAATGGAGATGAGCCAGCCTGCTCTACAGCACAGTGTTTGCCATCAGCAGAACTGCCAGGGGTTCATGCTCTGTGGCCAATTCAGTTACTCTTCTGCAAGTTGCTGGGTGGAGGGAGGGAGGGTGAGGGTAAAAGCAAACCCGTTTGTTCCCTTATGGTCTTGCCATGCTGTTTCCCACTAATTGAGATAGATTCCAAATGGGGGCTGGGAGGAAACTAAAAGGAAACAACCGCAGGAATGCAAGTTTCCTGCAAACAGGCTTCCATTTAGGAAAAAAAATTATCAGGTGTAATTACATTAAGTTGTGATTCATAATCTTTGCAACATGTTCTTAGAGAAAAGCCATTGTAGGCTCAGGCAGCTGCAGCAGTGTTCAGCCAGATCTGGATTATGGATACCTATGTCTGCTGGTGGTGGCAAAGCTTCCTGAGATTGTTCAGCTTCTCTGATGTCTGTTGTCATAGTCTTACCCTTGTTTGAGGTATTAACATCAGTCCCACGGTAGGATGGAAGAAGGAGAGAGGGAGAGAAAAGAGATGATGCTGGTTTTATACACTGTTGTAGCCTACCTCAGCATCCTGGTTATGAATTTCACCCTTCCCCTGTCTGTTGGTACACGAAAACATTTAGTGCCGAAGAGATGGTAGTTTGTGAGATTCCTGAGTGGGTTTTATAACATATTCATGATCACAGTGATTAATCGGTGTACGTGCAGTTTTATGTCCTATACGTGCAGTGTGGACATAATTTAACCTTAGCGGTTTCATCTTCAGAAAGACTTCAAATTACCATTGTTCTAACTGTAACCAAAAGGTTGTGAGTGTTCTAGCTTCAAACAAGATTGCATACAAATATGTGTTGTCTTTCATATAAAATGAATTAATTTTATTAAATCTCTCTTTTGTGATTAAGAGGGCAGACTGAGAGGGAACAAATGAAATTAAATCAAAATTGCTATTCTTATCTGCCACTAACAATATCCAAAAGTCACACTGGAAGGTCAAAGAGCAATGAAATACTTGTCATCATGGTAAAATTACTCCACAAACCCAAAAAGGATTAAGTACTGAGAAATGACCTCCCAGCCTTTAGCACTATAGTAGAGACCCTTGCAAATTGTTTCATTGTAGAGACCTTTTCCTTAGTTGGATTTCCCACTGAATTTTCACTTAACTTTTCTATTAAATTCTCAGTATACTTGCAGTCCTATTAGAAGTAATTTATTTCACATGTGTTATTTTTCATTTTGCTGAGAAAATACCTCTTAGTCTTGCCCCTGTCTTGAAACAAAAAAGATTATTTTTATGGCAGTTCAAATTTTTTTTTTTTTAGAATCAGGTGACTCCAAAAAAGGGAAAAAAAATAAAAAGGCTATGGGAAAATGCATTTCTTTAGGATGTGGTTGTGCCCCAGGAGCCTAGAGAATTGCAGTTATGATGCGCCCTGGGCTCAGGGGCCCAACTTTCCATCACGTATAAACATTCCTCCCTCTTCAGCCGAAGCGTGCACTTCTGGTCTGCGTAAAAAAAAAATAAATAAAATTTGCAAGAACTCTCCGGAGTACGATCTTCGTAAGTATGATTTTGGCCACAGCTATTTACAAGACAGGAGTGAGCAATTGTATTACGCTGAGCCTCTGAAGTTCGCCTTTTATTTATGTGTTTCCCCCAGTTGCGTGGCTCTGTCTGCCGTTGGCTGCAGTCCCTGCAGCCTGCCCGAGGGCTCTGCAGTTACATAAGGCTCTGTCTGCTGGGAGCCTATATAAAGCCTTTCTGCACACCAGCAAGAGACAGAATTTTATCAGGATCCAGGTCCCACTGCTTTAGTTCGCACAAGCAGGAGGAGATTTTCTGGTAGATTGAAACCTGAACTCAGGCTGGTTTGTTTGTCAGCCAGTACTTCACAGCTGTCAACCTGAGCTGCAAGTAGCAGTTACTGTGAGTAGCTTCTGTGCATTATGAAGAATTTTTCATTTCCTATGCAGGATAACACACATCAGACCGAGAGTTCTCCTCCTCACAGATTCCTGAGTTTGACAAATCAGTCAGATCCTGTTGGAAGACCAGAGAGAGATGAGCGATTAGCTCAAGTAGAGATTGCTGTGCTGGGGGTCATATTTCTGACAGCGTCTGTGGGCAATTTTATCCTCATACTGGTGCTGTGGCGAAGAAGAAAGAAGCTCTCTAGGATGTATGTGTTCATGCTTCACCTCAGCATTGCTGACTTAGTGGTAGCCTTTTTTCAAGTGCTGCCTCAGCTCTTATGGGATATTACGGACGTTTTCGTAGGGCCAGATTTCTTGTGCAGAATTATAAAGTATCTACAATTGCTGGGCATGCTTGCCTCCACTTATATGATAGTGGTCATGACAGTGGACAGATATCAAGCAGTTTGCTACCCTATGGTCACTTTCCAGAAGAAGAGAGCTCTCTGGAACATCCCCATTTGCACCAGCTGGTCTATATCACTGATTCTTAGCCTACCACAGGTATTTATCTTTTCTAAGACTGAAATATCTCCAGGTGTCTTTGAATGTTGGGGTGAATTTATTCAGCCATGGGGCCCAAGGGCATATGTGACTTGGATTTTTGTAGTTATATTCTTCATTCCCTCAGCCATTCTTATCATGTGCCAGGTTAAGATTTGCAAAATAATCCAAAGAAATATATATGTGAAAAACCAGAATGAATACGAAGTAACAAATCAGAAGCAAGTCCTGCCATCCCGAGCAAGCAGTGTGAACTGTATTTCAAAGGCTATGATCAAGACTGTAAAAATGACAGTGGTGACAGTTGTTGCATATGTTCTCTGTTGGTCACCTTTCTTCATTGCACAGCTGTGGTCTGTGTGGTTCCCCAGTGTCATGACCGAAGGTAAGATACTCTCCATCCTCATTCATAACTTCATATCAGGCTAGGATATTGCTGTATTGCTCTCTGTTTGTAAAAGTTACATGTGATCATTTGAGCATGATTAAAAAAGCAATTCCTGGATTGATTATCTACTGTATTAATTAGATACCGAGAACTTGATGTGTTGTGTGATCACCATACACACATACAAGTGTGTATTTCGTGTGTGTGTTTTGAGTGATTAATGATTTAAAGATTAACTACCAATACAGTGAAAAGTATCATCTGCTCCAGCAAGGGTTCAGACTTTTAGAAGATTTAGATATTATAGCAGCAGTGTTTTTGGTTCTTAGAGGTGAAAAGGAGTAATTAACTGTTGAAAGTAGTAAAGTAAATATTTCTTATTTACTGGGTAGAACAGTGATATTATTAGACATCTGATTTTTTTTGAATATCGAAATAATATTGATGAAATTTCTGTAATACACTATGAAACAATTAGATGCTGTGAAACAGCCATTTATAAAGCAAAAAAGCGTGCCTGAGAGAGGTATCAAAGAATGCCATGTTGTAATCAAGATTAATCTTGTCAAACTTCTGAACTCAAAGATATAAACCAAAGGGGAAAAAATGATAATAGCTCTGTCTGATGAAAAAAATAAATCTTCTGATCTTTAAGAATTCTTCCTGTCAGTGTGAATTTGAGTCTTATTCTACATACATTTATATCTATTTATCTATCTGTATTTATCTGTATCTATATAGCAGGTTAGTAATCGCTTTCAAATGTAATGGAGCTACATAAAAAAAGAGCTATATGGAACCATTTAACTCTGAAATGCATACAATGCAGTGTGCTTCATACCTTCAACAGTACAAACTGCATTGAATAAATGAGTATTTCCTACTATTTGATTAACTTTAATATATGAACAGGCACACCAGAAAGCAGCAGACTGTGAAAATGTTACTTAGTTATATGAGTGTTTTATTTACTGTTACTCCTTTAACTATTTAATTTTAGGTTCGGCATTCACCATTATCATGCTCCTTGGCAATTTAAACAGTTGCACCAACCCGTGGATTTACATGTATTTTTGTGGCCACATTCCGTATTGCAAAAATAAGCAGCTGGAGAACACCTCGGCTCAAGAGGAATCAATGATCACAGGGAGCATTCATCTCGTAGACAGAGACTCTGAGGAAAACAGTACTTCTGCATAAATATTGAATGTTTTTTGTTGTTTTGTTACATTTGCTCTGTTCACAAGACATATCAATATTTTACCACTGTCCCTCATTTTATGGATAAGGAAGCTGGAAAATTATCTTTTGTTGTATAAATATATTTCTGTGCAGTTCTGTAGCATATACAGAAAGTTTCTGTGTAGTGCAAGCCTGACTCAGTACTTCCATCACCACTGCGTTATCAGAATGAATTCTTGTAAAGACTGGCAAAGATACAGGAAAGTATCACAGATATTTTGTGTCCTAAAATACTTTCTCTTTTGTGATTCTGGATTTCTAACTAGTAAAATTTTACAACTAACTGGTCCAACAAATTGAAACATAATTGGAAAGAAGTCTGGCATGATTAGACTTGAATATGTTTTTAAATTGAACCACAAATTGTTCATCATTCTGATGTAACTGGGGGACGGTCTGGCAAATCTTGAGAAGGCAGCAGGAGGTCAGAAAAATACTTTGCCAGCGATTATTAACACCTATTTTAAATTAACTCCTTATATACATTTATAAAATGCTAAGCAGCTTAATACAATTTAAAAAAAAATAAAAATTCAGTGTACTTGAGACACTGCACACCTACTTTGGTTTCAGATGCCCTTGTGGATCACAGGTGTTGGCAGCATAGTAGCAGTCCAGGTTTGTGGCTTCACACCATGGGATTTGATCTTCTATGCATTCCGTGATGTGCAAGCAGTTACCTGAAACCCCACATAGATACACAAATATACACATACTTTAAATAAAAATGGTTGCTAGGAACATACATTTTCATTTGGTATTCAGACCTATTTGTTCTGGTGTGCAATTTATTGACAGAGTGTGCTTAGAACCCCTTCAGGCTCAAATTCAATTATTTCCCCTTCGTGGTAAAAATAAATCTGCATATTTTTATCTCAAAATGCCATTTGTTTGTTAGTTTTTGGGTGTTTTATGCAGGTACCTATTTATTCCCCTTTCAGTATTTGCAATCTAATCAGAGGAGTATGGAAGGAATATCAGCAAGGCTTTTTCAGGTGAGAATAGAGCTGCATTCACAGAGATTCTCCATGATACTTGCACATCATCTGCCTGCATTATACTATGTTTCATCAGTGCTCTTCACATTTCATTTTTATGAGTGCTAGCAATCTCAAATTTCAGTGGAAAAGCTATAAAAGCAGGGGTTCGGGGGTTAACAGTCTTTAAATTGTACTCAAAGAAATATTGATTTAAACTATATGCTGATTGGATTGTGAGAAGTGCTGCTGCACAATGAATAGTTAAACTTCAGGTTAATGTCTGCTGATGAATGATTATTCTATGATTTCTATTCCCAGCAAATTTAGACCAGATAGAGGTATGAACCAAGTATTGCTGTTCTTATGATGGGGAAAGCCAGTGTCCCAGTCCAGCTGGCATGAAGAAGAGGTCTCCAGCAAGTAGGAAGAGGAAGAAGGTGGATGAAGACAGTACCAGAGCCAGATAGGAATGGAAAGAGTCTTTATGAAATTTAATATTATAATTGCAATTGGTACTTATTTCTTGCTGTTTTTTGTCCCCTTCTCTTTAATTAATAGTTTTTAATTCTACCACGCAACATGTTCCCTGTTAGAGCAATTCTGTAACTGACAGTGTCCTTGTCTGGGGTATGAACATCCAAGATACAATCCATACTATTGATAGGATATTTGTTATATTCAGCCATTGATTTTCTAAGACTTTTAGTCAAATTAGCTCCAGCTTCTTCTTTATGACTTAATCCAGTGGTTAGTGATGGGCATTTAGTTTTTCTACTTCCTTTGCAGTTAGTTACGTAGTAGAATATGCAGTGTTCAAAGGAAATGTAAATAGAAATGCTTTGAGGAATCACCTGTGTCATTGTACTACTGGATTTGCAGCAAAACACATCGAAAGCCTCAAAAGTTATAATTTTCAAGGAAAACAAGCATTTAAATTGTGTGCAAATAGTCATCCAGATCCAGAACTGACGTAAGTTACAGCAGTGTTTGGAGACTGCGGTGGAGCTGTGCTGTTTTACACCACCTGATCCAGCATCTGATATTTAAAAAGTATAACTTCTACTACTTACATTTCTGCATGGCTCATATATTTGTTATTGGCTTTATAAATAATTTGGTAGAGCTCAGTTTCTTAAATAACAGTAGCTCAATGTTTTCTATAAAAGTCTGAGAGTAGTATTACTGTCCATATTTCAGATATTTTGATCATGTAATGAATGGAATGCCAGAACTTCTTAAGTTCAGTAATGAATGCTCACTGTCTGTGATGTTCAAAACAACGATATTTTTACCTCTCAAGTGCTTGCTTTCTGCTTTTTTCATTTTCTTTCCCCTGACATCAGTCCCACTGTTAAGAAAAATAAAGGTTGCTGCACTGCAGTGTCAAACTACAGGCTATGGATGCTTTTAGTTTCAGTCCGTCAGGAGGTATGTGAACACAGGTATTCCTGCTTTTTTCCTAGCAAAGTGAAACGGGCTGCATTTTCCAGATGTAAGTCATTATCCTGCATGGCCTGCCCCTGCCCCATGGGCAGCAGTGACCCCCGTCAAACACACTCAGTGGGGAGTTTGGTTCCAGTCCACAATTTTGTGTCAAAACTGATTTTCATTTTGATAACTCTTCCCCCCCCCCCTCCCCCCAATAAAGTGTCCTTTATAGGACTTTTCTTATTTCTTAAAGAAAAAGACATTTAAAGATTTTTCTCTTTGTAAATTTCATCATCAGCTTTCTTGGGAGTTGTAGTTTGGGCATCTCGTGCCCTTGTTTTTCTCTGTATTTTGATTCTTCAGCTGGACAATATCTTTTCCAATTCACTGACACTTAGATTTCCAATAGGCATTACAGTGCCTCATTAAGAGGAATGACTGAGACATCACTGTAGTCTGGCCAGGGTGTTTAATCCATACGGGAGAGTCAGAAACTCAAATGTGCAAGTCCCTGGAGGCAATCTGGAAACACCTGCAAATGAAAAAAAACAGTTATCAGATGAAAGCCTTCCTTATCAATGCCTAGATTCTGTTTTCTCATACAAATAATTTCTGAGCAGAAAAATACATAGCATACAACTTCACACTCTTGAAGTGAATGGTTGTGTTGTTGCTGCTGGCACCACAGTATAGTTTTTTGTTCTAGTGGGCTTTTTTTTTGCTCTTCAGGCTTTTGTTACCACTTTGGAAAGGCACAGTTCAGTAAAAGGAATTAGGTCCTTTCTTAAAAATTCTTCGTTTGTGTTTTGCAGTACAGAAAAGAAGAATCAATGTAATGTAACTATCAGTTCTTTGTAGATTTATTACAGAAAAAAGAAAACCAAACCCCAAACCCTAGCAGAATGAAAGGAAAATCCCAACATGTTTTGCATTCTTTACAGTATATTTTGATAAATCTGTTATTTTACAGAACTGCTGCTGTATTTTCATAGCCAGTCCTAGTTCCAATACTTGTAAATGGTGAATACTGAAGCCAGAGGTGTTGGGTAATATTCTCTTTATTCTTACAGTGAAATGATGCTGACAATTTTTAAGGATGGTGCCAAACTGATGTCCTGCCAATTTCAATTTGATCCCTTAGTTCTGACAGTGGTAACTGGTCATTGGGTCAAATAAACTGCTCCTGTCTCTGTGTTGTTGAGGGAAGACTGTGTGTAACAGTCTAACAACACAACAGATTGATTCCAACAGACCCAAGTTGGAACTGGCAGAGTTTATTATGTGAAGCAGACATGGCATGCAGACATGGCTGTATTGTCTAGTTCCCAAACACTTGGCCAGGATAAAAGTATCCTCAAGAGCTCGTGAATGTTAGCTAATCTTGGATGAAAAGTATCATGAGCAGACAAAGGCAAAGCAAGATTAGCCAGCTACTCGGTTCTTTCACTCAAATCCAGTTTGGGTTGGATTCCTTAGAGAGGGGAAAAAAAGAAAAAAGAAAAAAAAAAAAGTGCAAGCCATTTTCTGTTTTCATGAGGTAGGGATTTGGTCCTCAATACCCTGGGTATGTACAGGAAACTTCCATAATTGTGAACCAGATGATTCATACGTGCAGCAGAACAGGATTGCAAAGGAATACAGTTCAAATAGGAATCTTACTACTTAAAGTAAAGCAGTCATGAAGCAACTATTTACTACTGTATTAGCTGATCCATATATATTTAAACTGAAAGGAAATCACACTGTTAGAAAACCAGAAATAAAGCTTGGTGTAATTTGTACCACCACATCAAAACTTCAGTTACTATCCCCAAACCCACCTCCTGAGTCCTATGTGTGCCAACACCATGTCCATCTATGCTCTCACGGTCCCAGGCAGAGCCTCATGACCTGCAATACAGTTTCCAAATGCTACCGGCCCAATATCTTGCAGAGGTACCCCACGTTGTCTTCACTGTCCCTC
>JAVJGJ010000057.1:49672086-49682270 GCA_035590215.1 Microhierax caerulescens | reverse complement strand
GCCGGGGAACCTCTGCTCCGGGCCTGGAGCCCCCCCTGCCCCTCTGGCTGCACCGGCCTGGGGGGCTGCAGGGCTGCGCCGCTCACATATAGAGTCATAGAATCACAGAAGCACTTAGGTTGGAAAATACCTTTAAGATCACCAAGTCCAACTGTTAACCCAGGATTCCCAAGACCATCACTAAACCCTGTCCCTAAGCACCACATCTATGCATTTTTTAAACACCTCCAGGGACGGTGACCACCTCTCTGGGCAGCCTGTTCCAATGCTTGACCACCCTTTAACTGAAGAAATGTTTCCTAACATCTAATCTAAACCTCCCCTGGCAGAACTCGAGGCCATTTCCTCTTGTCCTGGTGCTTGTTATGTGGGAGAAAAGACCAACACCCACCTGCCTACAACCTCCTTTCAGGTAGTTGTAGAAAGCGATACAATCTCCCTTGAATATTCTTACTTCTTTCTCCAGCTGCAACTGCTGTTTTTGCAGTTTTCCCTCCTTCTTAAACACATTACCCCAGCAGCACTACCACCATCGCTGATGGGCTCGGCCTTGGCCAGTGGTGGGTCCATCTTGGAGCCGGCTGGCATGGGCTCCACTGGACATGGGGGAAGCTTCTGGCAGCTTCTCCCAGAAGCCCCTCCTGTAGCCCCCCTGCTACCAAATTCTTGCCATGCAAACCCAATGCAATTGTGCTCTTCCAGGTGTGCTGCATGCTCAGAATGTGAATGATCAACCAGAGATGAAAATGTTTAATGTATCATGTGATAAACAATAAAAATCAGAAAACTGGCTTGGTTAAAAAAAAAAAATCTTATCTGAACCAAGGTTTGAAACAAGTGCATCTACACCTTCAAACATACAAATTCTGCATTTAACATAAAGACAAGCTGCAGGAGAAGATACCTAAAAAGCTTCTTCATGTCCTAGGGTATTTAGGACTAGACCACTTACCATGATATTAAAAATACAGTAACATGTAAACATGATTGTTGCCCAATCCTGCAACACCCCTGTAAATAACCAGTTAATCACATCTATCTGGTTTAAAACTTGGTTTGGCAAAAGGCTGCATCATGTGAAAGCCTGTGGTTTCCTTTCTGGTATCTGGAAAAAAATGCAATTATTTCTCCCTGGGTAGGCTTTAAAACAATATTGTGAAACACCTTAATGTGTCACATGCAGAACTATGTTTATGAACCATTTCCACTCTACACTATGCTAGCCCAATGGTCCTGTGTGCTCCAGTTGTTTGCTTGCCATGTAATTGAGTGGCCATTTACAACCTGTATCAATGCCAAGCAAATACATTTAATGAAGCATAGACTGTAGAAAAGAGGCAGTTACTAAGCAAGCTTTCTGCAGCACATATGCTACAGAACAGTAACTTGTAACAGAGATGACAATATAGGTTTGAGGGTCAGTGAACAATGCCAATTTGTATGACACAATTACCGAGGCATTTGTGCTAACTTTTTCCTACCCTCCTGCTGAGAATATCTACAGACTACATAATAGCTGTTAAAGTTTGTAGTTTGATCCTTGGCAGATTAACAGTTCAAATTTTAATCTGGTTATATGACTTTTTTTTTATTATTATTTTTAAATGGCTGCAGTTTTAAAGTGCTTGCTAGCTGGACAATCTGACACCTCTTTCTTCCCAAGCCTTTTTTCCCCTGAAGTTTGATAGTGTCCTGTTTGAAATTAAAGTTTCAATGACTGAATCATAATCTCAAAGCCAATGAGTATCCAGTGAGTGACAACAACCTGCCACCTTTTGGGGCTCCTAATCTTAGGTCTGGCTGAAGATATCAGGATTCAAGGTAATGCAAGTGTCTGAAAGAACCCTTGTGAACTGCCCTCAGGGGCTGTCCTGGTCCCTGGCACAGTCTACATAATATCCGGAGGAAGGGGTGGTACACATCTTATCCTTGTGCAAGGGGTATGTGGCCATATAAGTAGATTTCTGGCCCTTACTGATTTATTTGTCAGAAAGGAAGGGAATATTATATAAAACAGTTACTAATTTCATTATTCCCTTACTATCTACAGTATGAAAAACACCTTTAAAACTTTTTTAAAGATGATTATACTGAGTGCTATATAAACAGATAGATAAAATTTACTCCTTCCATAAAATATTCACTACTTTATTTAAGACTAATTGCAACATTATCAGGTGGCCAAAGGTAGAAATTGTGAGTCATTTTCAGTCAGACCACAATCTGAAAATGTGAATGTTTTCCTAACATAGTTTTTTTAATTATTATTATTTTTACTCTGTACATCAGCTGTTGAACACAGAGGTTTCCAGCCTGTGCCATCCTTCAACAGCCTCAGCCCACATACCAAAACATGACTCCCAAAGAGCAACCCTGCACTGAGAATTAACTCTAGCAAGTAAATGAGGGTGCATCTTTTTCTGCCTTCATCAGCTACCGATGGCACAAATACTACTGTTAAGGTTTCCTGTGTCTCCAAGTTCCAATGCAGCATGATATACGATGTGTATTTCAGATATCCACATTTGTATGGTTAAAGAAAGAGGTCAAGATATGTGCAGTCTCAGAAAAAAAACAACTTGTTTATTGAAGAACAGAGATTAATTACAGGTATAATTTTACATAAAAATCAGTTATACTATATTCTCATTCTTAGAGCTACTTGTCTTCCTGAATATGCAAATAGTGGGACTAAAATGGGTAAGAAAGGAAAGAAATGAGATGCAGGAAAGGAGTGAGAGCTTAAAGGCTTGGTTTAAATAAAGATGGGAATACAACAATCATGGAGAATAAATAGGAATGATACCAAGGATACCAGTGAGTGCACTTCCTCAGAAATTTGACCTAGATGAATAGCTTCAGATACAAGCTTTCTTGTAAATTGCATTATTTTTGTACATGTCTAGTTGGAAAAGCATGTTGGTGGCTTATTCTAAGAAATTTGTCATATGGCAACAACGTTGTTTCTTTTATGAAATGTTCTTAAATGGGAACTCCAGCAAGTTTTAAGAGTGTGAAACTTGTAGTTATCTCGGCTCTAATTTTAGTATCCTAACAAGCCAGCCTACATTAAAAAAGCCTGGGTGTTAAATAGAAGTGCCAATAAATCATCCCTATTTTCATTAAGCATGCCATACTTGTCTTATTGAATGTCAATTAAATGAACAGAGGCTTCTTAAACTAATAAGGATCCAATTACACACTGAGGGCTTGTCTCTGATCTTTGCTTGAAGAAAGCAAACTGTGAAAAGTAGTTTTATCCCTGAATTTCATTGTGAATGTGATAGATCAATTTGGTAGCAACGCGGTAGATTGCTAGTGGTATTTGCCCCAGTTCAACCATGGAGGAGAGCAAGCAAGAAGAAGGAGTAGCGCTGAGAATCAGAAGCCAGCTCAGTCACTAGGCACTGCGGGGGCTGAGACTCTGGGGCTTGTCTGCAGGTGGAATCAGGATGACAGGTCCAAACAAGACCTGCAGCAGGACTGAATATTTGCTGTGTGGATTTGTGGTCAAGCTCATGATTACTTGAGGAAAATGGGCAGGCTTGAGTGTTTGTGAGGCCAGAGCAGCTGTCTCCCATCTTCCATACTGGGTTATTCCTCAGGTTTGAGATAAAGATTACTTTTAACTATCCTTTAATATTGTCAGAGAAATGTGTATAAAGTATTTCAATTTTTGATGGTTTGTAGATATCATAATAAGGGAATTTATAGGAATTCCTAAGAATCCCTCATTTGCCAGTCTAGGGGAAGATGAATATGGGTTTTGTTGTTCTTTTTCTAAGAGAACCAGATCAAATGGAGAATTTGGCTCATGGTGGGTGAAAGATTTCAGATAAAAAAGTGTAAGAAAAAACCTGCAAAGTGTAAAATTTATCAGTTTTTCATTTTAAGATTATCAGTTTATGAACAAGTAAATAAGGATTCATCTGCAAAATAAAACAAGGTTATTTGTTTTTAATTTTCTGATTCAATAAATTAGAGGAATCTCTCCATTTTGAATTGATCTCAATTTAATATTGTTGTCAATGCCCTAGCTTAAAAAATATGTGTTATTTAAACAGTTCTGCCTCTGGGAAAACAGTCGGTCCAATGTGCTACCAAATACAAAAGGACTGGGTATGACACAGATTTCAGGAAAATGCTCTGAGATCATGGGTACTCACTGCTTAGCCCTTATTCCATCTCTTGAAATGACCGCAAAGATGAGTGGGGACAGTGTTATACCCCTCTATGACTGTACGTCTGTATCAGTTTCATGTCTCCTTTATGTTGTTACAGCCAACTGAGCTTCTGAAGGATATTTCTGTTAGGTATACTGTTCTGAACAGCTATTAAAACCTGCCTTATGTGAAAAAATTACAAGATAAACCTTCCTAGACTTCAAATGTAAATGACCAAGAAGTTAACAATCAAGCAACGTGTTTGTTGGATCATACGTCTCCCTTGGAATAATAATATAAAAAATCTCCATGTATAAATTGATGTCTTTATGTTTTGAAATTTGTCATACCAAGTGGCATGCTAGCAATACGAACCTAAGGTTCCGGCAATTTTTAGCACACAGGTACTTAACAGTATAATAAAGAAAAGGACCTGATATTCTTCCCACAGGTAATGCATCGTCCAGGAGACAGCACAGTTTATTGGAAAGGCACCTCACTGAGAGGTAACTCCTACATTGCTACATGCAGTCATTTCCTCCAGAAATTCATTCAAGTATTGCATTTGACATTGCTCCTTTACGACAAACACGCTCATCAAAAATTGAGAATTCATACTAATTTATAGTAAGATTAACTTTAAACGAAAAAAAGTCTAGATATTGTATCATAGAATCATTTAGGTTAGAAAGGACCTCTGGAGGAAATGGAGTCCAACCCTCTGCTCAAAACAGGCCTAATTAATTGGGGTTTCTCAGGGACTTGTCCGGCAGAGTATGCTGCACTGATCCTAAACGTCAACAATTCTATTTTTGGCTCAAAACTCTGCGTTTGTAACTAGGCAAGACCTGCTGATGGAAAATTTAAGGAATCTCATTTATTCTGTTTTTCAGTCTGTTTTCTAAGACCATAATACTTGTGTGTTCTATTTCCCAAGCACACCTGAATTATGCCAATATACAAAGAGAGAAGTTGTCTGCTGTACTGGATTTCATCATAACTTATTCTTCTGTGTCTAGAGCTACATGGAGTGGTTCTTGGAATACTGCAAAGTTCTGACAATGTAGTGGAAAACCTTTTATGGGTCCTTCAGACCTATTGAACTTTTTTGGTTTTTTCTCAGATTGCAATTTATGCTACTTCTATTTATTTCTATTTTTTGGCAGCAAGGATTCTAACAGGATGGGAAGATGATTAATCTGGATGCATTCTCAGAGCTAGTTCATCACTATTTCCAACCTGCTACCACTACACTGCTAGAGCAGAATAGTGAATTTAGTGAATAAAGTGAAAATAATCACTTAACTTTCTGGAGCCTCTCTTTGTGTCTATTTGAATCTGGCCCACAAAAGTTCATGCTGCTTTGCCCTTGGTGTGTATTTTGGAAGCCAACATCTAATTTAGGCCACAGCTCTCCTCCTGAACCTGGGAGTACTTGATTTTGGTTTCACTGTGGTTCAGGTATGAACCCGGCCACATCTGAATGTAGCAGCGGGACATTCTCCCAAGACACCATACTCTCCTCACCTTCCTGCCTCCGCACTAGTGCCCTTGTATCCAAAAATAAGAGAAGTGACCATGCTGTCCTCCAGCACTTTCTCAGTCTGGACGGCTGGAGTATCTGGCTGGTGAGAGTGCACTAGCCCTGCGGCAGAGATGGCATAGGAGCCCCATCTGGGAGGTTTCTATGTAATTGTGGGGAGGACATAGGGAAGGTCAGAGCAGGAGCCTGTATCAAATGTTTGGAGAACACCTCCAGAGAAATCAACCTTCTGATAATTATTTGGAGAGCCTACACAGGTTAGCTGACTAATATAATTGTCTAAAGATACCCTGTGCTACTTCTCCGCTCCACACACACAGAGGGATATAGCTCCTTGAAAAGGAGACTCAAAAATGTCCAAAATGACAGCAAGATGGGTAAGGGATTATCAGATATGACACCTTGAGGGGTCCACATAAACCCTGACTGGGTAAAATGAATACTGTGGATGATAAAATTAAGCTTTGGATAGCAGGACTTTCTTGTTTGGATAAGACTAAATGCTTAGTAAGAAAAGTCATGTCAGGGAGATAGAACATTTTTTTCTTTAACAGGGGCAGACAGGATTAGAAGTGGATACATTTATCACTAATTGTCTGACAAGTAAGCTAGATTTTTACAAATCAAAGAGTGATATCAAGACGGCTGACACCCTTGTGACAACCAAGTGACAGATTATTTCTTGTCCTTGTCCCCGTTTCTTTGAGATAGATTTGTGAACAAAGGAAGAGTGATAAATATTTTAAACCTTTATTTCATTTAAACATTAAATATTGATGTGTGTGGTGATTTCTATAGAATCATAGAACTGTTGCGGTCGGAAAAGACCTTTATGATCCCAAATCCAAAGTACCTACTTTAAGTCTCTTATATATGCACAGGTGTGTGAGGGACAGTCTGGCTGTCTGGGGGCAGCTTTGGCATCCAGTATTTCTGGGATGTCCAAAGAAGAGGCTGGAGTAGCCAAGCCTGGGCTAATGGGTGACTGTGTCATCTAGAGTCTGCCTATGCCTGCAATTTGAACAAGGGAAATACCCTGCAAAGACAGAACTTCCTAGGAATAATTAGCACTGTGGGAAAATTGCTCATGATGTCCTACAAAGCTAAAAAAGCTGACCATGACATTTAGAAAATTCAGTCAGCAGAGCAAGCTGAGCAGTTTACAGGACCCATGTCTGGGTGAGTATACAAGGACAAACTTTTCAGCCTGTATATTACCCAAAACATTTACACACTGTCCTGTAAATGGATTATGTGGAATTCTACACATCAGTACAAATAAATGCAACTCGGCAAAGATATGCTGAACCGGCTGTCTGTTGGAAGTCAGAGAGTACACAAACATATATAGATACAGGCAGGTACACATACGCTACTTTAAATGCTTATAAAAAAGAAATTATATTACATTCCAGAGAGTCTTTTGAGAACCCATCAGGGTAGGATTTACAGAACTTTTTCATGTCTTTGAATAGTCAACTTCTGTTAAAATGAATGGGAACTGAGCATCCACACTTCTTAGGAAGTTAAAAAACCCTATTAAACACTTGGTGCCTCAGTTTCACTTCTGTGAATGGGGAATGATGATTTTATTTTCTTTCACCTCTCATAGCTATTTTGAAGCTATGGTTATCTCTTTAGGTAGGTACAACACCTAGCACAGCGAGGTCCTGATGTCAGACAGAGGTTAAGCAGGACAGTAAGGTAAATAACAAACAATAACACTAAATTTTTTAAGTCAAAACCATTTAAAATGGGTGATTCTGTACATAAATGTGCTCCTCCTGCAGCAGAATTATTGCACATGGCCAGGGTTTTCTTAGAATACAGTTGTCAAGTTAATCTAACAGGTTGCTGCTGTTGAGAAGAGCAGTTCCTTTCCATAGCTGCTCATGATCTTACATCCCCAGTCTCTACCCTTGTGCTGACACTGACTTTGATAGGACATGGGCTGGGAAAATAAATTGAGAAAACTGGTCCATGACTTTTCCCTTGTTCCTAGATGTCTTTATCTTTCGCTCCTTATGTTGGATCTAGCATTCATGTTCTGAAGCTGATCTCATTAACACTCCCACACCCCCACACCCTCACCCCAGAAAAAAACACCTCAGAAGTAATGGACACATTTTGGGTGTGTGTACTAGATTTCTGTCAGTTTAATTCAATGATCTGATTAATCTCATCATTCTAGGAAAGCAAGAGTAGCTTTAGGATTGCCCTGGGAAAATAGCAGTAGTGGTGGGAGGCTGGAGAAAAGGAAGTCTGAACATGACTTCAATCAACAGACTGAGAATCGTGGACAAAAATGGAATTTCCATGTTCTTTTGACAACTCAATAATATACGAACATAACAGCAATACAGTTAATACCTAGTACAGGAAAAACAGTGAGTAGCCTACTGATCATTCAGCTAGCATTCAGACTAAAAGCTAGAGACTGAAAACTTAATCTATTAAACAATACAGCCAGGCTGCTGTATTATTTGCTCCACACTTGTTTAGCATCTAATAGCTGTCTGGAGTTTCCCATTAAGAAGACTGCACTAAGCATCCTTGAACATATCGGTTTTGCATTTTTGAATAAAGCACTTCAGTGCCATGTAGAATGAATTCCATGTGAATTTGCTCTAGATTTTTCCTGGGGCCAAGGCTGGATCGACCAGTTTATAGCTCCCCAGATCCTCTTTCTTGCCATTTTTTTCAAGATAGGTGTAGTATTTGCCTTTTTCTAGTCATCTGTCTGGTCATAATCTCGCTCAGTTAGTAATTTAGGTACTTCTTGTTTAGCCAACCTGGCCTTCTGCTCTGCCTGACCATTTCCTTGCAAACTGTGATGAATTGTACTTACACATCATGGGCTTTGTCCTTGGTTATCAGCCAGCTCCTCTGGGCACTTTTGCCTGTGAGAAAAGCCTCCCAGGAGGACCCATTTAAGAAGTTCCTGCACAAGACTAACTCCACTTTCCTGAAATCCAGGGTCTTTAGTCACACTTTTCAGAATAATTTAGGTTGGAAGGGACCTCTGGAGGTCATCTGGTCCAGTCGCACACTGAGAATAGGTCCAGCCTAACTCGTGTTGCTCAGGACCAAGGACAGAGGTTCCACACAACTGGGCGTGGCTCCTGGAGCTGGACTACCTTCAGGGTTAAAATAATTCCGTCTGTCTACTCAGAACTTGCCTTGGTTTAACTTGTGAGCCTTGCCTCTTGCCCTATCACTGGGCACCTTCAGGAAGAGTCTGGCTTCATCTTCCCTATACCCTTGAACTAGGTACTCTGCTACTTACCTTTCTCACTCCCCTCAGGGTCCACATGGCGGTCACTGCAGCCAAAGCTGCCCTGGACTGTCACATCCCCAACCAGTTCTCCCTTGGCTTTGAGTAGAAGATCCAGCAGAGTATCTCCCATGGACAGAACCTGTGAAAAAAATCCCCCTTAAAGCCTTCCATTAATATCTCTGTTGCGTGAGCATTGAGTGGCTGAAAAAGTTCATTTCTTATGTTTAACTAGAAACCGAATGAGTAAAGCCTGACAAAATTTCTAGCTCTGACAAAGGAATGAACACCCCAAAAGTACAGTATTTATTAGCCTGTGGCACTGACATGAACAACATAAATATGACATATAAGTTTTCAGAATTTAATAGCAATGTGCAGCTGCACTTAAAACCTGAAAATATTTCCTGTCTGATAGGTATTGACATGGAGAATACTAAAGTCTGTTTGTGTAAAGGATTGAGGATCCTTATTAGAAAGTTGTCATTAGAAGCCACTAAGTAAAATATCACATGAGTAGATCTTTTTTACATCATGACAGTTTGTCTCAAAAAGAGCAGAAATGCCTACTTGTATAATCACACTTCTGCAGTCAGTCATCTAAAGCAATAACAATAATGTTTATTATTATTATTATTGTTGTTGTTGCTACTATTATTATATTGTCCTGCAGAACTGATGAAAACCAACTACTGATGGTTTAAAAAATGTTCGCAGTTATTCCAGTTTGTTTTAGATGATTTGCTGTTTAACTTGTTAATTAGGATATAGGAAAACTGATGAAATGCAAGGCTTCAGCTCTTCATGTAGCATATGAATATGCAGCATTGTAGACTTACCTTGTTCTCACCAGTCCTTAGTGAGACCATGTATGAAACTTATCTCTCATTAGAAGTTCTGTATGAAAGCAGTGCAGTCAAATATAGTTCTCTGGCAATCGTACAATACTTATGTCTATTTTTAATGATTTCCCAACTGGAACACAGTGGGAAACACAGGACAAAAGTATATTTGGATATATTTATCCAAGAGATTTAGAACTGTTAGAAAACTCCAAATAGTACATAATGTGACCCTGTGTTCCTTGGCAACACAGGATGCTATGGGTACTTCTGATCTGCATTCAGCTCTTTATACTAGCTTGCCACGGCCGAGCTCAGGGTTTCAGTTCTCCTATCACTACATTTGAAAGTCTAAGTACATA
>JAVJGJ010000057.1:49661467-49671986 GCA_035590215.1 Microhierax caerulescens | reverse complement strand
TACATATAATCTGAAATATCATCAAAAGCTTGAGGGTAAAAATATATTTCCCTCTTTGTATGCTATGACATAAAAAGCTGTGTGTTACATGTTTTAGAGGTACAAATTCTGTATAAGGATAAATACTCTGCAAAATCAAGCGATGTGCAACTCAAACCAAGCTCTGAAAATTAGTGTCTTATCTCTAGCCTTGTTCTTCTTGTGCCTCAGCATCACATCTGTAAAGTAGGGCTCATAACACCCACTATCTCAGCAGGACACTGTGAAAATGCATTTATATGTATGCAGTGCTCAGGTATTGGGAAGACAAACAGTATAGAGGAAGTCCATGAGGAATTCTCATGTTCAATGCAAAATTTGATTGGCATGCAACCCTTAATGAGGGTTAATAAGCTTAATAAGCTGATCATCAAACAATGAGAATGTTTTTGAACTCTGTTTGTCTATGGACTGAATGACACAAAGATCTCAGAAAAAATAGCAGCAATCAGATACTAAATCTAATCCCTATTATAGAAACAGGGAAGATACAGGATTCTACATTGCCCGTATATATGACACGGTGTGCATTATGATTATCCAGATTAACATATGATTGATGTCAGTCAATTTAACCATTTATTTTTGAAGCCTTAACATTCTTGTACTCTAATGTTCATGTCTGTGTGCATATGTGTATAGTGAAATAAAATTCAGGTCATTGTATGTAAGTGACTATATGCAGATGAGAACTTCTGAATTTTTGTAGCTTGTCTCAAAATTATTCTCATCATTACCAGAATCCCTGGCCAAATGTGTCTTAGTCTTCAAAGGGCAGTATTCACAGTCTGATGGTTTCCTGCCTCTAGTAATGTTTGTATTTTATCTATGTTTTTATCTTTCCTATTATCAGTTGTGGATCTTTCATTTACATTTAGTTCATTTACTATTACTGTAGCAAAGATATTCACGGGATATTTCCACTTCACTAGGTTAAAAAAGCAGCAGATCATGAGTATAGAGTATTACTTACTGTAGGCTCTCTTGGAGATACTCTTTCTGGTCAAATATGGTCAATTCCAAGCGACTGAGACTGGAGTGGCAATTCTCCAAGGCACAGGAGGATTTCTCAGTAACATATTCACTGATACTGACAGCACACACATACCTGAATTTGTGTGCTCTTATTTGAAAATGTCCTCTACAGGTGGGGGAAATGAAATGAATGAAACTGGAACTTAAGATCTGTAACAAAGAGATCCAATGCCTCTCTGTTTGGGTGTGTTTTATCCTGAAAAGATGTATGAATCTTTTCACATTCACACCTGCCAAGAATGGAGCACAATTTTCTTGGTTTTCTGACATTGCATCTGCCAAAATCTAAGACGTTGCTTTGCTTCAGTTGCTGTGACATTAATGCAATCATTTATCCATCTGGCTGTCAATGCACTGGGGACTATTTGCTGGTGACCTTGAAAACGTAGAGTGGCATTGCATTTCCTTTTTCAAGTACTTCAGGTGTACAGGGAAACAAATCAATCTCATCTGTCTAAAACTGCTGCAATCACAACCCATACCTGCTAAGATTTGTTTGTGGCAATAAAAGCTTACTTATATTCATACCTCATAGTTACATTTGTTCTGGATCTGCATCTGTTTATTTTTATGATATTTAAGGCATCATTTATGGTCTCCCAGAAACAACATAAACTGTTTGCTATCCAAAACAGTCATTTTAGCCAGACATGAAAATTATTTTTGCTTGAAAACTCTCTGAAGGAAAGGTCATGTCACAGCAACTCATTATTGAAGTAGTTCTTGTAACATTAATCCATTTAATTTGGCTTCAGTTTGACCCTAGCTCTGAATACAATATGATTTAAGAAGAGCCCTGTATTATTCCTCTCAGACATGAGCTTTGATAGTGTTCATCACTGCTGAAAGGGAATGAGAAATTTGCTCTGACCTCCTTGGCAGTATTCTCCCTTTCTGGACCCAGTTGTGTGCAGTCAGGGAAGCCTGAGGTCTGTGTCTGGAGAGGGGATACGCTGGGGGCAAAACACGGATACACAGCAAAATGAGAACTATGGTCCTTTGACAGAGACATGGTTGCCTGAAGCAGATGGTACGAGCACAGCAGGTAAGGCAGGAAAAATATCAGACTCTACAAAAGCACATTTTTTCTGTCAATGTTCTTAGCTTGTTTCCAAGGTGACCTGTGGCTTGTTATTATTATGACAAGTTTAAATAAAAATTAAAGTTTTGTGTAGGATAAATGATAGCTTTTTACACAGAATTGAATTTCTTATAAATAAAAGGGCCCCTGAGACTCAAGTATAGTAACATGTTAGCACGGACACATGCTGCTGCTGGCAGTGAGACAAGTGACCCCTTCAGCTTTGGCATTAGCCGCTTTCCTTTGTTGCTCTTTTACAGACTTTTATGCCAGAATATTTTTTTTCCATTCCATTTCACACAGCAGAAGCTTTTAGGTCTTTTTAGTTTATAAAACTTCTACATATAAAATTTACTGCATGGAACAAGTTATAGAGGGAAATATTCCCTCTGCTGCTTATCTTGTGGGGATCTGATCTGAGCACTCAGAGTAACAAGCAACAGTTCTGTAGGAAAGAGGGAGCAATTTTTTAATTTTTTTTTTGCTGCCAGAGTAATTTTTCTTTTGAAGGCTTTGTTTATGGACTCATTTTGACTGTATTTTAGTTGAACTTGTTGATATATTTTGCAGGACTTGACTAAAGATTATCAGTACTGATTTCCCAAGTCACCAAAACCTGTCAGATCTTAGTGCAATGGTTTATTTAAAAGATGTCTTCTCTCTCTCTCAATATAGGAATACTGGAACCATGGAGGAACATACATTATAAGCCCTTCGGTACATTGATACATTTTGCTTTCATATGCAAACTTGTCACTCTTATAACCCTAACTTGTTTTATTGCTAGTCTGAAATTTCCTGAAGATTCCCTTCATCCTTTGGCAGCTGCTGCTGCTATTCTTTATAAATATTAATGATTGCTTCTCACAGACACTATTTAATCTCATCATTCCACAGATATATGCCAGTGATTTATTTATTTTTTTAAAAAAAATATTTATTTTTTTACCATCAGGGAACAAAAGATTTGATTCAGGTCTGTTTGCTGACTTTATATTTTGTATTCCAGGGTTCATGCTGTTAGGTGAGACTGTCACAGAAGAAATTGGAAAGGAATTGTTTCTCTGCTAATCCTGTTCTGCTTGGGAGATGGTCAGTATCACAGTGCTGTTGTATGGTTCCCTAGGTGCCTCTGTATCTTAGCCCTACTGATGCAATTTCTCCCCCAGACGCAATGACACTGTTTCGCCAGTCACTGTGGCAGTATTTGCCCCATGTGTTACGTGCTGCCTTCGGTCTCATGACTTTGTGCCTGCAAACTTCTGTATCGTTGTTAAGGTGGGTTTTCATGGGAGATAACTACCACCAGTCTGCAAATTGCTCTGTTTTTTTTCCTCTTTCCTTCACCTCTTCTTTTGCAGATTTTAGTTTATGGCAGAGAAAAAGCAAACACGGAGCACAACAAGGTAAATAGCGGTCATTTAGATATGGGGTAAATATTATCCAATGGTACTTGTGCACAGGAACTTAACTATCAATGGATATGCAGCACTTACTCTTAACTAGCATATTCCAATCCATGCTAAAAGCATCATAAACTGGAACAAGGATACCAGGGAATCACAGCAAATCACCAGCAAACCACAATGGAAATTACTGAGGGGAAAAGCATGATGGAAATCATCCTCCTCAACATCTTCAGCGTTGCTACCTCGTGCACTGGAGAGAGCATCCAGAAGATGGTTGCTGCTCTTCCTGGGTAGCTATGGGAGACAGCTCCCCTCCCTCTGCCTCTGCCTCTGCCTCTGCCTCTGCCTCTGCCTCTGCCTCTGCCTCTGCCTCTGCCTCTGCCTCTGCCTCTGCCTCTCCCTGTCTGCATTCTTTCCCCTTATCCCTCCCCTTCTCTCTCTCTCTCTGTCCTCCCCCCACACCCCAAGAAATAACTTGCACTCCTACAATGGATGTACGCTACCAGCTATGGACCACTCTGATAAATCTTTGTGCATATGAAACTGTCTTGACATCACTTGTGCAGTGGCACCATTCAACAATAAGGCACTCCTTAAATGTGATGGGCTTTACAACAGTACAGGCATGACCACTTTAGAAACAACTGTAGGATTTGAAAATATTACATCTTTCTCACAAATTCCAGCTGTTTATTACTGGGAGGTACTGGGGAGAATGGGTACCTGGTTGTGTATATCTGGTACCTGGTGCTGGTTATCATATGCCCCACTGAGTGCGGTCCACACCCTCCAAATGACCTTACCAGGCTGCATGGCTGTCGGGCTTCAACCTGCACCCTTTGTAACAGCTTTTGGCTCCAGAAATAGCCCCTTTCAGCTATAATACATTTCGAACTCACGCAAGACTTTATCAGAGAGAACATCAACGTACCTGATCTATTCCAGTGATGTTAAGTCACTGCTGAAGGTGGTTCAAACTAAGTGGATCCACCCTCCATCCCAGTGCCCTCCAGTAGGGGCTGTAATCTCGAGTTCAAGGACTGAACTGAGTACCTGGGACATCCGTTTCTTAGACTGCTGTAATATATTTGAATGAGCTCCTGTGATCTCACCTATAAATTCTTACAAGTTAGTTGTGGCAGTTGCTACACATGAGATGTTTGACCCTTCAGAGTGTCGTACAAAGCCCACTAATACCAGGGCTTTTGCACAGTCCTGACAGACGAACTGATTTAGGAAAGCAATCCAGAAAATCCAAGCATTGATGCAGGAACTGATTCCAGCCTGCCAGTACAAGTCAGTTAGACACAAGGTTACATGTGAAATGCTGCAACTGCTCCTTCTCCTCCTCCCAAAACTTGTTTACACTGTTCAGCGAGAGACCCAGTGTTATTTGAAGTACTATATTTAAATAGTACTGTTTTGTTTTCTAAAAGATTGGTCCCTTCGGAGAGGGGAGGGCTTTTTTTTTTTGGAAACTAACAGGATTTTAGTGGAGGTTATCCAGCATGTGTTGTCCAGCAGTTCTGGACATTTCCACAGGGCTGAACCTCAGCCACAAGCAACAAAGCAGTATTTAGACACAAATGCCAATCATCAAGGAGTCCCTTTTAGCTATGGATAGAGGCACACATTCCTCTTTCATGTGCTTGATGCTGTGATACGTAGGCTCCAATTTGGGTATCTAGAAGTCAGAAGATACTGAACAGGATTCCCTGTAGTCTCTCTTGCAATCAGTGGACATTTCCAAAAGGCAGCTCATCTCATCAGTAAGTACGTGTCTATTGTGGCTTATGCAAAACCCTCTTTGGAAGCCTCTGTAATTCTAAAGTGATTATAATGTGAGCCTGGAATGACTAGTTCAGACTTACACATGCAGAGATGGGTTGACATGAATCCCAGACACCAGTTTCACTCTTTCTTTTTCTGCATGCAGACTTCCCTTCTATTGCATCTGAAATTGATCTCTGAATGTACGCTGAGCAGATATTATAAGATATGCCAGCATTGACCAAATTTGTAGAAGGCAGCAAAGCACATCCAATGATATTGAAAGGTTGTTTTTCAGAGATTTGCACCTCACGTTGTCTTCAGCTAAATTATTGCCACCATACAGGTATAAGTGATTCTTGGAGGCACATCTAATGGTGAACCACGCTGCTGTTAATCTATATATTCAAATGAAAAAGATCTGCTTTTATTTGCACCAACAGTTCCTGATGCCCAAACTCTGGAGCATTTTAATTTTAGCTCTATTCATAGAAAAGTTAACATTAAGATTTTAGCTGCCCAAAGTTTAAGTCATTTATCCAAGATTTTGGTTTTGGGCTACCACTAATTTACAGTCTCATAAGCCTTTGTTAAATTTGTTCTATCATGTTGCATGTCCACACCGTTATTTGAATGCCTCTCATCTTAATTTCTGTAAAACAAAGAAACATTCAGGAAATATAAAAAAATATTTATTTTGCAAATTCTTATGTGATGATAGTTGTTGAAAATATTAGATTGCTAGTTTGTTTATAGCCTTGACAAGCTTGGTCTATTACCACTGATTGCCATGTTCTTCTGAAATTTGTTATGCTATTATGACAACTTAGATAAGGAATTAAATTAGGAGGAAATCTGTTGATTTGGAAGAAAAAGAATTTAATCACTCTGAGTACAAGGGACCAATGACAAAGATTTAGCTGTCAAAGTTATTTTGGATGTATCTTTCTGGGCATATATGGCTGCTTAGCACTTGAAGAGCATCTTTCACATACATGATTTCTTCTTCTTGGAGAGAATTGTACTGGGCACTAACAACACTTTTCAAAGCAGTATTTTGCACTATCACGTCATCTGGATTACAACTACATTGTGAAATTGGAAGCATTGTTTTGTCTGCTTATTATTATTAGAGTTTTGATTTGTGCAAAGGAGCACTCTTACAATCAATAAGCTGCAAATGTAGTCAGATGTGATGATTAAATATTCCTGTTACAGTTACAAGTAAAGCAATATCTTTCTGTAACCATAGTGGCATCAATGTGTCACGGGACAAAAGGTTTCCTGACTATGTCAAACGCATATATAGATAGCGTTCTGCTCTCTTCTCTCTTTGGTCACTCTCCTTCTGCCATCCACCAAATGAGTTGGCAAACTTCTTTCTCTGAGAAAGCAATGTACTCAACTGCAATACCTTGCCTGCTTGAGATCAGGTCAGACCAAAGAACATATATATTCCACTTCAGCACAGTTCCTAGTCTGATGTTTGATTATTTCTGCTGGACTAAAGCAAGGACGCCCCAGTCTCTTAGTTTAGTCAGGCTGAATCATGGTCAAGTGAGACCTTACAGGTGACACCATCCTTTTTGTTGTATGTGCGAACATACAGCCAAAGGCTGCAATTGATGTCTGATGTCTTCAGCCAAGGGAACAGAAAGAATTCTGATGTAAACTTGTATTTTCCTAGAAACATAGGACAGTCCAGCTCAGAAAGGACCTTGAAAGATCATCTGGTACAACCTCTTTGTTGGAAAGGGAGCCTAGATGAGGCTATCTAGCACCCTGTCCAATTGCATCCAGAAAACCCCCAGTGATGGGGACTCCACCCTGGGAAGGTTGTTCTGGTGAATTATTGTTCTCACTGTAAAAAAATTTCTTTCCTATATTGAGATGAAACCCCTCCTGGTGCAACTTCTGTGCATTGCACCATGTCTTCTCCATGTGGCTTCTTCTCAAGAAAGAGCCTTCACCCTCTTTGCAGCTGCCCTTTCCAGCTGGTACTGGAATGCTGTGATGCAGCTGCCCTTTCCAGCTGGTACTGGAATGCTGTGATGACGTTCCCTGGAGGCTTCTCCAGGGAAAGGAGACTTAACCCTTCAGTATTTCCTCAGAGGGCAGGTTCTCCAGCCCTTTGATCATCTTTGTGACACTCCTTTGGACCCTCTCCAGTCTGTCTGCATCTTCCTTGAACTGAAGGGACCAGAACTGGACACAGTACTCCAGATGCAGCCTGGCAGGTACTGAGCAGAGTGGGATGATCAGCTCTGCCTCTGCCAGAAGTCTTTTTAGAACTCCTGAAGTTGTTTCTACTAAATTTATTGCTGTATCAGTTGTCCTGGAAGAAGATTTTTACAGGAGCACCTTAGAGAACACATAGGAGAAACACAAAGTCTCATTTCTATCCAGTGCTCTCATTTCTGCCACTTGTGGTAATGGCTATCTTGAAGGAGGGTTCTGCTTTTGAAGTAAAATACAGGCACATTTCTAGCTGAGATATCTGTATGAAGGGCAATTAGTTAACAAACAGAAGGGGCTCTGCTTAGTTAGAGATTATGCTGCTTTCTGCCTGGGAATCAGAGCTGTAGGGGGGTGTGAGTGTTGAGAAGCTGAAGAGATCTGTACTATGCTAAAAGTGAGGAGGTCACTGCTTCGCGTTTTTTATATCTTTTTCCTGGGAAGAGCTATCTGAGCAGACAGAAATTAATCCTGAACCCTTTCTGGCGTAGATTTCATCCAGCCTTTATTAAAAAGAGGAAAAAAAACCCAAAACAGTAAGTCACATCAAAGGATTGTTCACCTCTTCAAATCTTCCGACACATTGGTTTCTTTTGTGGTAATTTTTTCTTTTCTCTCAGGTTTCCTGGCACTGTATGAGTTCTCATCATTTTCCAGGCTAGAGCAATCAGTCTGCTGAGGGCTAGACAGTGCCATTTTCTTGGTAGTTTCCTTTTTTAATTTGATATTAATCTTTTAATAAGGACTCAGTTTAACATTTTTAATGTGTTCTGAGGCTGTGGTTGTCATTCTTAATTTTAAAATGCCATACCATTTATTGTGACATTTTCAAAATGCTACTTATGTTATTTCAACGTAATGTGTTATGCTGTATTCAAAATGCCTTTTAGTAACTTCAGAGCAATAACTTTATTTAATAGTGACCTAATTTTGGAGGCCTTCCTAATCAAAGCATGTGAACTAATTGCGTCTGTCATAGAAATAACTTTTTATTGGCCAAACCCAAAGGCAGGATAGGGTATTCTATGTTTTGTGAAAGTCAGTAGCTTTGACAGAGAGAGATCCTTCTGGTGACCTGAGGGATAGGTTGTGGAGAATCCATGCCTGCAATCACCCTTAAGATACAAATCTGTAAGGCACCACACTTCACTGATACCACCAATTGCATATTTTTGGCTTTGTTTTCTCATTTGTTCCTCTTCTGGTTCAGCAGCTAGACAAAAATACCCATTGCTTGCTTAAAATACATTATTCACAGTGACAGTGTTAGAAATCCATCACCGCCCTGCACGTGCCTGGGCTTTTTGCAGGTATCCTTTTGAAGCAGGTTGTTATGATGTTCCTCATCGTGACGGGGAAAATCTGCTCCTTTACTCATGCAGGTCTGTAGGACCCTGTCCACTATCCACTTCCATCATCAAAGACTCAGTTCTCCAGCCCGTAACAGCCAAGGCCTTGACTTTGTGAGGGATTAAGTGTATGCTCACTTTCACTCACTTGTACTTGTGCGGAGCAATCCGAACAAGTGGGAACATAAGTTCCTACATGCATGTTTTTGGTCTACCCTCCATGTTGACCTCCCTCAGTAATTCCTCAAACTCATATCAGTTCTCTTCCGAGGTTGTTTCTTTCCGTCAGGAAGAGGAGAAACCAGACATAGAATTCTGAACGTATGGAAATCTCCACTTTTAAAATGTTTTAGAGACTTGCATCTCAGTCAGAAACAGGAGCAGCAGTTGCCTTTATTCTATTTATTGGAAATAACTGTATTTTTGTAGTCTGAAGAAGTCCTGGTACCTAATTTTGCTGTTGTTGCTATGTTTTTTCAATCTCTTTAGTCAGGCAACAGTCATGAACTGCATTTCTAACGATTTTAAAGAGGAGCGAGGGAGATACAGGTTGGACATTGGGGAAATACTTTCTAGTGGTGATATTTAGGCATGGGATTAGGTTGCCTAGGAAGGTCAAAGAGTCTCCATCTCTAGAAACTTTCAGACTCTTGTTTGACAAACGTCTGCCAGGAATTATTTAGTTGATCCTGCCTTATATAGACAGATAACTAATATGACATTTAAAGTCCTTTCCAGCTCTGTTTGATATGATTGCCAAGAAAGGAACAGCATATATGAATTAGGAAACAGGAGCACTCATGCCTCATCCCAGATTCTGTAACGATCTCAATAGGGCTGGGTAACAGGGAATAAAATATTCATCTTCGCAAAGCTCCAAGGTGCTCTGCAATAATCATGTCCTTTAAAATACAGGGAAAGCATCATCATTAAATACAGGCATTAAAGGTATTTTTAGACACATAAAAGCACATGTTGTTAGTAGCCTAGCAACAGGCTCGTCATCCAACATTGTAGTGCATTTAGAGACACACAGATGTGCTCGAATGAATACTTTAAAGATAGAAAAAGTAAAAATAAACTGGAAGCTCTCCTGCTTGCTCATCAGCATCAGCAGAATCGATTGCCAAAAAGTTTCTGTAGGGTGTGTTCTTTTTGTGTCACCCAGGGAGCCCTGCTGATTTCCAACAGTGTACTCAGATGTGGCAGGATAATGTCATTAATGAGGACACTGTGGAGTAACTGAAAAAGTGAGTTCTGATAAATGAGATCCTGAAGCTAAAGCCCACAAGGATTCATTTAGTCCCTTAATTGAGTAGCCAGGTTTTCCCAAGCAATCATCACAAAGCAACAACATTTTTTTTTTCGTTTTTGAAAATCTGATTGCTGATGTTCAAAGAAAGAGAGGGGAAAAAAGAAATAAGAAGGAAAGAGAAGAGAGAAAGAAGAAGAGAGAAAGAGAGGAAGAGGACAAGAGGAAGAGAGAAAGAAAGAAAGAAAGAAAGACAGAAAGAAAAGAAAGGAAGGAAAATAAAATAAAATAAAATAAAATAAAATAAAATAAAATAAAATAAAATAAAATAAAATAAAATAAAATAAAA
>JAVJGJ010000057.1:49631541-49656213 GCA_035590215.1 Microhierax caerulescens | reverse complement strand
CCCCCCCCCCCCCCCCCCCCCCCCCCCCCCCCCCCCCCCCCCCCCCCCCCCCCCCCCCCCCCCCCCCCCCCAACAGGCTGAATGCATACAGAAGCAGTACGTTGTGCCTTCTTGGTTATTTCGAAATTCTAATCAAATGCACATTCACCAGCCCCAGACAAGAGGATTCTGATTTTAAGCTGTTGTCTGCCTGCTACATGGCTCCCTGCACCTTCCTTTAAAAAACCTAATTGTGGCAAGTCTTTGAGGCAGACTGTTGATCTGAGTGGGCTGATCTGCTCTCCACAAATAAGGCAGCGATTGTATTTCATACTTTGCTGTGGGGTGAACATCCTCACCCTTGCTTTCCCTAGGCATGAGGTGTGGGAGATGTGCCATGCTTCGCCCTGGTGCCATTCATGCCATTTGTGCCCCAGAGCTGCTGTATGGGGTAACTTGGAGAAGCCTCATCTCTGACTCCCTTTCCAGACCCACATGTCCAAGGGATGCCTCCCCTCCTCTGGTAGTGGCTGGTGCCCTGAGAGCCATACCAATCCAACAGGATTAAACTGAGGATCTGTCTTTTATAAGGCATTTGTCTAAGGCTGAAGGTATTACAGGCTTTGCGCGCATTAGTACATTATCAGGGCCAGGGCTGAACTCTGGTATGAGCTCACCATCTGCTAAAATATTTGTACAGACTTTGGCCCAGTTCTGGCTTCTGCCAGCTAGTGCTTCCCAAAGAGCTTCTGGGCTGGGAGTGGTTACCACAGGCCAGAGACCATTTCCAAATAGCCACATTAATATAGTGCATTTTATGCATAATATTAACAGTAGCACAATATTTTACCATATATAAAATATGCAATACATAAAATAATTTTATAATGCATAAACATCAACATGTTAATTCAATATATTATGAAATATATTAATATTATTAATTTATAGATAACGTATTATGTGTTCTCTAAGGATATGTAATAAATGTATTCTTGTATAAAATATAATAATGTATCCATATATTAATTATATATAATGGTGCAATAATATATTATTATTACTCTCTATGTAATGCTAATGTAACTGCTTTGTTTAGGGGGCTGGGAGGGTTTAGCTGTACACCTGCACTGTGCCATCTCAGGACCAAGGAGCAGCTCTCATTCCATTTTACTTACAAATACAGATGTGACCACAAAGTCCAGCAACTGGTTTCTAGCCGGCTGTGGATTATGTTAACTTCTGAAGGCATCTGCCACAAACCGGATCCTGAAGCTAGAGATAACTGTGGCCAGTTCATGACAGAAACGTGAACCCTGCTGCAAGGGGCCTGTAGCTAGCAGCGGGTATTGGGGTCACCAGGGCATCTGCCTGCAGCTCTGGGGGCCTGCACTCACCTTGTTACTTCTTTTCTATTGGGATGCTTTTTCAGCTGGCTTATGCTTTGTTTATATTATCATTATAATTCTTAGGAGTTCAGATAATAGGCGGCATTTCCATCTACAGAAAAGAAACATGCAGCTTTGTCAGCAACTCTTCAGTGGTCTGAATTTGCAACACTGCTAAGAATCACACCGAGGTCCTTCTCAGACACATAATCCATAGAAAAAGCAGGGCCAGAGACTGGTAAAACAATGCTTGCCCTGTCAGCTTTCCTAAAACACGCTTTAATCACTTCCCTTTATCAGGCCTATGCAGACCTCATTTGCTAGGAGAAATTAACTGCAACTAATTTACAACCAATAAGTAATAGAAGATTTATCTAGAAGCTTACAACTGTTGCCTGGATACAAATCTGTTAAAATGCTTTTATATATAAAATGCTTTTAGGTTATTTGCAGCAATTTGTTTTGATGACAAATTGTCAAACAGAAAGCCAGGGCGCATGACATTACTACCTTAACCTCCTGTGTGACACAAAGGACTGTCCCTATGCTACCAGTGAACAGGCGTAGTAAGGAACAGTATCTTGTCTAGCCCTGTTTGGTGAGAGAATCCACATGGCCTCTGTGTATGGTTCTTGTTTGCCTCTGGAGGGTTAGAGACCTGAGAGCGCAAAGAACAGAATTTCATTTCATCAGCTGGCTACATTTATTAGGAGCTATTGCTATTTTGCAAGGTACAAAATTGGAGAAAAGTATTATACACACACCCCACCCCCAAAATCCCCACTGAAATACACTGAGTTAATAAAGGGCACTCACTATATTTTTTAAAAGTTGAACCGTTAGAATTGATTACAAGGATGCTGAATATCTGTGAGTAGGAGCAAAAAACAGATTATTGTACAGTCTGGAGAGGTGCTTTGAACCAACTTTTTTTCTTGTTCTAATACCTGTATTTGCCTTGCCAAAATCAGACTGTGTACAGATACATGCAAATCAAATACTAGAATTCCCAAAGTGAATGCTAAGCTGCATCCACATGTCCAGCCGCTGAACTGTGTCCCAAAACCGGAAGACTTTGTTGGGAAACAAGGAAATCTCCTTTGCAGGGATTTGCTGCTCGCTCCTATTGCTCCAAGCATATATATATGCTTGCTCCTAGATCCACACTCTGCTTCTGGTAGAAGGAGTAGTTTGATATAATGGTGACATATTGGGTTACAAGACAAAAGATCTATTGTTTTGGCAAAAAAAGAAAACAAAGTGGAAAACAAAAGAAAGAGGAAAGTAACTCAGATATGAGGACAACTGTGAAACTTCTGTTGAATTTTTCCCTCTCAGTTTATCCCATTTTTGAGCTTCATCAAAGAAAGAGCACCAGCATGTCCTTTAAGAGTATAGGACCTCTGGATGAGGAACTTACCTTTGGTAACTTGTAATAATGCTCAGGTTCCCTTTCCCTGGCAGCTTCCCATGCAGAGCATGGAAGAACTGTGTAGAACAAGCTGGTTCTGATGCCTAAAATATTCTGCCACAGTACCACAGCTAAAGAAAATTTATGCCAGTTTATCAAGATTTTTTTTTATTTTAGAATTTTCTAACAGTCAAGATTTTCCCTATTAAAACCCCTACTTAACGGTTTTACAAACTTCAGGCAAACAAACAAACAAATGTGTAAGATAAAGTAATTTTTACCCACTGTATTAGATTGCTTCCTACTGTTGCCTTTGACCTTGTCTGCTTGGTGTACATTTCCTCTAGGTCTAAAACATCTGCATGGTCACATTGTTAAGAGAATCACTACCACATGACTTTGGCCATAGCTATGTAAAATTAGGAGAAATAAAAGTGCAAGCTGGGCTAATATTGTGCTCACAATTCTCTGCATTTTCATTTGAATTCTGATACCTCATTTTCCTGTTGATTGCAGGTATGTTATGTAGAGTATTGCCATCAGCCCATCAAGTTAATACGGGACTTCTGTATTGTTTTAAACATACTCTTAGTTTGTTGGGGTGTTATGAGGAGGAAAATGACTATGCTGTGAAAATCAATACAGCCATGAAAAAACTGCCTCTCTGCTTCCTCACAGAGGAAATAAACTTTTTTGGTGGTGATCAGAAACATAGTCCCAGCGGTCTCCCTTCTTGCAAAATGCAGTCAGCTCTGCATAACAGATGAAAGCACTGACACTTGGCACAAAATATGCAGGGCCTTGCTAGCAAGTTTTTCCTTGGAAGATAAATTCTTGAAAGATTCAAGTATTTCTTCAGCACAACCCTCTTTATCTACAGAAACGCAGCCAGCACTGTGTTTCCCACAACACAGACAGGAGGAGCAGCAGGAGGCAGTTTTCTGTGTTGGGTTTTTGTTTTTGTTTTCCAATTGATCCCATAAAAACACCTTTACCTGCTTGCCTCACCTTCACTTTTGCTAAATAAAGTTAGTTTGTCAATCACTTGGGTGGTAGCTGCTGCTGTTTAATTACTGAGAAAGGAGTAGTTTATTTTAACTTCAATAAGAAATGGCTGCTGTTTCACACTTTCAAGGATGGTGGATCAAAGGCAGCACCTTCTTAGGACCTGTCATCACTTCAGAGCATCAAAGAAAATGTTCATTGAAACTACAAGCCTTGGCTGTATCTCTTTAAGATATGTTGTGGTTTCCACAGCTTGAAGTGAAGACACACCTCAAAGCTGAGAGATGCTTATCCAGACTCCTAAACATGAGAACATAGGACATTTTATTCAAAGTTTACACTTTATAACCGAAGTAAATTGTTCAAAAAGTATCTCCAAGATCATTTAATGTTGTGTAAACTAATGGCTGTGAGCTAAAAAAAAAATAAACATATTAAGATGCAAAGCAAAAGCCCAACCTTTTGGTACAAATGGAAAAAACTGCTAGTGAGTGATCAGACAGGAAAATGATGAGAATAATAAACTGAGATAAAGAATTATGGATTTTTTTTTTTTGCTTTGTTCCTATTTAATAAAAACCAGTATTTAAAGTAAAGAATGAAGAAAAGAAGTTTAACCAAGTATGGGAGAGACATAATCTGCAGCTCAGAAATCCTGAGAGGTTAAATGCAGGCAGCTCGGAGGGTCTGCTGGAAGGTCTGCTGCCTTTGCACGGTGCTACCCTGAACTGTGCTGCCTTGCCATACACATCCTGCAGCTGATGGACGCATGAGGACACCCACAGGCATGGGGGATCAGGGCCGTTTGCTGCTGAACGATGGTGAAGGTTGTACAGAGATGATGAAAACGTTCAGGAGCAGAGAAGGGTCAGGAGGGGATCTAGCACACTGCCAGTCACCTTCATGCCCAGCATAGCTGGCTATGGTGGGAGATGGATGGTCGAACAATGCTTAGTGGCAAAGGAGCAAACTGTTCAAATTGTTTTTTGTGGGTTGGAGATGGAAGGTAAAAGAAGATGATGGTCCCATTCTTATGAGAATCAATTCATTTTCTTTATGTCTGTAATGATAGCTTAAAGATTATTGTCAATATAAAACGAACATTAGGAAAAGGCATCAGCTAAAGCAGAATTTAGGGGCTACCTTCTTCCCCAAGAATGACTAACTCATGGTCTGTGTTAGCATTGTTTCATATTTGGGAAGAAAAGGTAAGCTTTGGTCCTGAGGAAATTGCATTTTATTATAGAAATACTTTTGATTAGCTAATAGTCTTTAATATCTTCCAGCCTCATTATAGATTGTATCAGAAAAGAGAAGTGAAAACATAGCTTGGAATTCACAAGTGACTTTAGGAAACTTAAAATGATACTGCAGTTCATTGAGTTTGTTTCCTGAAAACAAAATAGAAATGAAAAATTGACAAGAGTGTACCCTATGGAAGACAGAAAATCTTAATTCTAGTGGATGTGCATTTGTTAAAGTTACATGGAAGAGATATTTGTTTTGGCAGTTTGAAGAGACTTTATGACAATACAATTGGCTTAGTTCTGTGCATGCAAACCTCTTTTCCCATATTCCAAAGCATTCTAGATCAAGGCTGACATTTTATTTCTGCAGAAAATAAACTTCTGTTTTAAGGCCCTTAACAAAGCAGCTTTAGAATTACTGCTACCATGCACATTTATAAAGCAAGGTTATTTTTTCTCATTAAAAAGCATGGAAGACATGGCAAATGCCCGAAAGTTTTGTCCTGCAAAAAGTATCGTCGTGAATGGTCCTATTGAAGTCATCCTTACATGCAATTAAAAAAAAAAAAGATTAATAATTATTAGTATCAATGTATGTAAATTCCTTTCAGATGCTTTACATCTGAGTAATAATTAAATTTACCATAACGGTTGTCATAAATTAATGTCAGAACATCAGATGATTGCTCATCAGCTCAGACCAAAGGCCCACATAACTTGGCATTCTGTCTCCAACACGGTCCAAAGTGCAAGAACATGGCAAATGTATACGACACTTCCCTCCTACCCTCCTGGATGTATTTTGCCTACTTAGTGAGTCCAAGCAGCAGAAAGGTGCCCAGCTGGTGTCTTACCAATTCATCATCAGTCTCCTCTTGAGCCAAGTAGACTACTTGCACCCAGTGTCCTCTGGCCAAGTTTCATGAAATTCCCTTTTCCAAGAAGGTTCTACCCATTGCATGAAATGCTACCTCCTTTTGATTAGTTCAAACATTTGTGAGGTATGGAAAGGAATGCCAGCTCTACAGAAAAATCTAAGAAAAAATGTCAGTCATCTCCCGTTTTCCTCTGTAGTATGTGTCTGTGCATTTGGTTGTTGTAGTCTGCCTTGATGGCGCGACACCTGTAAGGAGCCTACCACACACTGCAGATCTGCCAACCAGCCCAATATGTATCTCCATGGCCAAAAGAGTGTCTGAGCAGCCCCTGCTTTTTAGAAGGAGAAACAAACAGTCCAGGTTAAACTCAAGAGCAAGACTTGACCCATGTGGAAATAACCCATATGGCTTGTTACACCACCTGGAGCCAGTCTCCATTGGTGGTCTTCTCCCCTCCTTGTGCAGATGACAAGGGCTGGGTACCTTTCTGGTTTCTGGGTTGCAGGTGCTGCTGCCAGCAAGCGCTGTGGCTGTTCAGGGGTGGAGAAAAATTGCGCTCTAGAATTAATGGAAAAACTTATAAAAATGCTACGGAACACACTCTTTCTAGGTGGATGGCACTGTAGAGCTACACACTTTGATTTCAGAAAGTTGTTTCTTTAGCCATGAGATTCAAATGCAAGAGGAAGGACTAGGCAGCCCGTGAAGCTGCAGTGGGAAACTACAAAGCAAGCAGCAGACATCCTGGCACACGCATGTTCTTCTGAAGGAGGCAGCTGCTCTAGTCTGATTAGCAGCCATGAAACTGTTTGGTTGTAAGCCAGATTGATAAATAAAGTAACTCTTTCAATACCAAATCCACCTTTAGACATCAGAATGAAAGTATATTAAATAACCTGCTATTTTCTAGTCCTACACCATGTGTGTTACCCTAAGCCAAGAGTAAGGCCCCATAATGCTGAAAAGTGCTATCTGAATATAGTGGATTTATTTTTTTTAGGAACTCTGAGACAAACAAGTAAATTAGTTCAGACTGTTAAATGAGATCAGAATGACCTCTGCCCAGTCAGTCAAAGGGGATCCTCGTTTCCCCTCCGTTCTGAAAAATATTGCTGGCTGTCAGCAGTGTCCAAAACTGTTTTTATTTTAGCCTTTCCAGCTAATCTGGGCTGCTGAACAACATATTTGACCCCCGGAGCAGAATTAGCATGATCCTAGCTACGGCGGTTAGCTAGGGCTATCTAGGTTACCTATAGGAGCTGCAAAAGCTGAGCATGCTAAAGGGTGGCTCCCCTAAGCTGCGGCACACAAAGGATTTTATGAAGGGATAACACTGACTTCAAAGATAAGCAAGTTGCTCTGAAAATTAAATCCCATTGAGTATGATGACAGCTGGGGAAACCAAATAAGAAGATTAGTCAAAAATGTCGTAGTCGTAAGATTTAGCAAGTCGGCAACTCCTATTTGATCCTGGAAAGCATTTTTGAGGTGGTGGAGGAAAAAGTATCCCAAGGGTATTCCCGAAATACCCTCCATTGGGGTATAGACTTGATTTACACTTAAATATCGATGACAGAGAACAGAGGAAAAGACTAGAAAGTGGAAGGTTACAGAAGGGGACAAGATATCTCCAAGGCAATTTGTTCTCAGTGAACAGTCAAGACCAAAAGGAATCACACAAGTAGGGCCCACTGAAACACCGTTTCCCAGGGGTTTGCGAATTGTCCAAAGCTCAACCCTAGCCACATCAACCTGGTACAGATCCCCCAGCCTGCTGGAGGTGGTAAGCACCTCTCTGCTCCTTATGCCGAGTATTACCGTGTCTTGTTGGTGAGCGGGGCAGCTGCTTCCTTGGAAATCACATTGGGCTGCTGGTGGTGATGTCTGAGGAGAGCTGCTCAAGCAGAAAGGCTCTTTTGTGTGGAAAATAGTGTCTATTTTCAGCCCACCAGACTTTGTAATGACCTCAGGCTGTCACACAAGACAGCTTGCATGCTATAATATCCATGCTGCTCAAATCAGAGGGTTCCTTTAAAATCAAGTGATCAAAATTAATAGTTGTGGGTGTGTGACCCAATGAAATAATTGGAATGGAATATGGGAAATAAGAGGATTGATCAATGACAAGATCTTTCTTTTTCATTTAATTTCTCCAGTATGTTTCAGTCATTTCTGGGCAAATACTGTGCTAATTAGCTTCATTTTCCCTGGGGAAAAGATCTGGCCTTTTTTCTCCCCCCCTGAGAACATATTTTCACACTTTTAATCAGAATATGCTGAGGCTGCCTCAAATCACAGGAGTGTGTCAAAATACGTAATAAAACCTGGAAAGCGGTAGTGACAGGTTGGCTTTTTGGTTTTAATATTTCTTGGCATTTTTACCTTTGGGGAAACAAATTTCAACCGATACATAAATATATATCCAGATGTACTTAGAAATCATTGGTGGAGATTTTGTTGATTGAGTTCTGAGACTGAATTAGGAAACTGGCAGATAAAAGCAGTGTTTAGAGGCAACTGGCAGCCCTGGGGGATGCTATCAGAGGTAGGAATGACACTGTTTACTCCAAAGAATATAAACAGATATTTGGGCCCCTTTTTACTTTCCCATTGATATTTCTCATTAGGATCAGCAGCTCAATCTGAAAACAATGCAGGGCTTAGTATGGGAGGATTATGCTGTTCCACTGCCACTGATTCAAATAGATGTGCTAGTTTTCCCTTAATCATACTGGAGTGTCTCCAATGCCATTGTAACATCAAATTCTGCAAGGGACTCTGCTGCCCCCTTGTTCTCCAATCTTTCACCTACTTTTCATCCTTTTCTTGCTAAATATAGCAATGAGAAGATTTACAAAGGGATTGTAAAAAAAAAAAAAAAAAAAGCAAAAAGCAGTAAGTATCTATGTGCTAGCAAAAATAAACTTCTAGTGCCAAAGTATTTGTACTAATTCTGAGAAGCTGTGTCAAAGGATAGAGCACATTTTCTCTTTGCTTTTTCCCCTAATGAGCAGTTACAGGACAGTGCATGTGAGCCTCTCCATCGATTCCGATGTGTTTTGCATCATCATGATGCTCTCCTCACCCAGCAGAGGCAGAGCTCTGTATGCTGTCTGAAAATCAAAATGGCATTTTTGCAGCCTTAAAATAGTAGAGCTGGGACATGGATGGAAACAATCGTCATTCTTGTTCCATCTTATTTTCATTTTCCCTGGTGACAAATGCTCACTAGTAGCAAAACCAAAGGACATTTGAAAAGAAATTAATTTGAAAGGCTTCCACCAAAAAATAATGATTGCTTGGTCTATACCAGGGGTCCTCAAACTACGGCCCGTGGGCTGGATACGGCCCCCCAGGGTCCTTAATCTGGCCCCCCGGTATTTACCGAACCCCCCTGCCCCCCCCGCCCTGCCGGGGGCTGGGGGGGGAAACCAAGCAGCCACAGATGATGCCTGACACTGAATCCGCGCGCCGGCCCCCTGGTTAAAGAGTTTGAGGACCCCTGGTCTATACACTCTTGAGTGAACACAAGCAGGCCTTTGTGCCAGTATTATATTCAGAAAATATAACTGGAACACCAGCCTTTTGTATTACGTGGTGTCTGCAGAACAGAGAGCGTTTCAGCGTGGCACTGTGGGCCATGCCAGCCGCCAGGGCCCCTGTCCGCTCCACTCCCGGTGGGGAGCTGCCCAGCTCAGAGCCCCCCACCACATCAGGGCCCAGCGGCAGGGAGAGGCAGAGCTACTTTGAGAGGGAAGCCACCTTAAGTGACCTCCAGAGGACTGACAGAACCAACATTTCTGGGATTCTGTGGTTTCGTGATTTGTGGCTGAGATACTAGGACTGCATTTGGAAGCTCTCAAGTCTTTCCCCAACTTTCCCAAGGGCATCCACCTCTCTGTGTCGTTCTAGATGTATAGAATAGGGATAGTAAACTCCTTTTGCTTGCTAGCTGATTCTTCTATTAGATTCATTTCTGGGTATGTATCACCCCTGAGACGTTTGTTCCCTTCGTAACAGTAATGAAAATGAAGCCAGTGGGCAGTTGTGCTGCAGTTGTGATGGGTCGTGGGAGATGGAATTTGGAGCAAGGTTTGATATTTTGTGTTACTTTGGCCTTCAGTCTCTCTTAAGCCACTTTCAAAGTATTTTTATAGCATGTTTTATAGTCCCTTCAGGATCATGAGTTAGTTCCTCTTCTCTTACATTTTTCATGTCAGATTTATGTTCTGGCTCAAGTCTTAAATAAATGTTTTCAATTACAATGCTTTTCATCAGTTTTAAGAGTATTGTGTCCCTTTGCATCAAACATTTAGAACAGAAACTCGATACGCATGGAATTAAAAAATCTGAATATTTATTATTAATGATTGCGTGTAGCAGGAAAATATTACCCATTCAGGAGTTTTAAAAAAAAGACACAGGAGAAGTGCAATGCCAAGGAGCATGTTGTACATCTGTTTTTGTGGAGCTGCTTGAAAAGTAAGCAGTTGGTAATAAGGGAATAACGTACCTTGTAAAAGTGCAAAACCTGCGGGTTATCTTTGCCAGGATTCCTGTCCTTACAGAGCTGCATTTTGCTTACAGTATTTGTGGTAGGTTACTGTTCTCCCTTTCCAAATTACTAAAATGTTTTCACTCTGGAAGGGGAGATTTGCCTTTCTTCCTTTAGGACCTGCTTTACAGTGACTTCTTTTCAAAAGCAGATGTGACACCAGACTTGGCAGCGTGCAAATATTTGTCCTTCATTGGGGTCACTTGGAAGCCCTTTGCAACAAGCTGGAGGCAGCTTCTGGTGCATCGTGGCTTCACCGGAAATTTTCTTTTCATGCAGGCTCTGGCATATTTGAAGGGAGAAGAAGAAGCAGTGTTTTTCAGAGGAAGCACAGAGTATATTGAGGCCAGTTCTCTCATTATTTCAGATCTATGTAAGGCTTTCATGAGTATCGTGCTCAAGTGCTTTGATATTACATCATGTCAGGTGACAAAGGTATTAGCTCTCTCTTTTAATGTTTGCAGCATCTTCCCAGCCCTGAGGCTGTATAAATTGTGTTACCTTCTCTTAGCAGCTATTGCTCTCCCTTTGGGCAGGTGGGTTGCTGGTGGGAGGCATGCCTGGGGTGGCTGCTGTGGCTCCAGGCCACTGGCACAGACCACCAGCCTTGGCACACCACTCCCTGCCTCTGGCCAAGCATCTTGGATCCACTGAGAATAAAAAAAAGATTAGTGGCCAGATTTGTAAAAATAGCATGATGTGTAACACCTAAATACCTTTAAAAATGCAGCCTTAAGTCTCTAGCTTCTTCTTAAGAAATATAAATACTTGAGGAAAAGGCAACAGTATGAAAACTGGTATGTTTGGCATACCTTACTCTTACATCTTATTCTGTGCAAGGGGGCTGGGGGCAAAGGTAGCAGAAATTTGTAGTCTTTATTTTGCATAAGAGAGATATATTGCAGGGCCATGCACTGGGAACAGCACTGGCAAGTTTCATATGTCTGACAAGGTCTCCAGTGCATCTTCATGTTGTTTGTAGGATTTAACACAGGGCTGCCTGCCTGAGCCTGGCTCAGGGAATTTCTTCCATAACAGAAACAGACTTTTGCTGTAAAGGACAGGAGATGGTCTGTGTACTGAACAAAGAATACCAGGGTTAATTTAAATTCCAAAAATTCATGATTCTACTTTTCATTATAGTCTTCACTCCAGTCCCTTACAAATCACATTCTGGGAAGAAAAGCAAAATGAACAGGCACTTAATGCTTTTAATGTCCCTTCAGTTCTTAAATATTATTGGCTTCTGCTTTTTCTCTAGAAAGCTGCAGAAAAACGGATTGCTGCACAGGTGTCAATATTAATTGCAATTTCGCCATTCCCAGCTATAGCTCGTCTGAAATATAACTTGTTTCTGTTTCAAAAGCTATTGATCCTGTTAGGTGTTGAGGTAATGTGAAATAGTGATTTCAAACATTGCACAGTGTTAGAGACTGTCCTGCAAGAAAAGACAGGATATATTATTCTGTCATATAACATGTCATTACTGCTTCATGTTCCATTGATGAAAATTGTTGTAGGAAGTATAAAAGGCATTTTTACCATGAATATTGGGAAGCAAGAATATGTTGGCTTTTTATGTTTAGAGGAAGAAGATTGTAATGTGTCTGGGACTTGTTCTAGCAACATTATTTCAAAATTTCCTTGGTTTTAAGGCTTGTTCAGTATCTTGAGTGTTTTGTGGGTGTGTGCATGTGTGTCAGGGAGAGTAAAAGTCTCCTGCCTCCCTACCAGTTTACATCACTTGAGTGTTGTATTCGTATCAATGCATAACATTCACTGCATCACTTCACCTGCATTGAAACTTGTATTATACACTCACACATTTAATTGTTCATAAACGTGCTTATTTAAAACCCAAAGCAAAATTTTCATGGCTAGCTAAGACATCATTTGGGAAGCTTACCATATTTCTTTTAACTGTCAGATTATATTTTCTTGGAGTATGTAACTAGTAACTAGAAAATTATAAGCCAACCTGCAGGTGTTTATAACCGGCAGTTCTCACAGTGAATCCCTAAATATTCCAGCTTTTATGTCTCTTATGTTGAGGACTAGGGCAATGATTTCCACTTTTATATTATATATGAAGCGGTTGATGGAGAAGAGAAATATGTCTAATTTCAAAAATCTGTATTTGTCAAAGAAATGGGTCAAACAGAAAAGATTTTTTATTCTTTGCCTTTTATTCTGCCTTCCCATATATTATCTGCTATAAACAACACAGAGGCTGGAGGCGCAGACCCCACAGTGGCAGAGTATTATTAGCAAAATCCTTTCAGACACAGTGGAGAGTTTCTTTTAAATGAAGCAGGTTAAAAAGATATGTTGATTAAAAAAAGACAACACCTAACATTTATATTAACTGGTGGCAGATAATTCACCTCACCAGGCAAGGTGCAGTCAAATGAAGTTGAGGATTTCAGTGTAATAAGCCACGTGCATGTCCATACCCCATAATTTTAATGTGTGAGCTTGGTGTAAGACAAAGAAGCATAGGCTGAAAGCAATGCCTGTTACAAGCAGCAGTCACCTGGCAGTCTGGAGAGGGTTTCTGCAATAGGAAGCTGTGTTCCTGAAGTCATGAAAGGAGATTCGTGTAAAACTGAACAAAGACTACAAATAACAGTAAGCAAAGAGTGCCTGGAATCCCTCAGTATGCACTAAAATCTGTGGATAAAGCTGTAAATCCATTTCAGACGTTAAATACATAATAAAATACAGAAGCTACACAAATAAAACCCTGTATAAATATTTTTATTGAAATCTCACAAAATGGATGCTTGAAGAAGTAAATCAATGTTTTTAATGTGAAAGATGTAAAATGCAATTTCATTTGGATATATGACTGTGATCTCACTATTGCGAATTATATGTTTGAAAGTTGTGAAATTAGTAATCTCAAATACAACTGCGGATGAAGTCACGTTTCTGTAGCAACTCTCAGATAAGTGTCAGTCTCTAATACATTTTTAATTAAAAATCTAATTGGGATTTGTTATTGCTTCTAATTAATCTCCATAAATGAAACGTAGTTTTGTGCTCATTATCTGTATCTTTTTTCTTGCGGCATTTCCTACCCCAGTCAGTCCCAGGAGCTTGGTTTATTGGTCCCTCTTTCACTACACTAAGGGGAAGGAAAACCAGGATAAAAGCCAGCATCAGTCCAAGTTTTGCTTTTTCATTGAGTCCCTGCTGGAGGCTTCAGCTATGATTCAGTTCAAAGCTGATCTCCTCTGTGCCAGCCAAACCTTGAATATTTGCTCTCCTCAGAGTGGAAAATGCAGTGTTTCTGTACCAGGTGAGGAGCTGAGCCTGTTGGAGGTGAGTCTCCCCATCTTTTAAAGGAGTTCACAGATAACTGAGTCTTGGAGAGGGGCTGCTGCATTGCTAGTGAGGTACGGATGGCTTTCTACAGATATTGGTTGGAGCTTTGACTTGAAAAGAGGGCCTGCCATTGCAGTCACCCTTATCTAGTGGCAGCAGAACATCCACTGGTTCCTGAAAACGTCTGGTCAGTGTGCTGGAGCCAGCCCTGGGAAAGCTTATTCAGTGTTCTGAGAGTATTCGTTCTCAGTAGGCACTGAGGCAATATGGGGTCGTTGCTCCGTAACTGCCCTCCAGCCAAAGCCAGCTTTACATGGTGCAGGATTTCTCATCAAATAAAACACTGTATAAAGAGCTTTGATGTAAGTTTAAAAACATCTACTAGTAAGTGTAAGATCTAAAGTGCTTGATGTATTTTGCATGCTGTGAAACCATCTCTCTCATGTCTGTGCCATCTCCAAACCGTAGCTATTCTGGGAGCTCCTGAAGCCTATTCTTATGTGACCTCACAGTCTATTGACTCAGACTGAAGGTCATGCTGTTAGTATTTGTGATCTATAATGTACTTACCCAAGCAGACATGGCTGAAAAGGACCTCTTTGTGATGTCTGCTACTACTCCAGAGAGTAGCTATAGCAGCCACAAGGTTGTTTTCAGTCCCAAGGGGCTGTAAGAGGTCAAATGTGTCTGACTGCAGCCAGTTAATGCTAATTACAAGGCAGTGCAGAGCTCTTATATCTGATATGCACCTCCTGAGGATGCTCTGCAGTGCTAAGAATGGTGCCTAGTAAGTACTCTGCCTAAGCCAGACATGGTGAATCGGTTTTCCTACTTGGTCAAACTTCTTAAGCAGACAGAGGTGTCTTTCCAAATCTACAGAGAAAAAAAAAAGTTGTCAGTAACTGTATAAATGAATATCTGAGCAGAATTCCCTCTAGAACTTTGAAAGGTCTTCATCTTGTCACTGGCTGTACAGGAGATTAAGGCATAATTTGGGAGGACTGCTGTGCTCCTTTATATTAGCCTTTAGTCTTCCCAATTTGTCCCTGCCTGAGAACTGAAAGTGATTTACCTTTAGAAACACAAGGTGAGATTCATTTTCAGTAACTTCAGTCATTTATAACATACATATCGACATCTGAAATACCTGTCTTGAAAATCCACCTGGCCATAGTCAGTCAATAAATAGGCATTTCCTCAGTTCATTTCTTCTTCTTTGTATCAAATATTGCTTAATTAAGGTGACCCTCATGACAGAGACATTCAGAGACAGGCGAGACAATTTCTTTCAGGAGGCTGTGGTGGAGTGGCTGAACACCACTTTCTGTGTACCCAGAGAAGCTGCAACCCCTGGCCCCACCAACCCTGAGGCTCATTCATGCTTCTGAAGACAGTATTCACCTTGACACAGCTGTCGTCTTCACCTGGTTTTGCAGTGCCACTGTTTCGCAGCCCTGTTCCATTCATTCAGAAAATCCCACGGATACTTCTAACCAGTACTGTAATGCCCTATTCTACCTGTTGTATTTTGAAAGTTACACTGGAATAAGCAACAAAAAACCTGCTTGAATGTGCAGGACCAGCATTCCGCTATTCCAATGTTGTTCGTATCATCTGAAGTTGTATATTCTCAGAGCAAAGTTACTCCCACCACATTTTAAGAGGAGATTATGCCATGTGTAAAGCTGTTGTGCATGGATCTTCCCAGTTACAAAACCATGGCTGAGTACTTGAGTGGCAAACCAGACTCACTTGATGAAGGGCGTGACTGAACACTCATACTACTACCCTCATTAGTATGCAAATAAGCAATGCTAAACTGTTTACAGGATTCAAACTTTAATCACTGACCCACTTCAACAAATGAGGGATGCAATCATGCTCCATGTGAGGACAGTGAATACATCTTCTTTTGCGACTCAGTTGAGCAGAAGGCTCTCGAATTTCGTGTTTTATGCTCAGAATATAAATGAGTTTCTTCTTGTCTGAAGCTTTATTTCTGGAAGATTGAAGACAATTAGTCATAACTTTTTGATCAGATACTACCCTTCTTTATTAAAGATACATCTGAAATATAAGGAAGAAAAAATCTGCATAGATAATCTGTTTGCATGTTTCAACAACGGAATAAAAATAAAATGCGTCTTTAGTCTGAGTTCTACAAAGCGATCCAGTAGCGCCACCTGCTGCTAATAGGGAGCATTGCTGTTTTATAGATACACGATATATTTTTTATATCTAAATATAGCTATTCCAAAAGCATCTATACAGTTTAACCTTTCCGAATGGATATGACATGGGCTTCTCAACAGCTTTTATGCTTTCATAAATGCCATTGTAAGTGTTCTTTGTAGGAAGGACTTAGCGATAGACTTTTTGCAATGTAGCCCACAATATTTAATAATGCCAAGAGATACATTTACTGGAAAAAAGTCTGCTTAGAGGTCTTGTTATTTTATTTGTGGAAAACACTTTGTTAGAAATGTACATCTTTGCAGCAGTAGATGGTGTGGTAAATTACAAAGCCATTACACTGATTTCAGTGAAGGAGAATATACAGCAGTGGTATTTTCATATGAACTAGTGTGAATAAAATTCTAAAGCATTTCCAGAGATCCACTTGAGGTTGCAGAAATGCAAACTAGTCATAAAATTCTCTGCTGAATAAGCAAAGAAAAAGTTTTTTTTTTGTTCAAATCAAAGTTCATTTTTAAGTCACTAATGAGCATATAATTTGTCCTTTTCTCTTTCTCTGGTCCTCTTCCCTCTTGCCTTGGTGCTGGTACTGCATGCCTTTCCAGTGGGTTACTGGATCTTCCCTGTAGCTTTGAGCTTGCCTGGCATACGGGATCCCCAGGAAAGGGCAGTACTGCCAGTGATGTCGGCTCGGCAGGGCAGAGGTGCCCCACAGGACGGCACCTTTGCCAGGCAGCAACTCTAAAGCCAAAGCCCGCTCCTTCCTCCCTGTCCCTGAGCATCTCTCACACGTCCCCAGCGCGCAGGTGCCATCTCCCCTCCAGCCTTACAACATGGCATGAAGTTTCCTGCTTGTGGAGTTTATGGAAGAGGAAAAGGCCTGAGCCAGTCAGTCACTGCTAACCTTAACATCTTATGCCTTTCATTGAGGCTCGATGTGGACTTTTGCCTAGTTTTGCCTGGGTAGTTAAAAAATTGCCAGCCTGCTGTTCACAGTGTCTCCTGGGTTTGCCCAGAAGGCAGGTGGGTCTTTCCTGGCGTCTCTCACTGGGCAGGTACAACCCCTCACAAAAGCAGGCTCTGGGATTCGTTGCACTACTGTCATTATGAAGTTTAAACCTCCAAGACTAAAGGAATTTCCTCACTTACCACAGCGGGGTTTAGAAACACAGTCTACCACTGTCATTGTCACAATTAACTAATTACAGCTGTAGGAACCCACAGCGTGCAGGAAACCCTCACCTGGAAACGTTGTGGGGTCCCTGGGTGTTATACCACCCCGCTGCTACGTGGAAGGCTGGGCCAGGCTGGCTCTGGCTCTGCCGAGGCACCATCGAGCACAGGCTGCACTGCAGGAGTGTGGGTTTGCATGGACTCAGAGAATCGTTTTGGCTGGAAAAGACCTTTATGAACATCAAGTCCAACTGTTAACACAGCACTGCCAAGTCCACCACTAAACCATGACCCAAAGAACCACATCTACACATTTTTTTGAACACTTCCAGGGATGTTGATTCTACCACCTCCCTGGGCAGCCTGTTCCAATGCTTGACAACCCTTTCAGTGAAGAATTTTTTCTTAATATCCGATCTAAACCGCTCCTGGAGTAACTTGAGGCCATTTCCTCTTGTCCTATCGCTTGTTACTTGGGAGAAGAGACTGACCCCACCTGCCTACAGCCTCCTTTCAAGTAGTTGTAGAGAGCAGTTAGGTCCCCCCGGGGCCTCCTTTTCTCCAGTCTAAACATCCCCAGTTCCCTCAGCTGCTCCTCATCAGACTTGTGCTCCAGACCCTTCACCAGCCTCGTTGCCCATCTCTGGACACGCTCCAGCACTTCAATGTCTTATTGTGAGGGGCCCAAAACTGAACCCAGTATTCCAGATGTGGCCTCACCAGTGCCGAGTACAGGGGGACCATCACCTCCCTCGTCCTGCTGGCCATATTGCTCCTGATACAGGACAGGATGCTACTGGCCGCCTTGGCCACCTGGGAACACTGCATGTAGGACGTTAACCTGCAGTTAAGCAGCATTATGAGAGGAGGCATTGAGATGTACACAAGGCAGTTAGAACCAAAGTGTGGTTAGGTAAGAAGGAACTCAATCTATTGCAGAAGAAGTTAGGAGATGGAGGGAAATGTAATTTTTAAATTGTGACATGTAGTTTCACGTTTACTGATGAGAAGACAGTATCTAGCTTGAATTGATGAACCATGTCATTAGAGCCTAGCAGCACTTCAGTCAGAGGGCACAGGAGGCAGAGCAGATGACTGCTCCGTGGCCAGCATGGGCACAGCTGGACCCCATCACACTGATCCAGAGCACCCATCATCATAGACTAGCTTGGGCAAAACAGAAGAGGGCGGAGAAAATGAATTATTAACAGCGATGGTATTTCAAGTGAGCCCACATCTGCTGCTAGTTTTTCTAATGTAGGAGCCAAGACTCAAAGTACGAGAGGGTTTTAGTGGAAAGGATGAATAATTACAACTCCACTGCAGTAGAAGAGAGTAAAAAGACTTCAAAGACATCTCTAATGAGATCTAGACAGCCATCTCATGAATGCTTGTAAGGCATGCAAGAGTGCAGTCAGTATTTGCATCACTGATGCAAGAAAGCACCAAAGAGAAGTCCTGGATACTCATTAACCTGTGAGAAAGAAAAATCCCCTGTAGCTGCCCCTGCATTCAGAATGAGTTACGTCAGTGGAAACTGGCAGTCAAAAGTTAAAAAAAAGTTGATGCAAATGCAAAATTATTGAAAAAGTAAATAAGAACATGTAGCTTGATCAAGATAAAAGCCTGATACATTACAGAAGGAATGATGATTCAGTGTACTACTTTGATGCTGGGCTGCAACTGCACAAAAGCAGTTTCCATTGGGTCTCAAGGAATAATATAGCACCTTCAAGAGCCCATAAAGTTTAGTGAAATAAAATTATGTGCAAAGGCTGTACAGTTTTATGATTAGGAAACACTGGAAACAAAATGTACATGTACCAGTAAGGTGTAGCAATTTCCAGCACAGCATTCTTCTTTCCTTTAATAATTAGCCTGAATAATTCCATGTCAGCATATCACTGAAGCAAAAGACCTAGCTGTGTTTTCCTGTAAGTGACAACAGCCAGCTATAATACTAAACATTTTTAAAATGAATACAGAAGCTCTCTGCCCAAAATAATTTATTTGAATCAGTTTGTAACAGTCACCAACAACACACGGCATGGACTCTGCTCTACCTTCAAACTGCTTTCTGGAATTTCAGCCTCCTCATTGCTACAAGACTTGGCCTGAGAAATGCTACATACAAAATCACCTTCAGACAATCTCTGGCCTTTTTTTTTGGTTTGTTTTTTTTTTTTTAAGTTGGTGATGCTGTCCACTGCAGAAACCATGAACCTGGATGGGATGGACACACTATGATCTGATCTACTGAGAACAACCACATGCCAAATTTAGAAGTAAGGAAAACTGGTAAGTTTAAAAGTGAAGTTGTAAAGCTCTACTTGGAAACACCAGATTAATAAACTTGTATTTTTTAACATCTTCTGTTAGACACCTTGATTAACAGCTGTACTATCTGGCTTGTTAAGAGCATAGGGGTTACTTCAGGCAGAAGTTAGGTAATAGGCTCAGATGAGAAGAGTTTATTACAGGTCTTAATTATGACCTATCTGGCACAAAAAACTGTGTGTAAAGAAAAAAAGGCAGAGGGCCTGCTACGTCCACCCTAGGCCCATTGGCTCAAATCACCTTCCAAGAGGCAAATTTGTAGACTTAGTGACAGACTTGCAGAGTTAATGAGTTTTTCTGCTATAGTCCCAATAAACTCCAAAAAAACCCACCAAACCCCAAAAACCAAAAAACCAATGGTGCATTTGCTTTTTCCCAGATTTAAAAAAAAAAAAATCTATGCCACAAATAATATTCTCAATTTTAATACTGGAAACTGCTAGCAAAGGCAGAAATGCAAATACTATGTTAAAAAAACCCTCTGTTTTCTTGTTTTTATTTTGGAATAGAGCTCATGTCTGAGCTTTCATTGCCATTCAAGACCTACAGTGGACTTTTGAACTGGGTGGTCAGTCTTACAATACAGTGTTAGCAGAGAATGTCTAGTGACACTAATGAAATTTCTAAAATTGCCAAATCATGTAGCAATTTAGTATATAATTTTGTGTAATCATTTTAGTATATCACTTTAGATCTCTTACTTTTTTAAAAATTAAAAAATATGCAGTTCAGAGGTCACCTGGACAATGTTGGCTGTCCAACAAAATTGGACTTTGCATAGTAGAACATTTCTAGAGAATACAGGACAATCCCTGTGATTTCAGAGCGCACAAGACAGAACAGGTGTGTTCTTTTGTTACAGGGACAGCACTCTGTAGTAAGAGGGGAAGAATTGAGCTGGTCACAGAGTCCCGGTAAATAATTGATCATATTACAGCTGACCTTTATCTTCTTCAGGAGTTTTCCCAAACATATCCTGTGCTTAGAGCCTAAAAGAAGTTAACAAGTTGAAGGACAAAACAAGTCTATTGCAGTGGTTACTGATACAGACTAACCTCTTACAGCACTGTGCTTTAGCAGACCAATATCTAGGCAGCTACTCCCAGCCTCAAAAATTTTCTGAAAATTGACTAGTTTGCAACTTATCTAGTTGGAGGCCAGCTTTGAAATTAGTGTTGCTTGATCCTCAGTTCCTTATGACAAGATTATGAGAACACTTCAGAACATTTCTGATGGAGAACACAGGTAACAGACTGCAAAGGAACCCGTTTGCTCCAGTCCTAGACTGAACTGGTGGTGATGGTAGTGGGGACACACTTTTGAATATAGGAAAATACATCCAAGCCCCTCAAGTAATTGAATTAGTGTAGAACAGAATAGACTAGGTCAATTGAAAGGGACCTACCAACGATCACCTAGTCCAACTGTGATGTACAGTTGGACTAGATGATCCAGTACTAGTACAAGGAACTCCAGATCCGAACAGAACACAGAAACACAAAGCATTTAAGCAAGCTAACTTCCCTCAAAATGAACTGTCAGTATCTTTCTACTGTAGTGGCATCCTGTGCACTAGAAAGTTAAAAAAAATTCAGTACAGGGGAACAGATTTCTACTCTTGCAATTTTATTTCTTGAAGAGTAAGACATAGAAAAATAGTGACCCAGATTCTGCTACTTTCACTAGCAATTTTCTCTGCAAAGAGCAGTGTGTTAAGGGTATATGCACAACCCAGACTGTAAGACGATCAATGCTGAGTAGATAGCACTCAATGAATAGTTAAAGCTTTCCCTCTTACTAACCAACAAAAACATCACTATTTCGGATGGTTCTTTCTATTTCAGCTGAATAAATGAAACAAAAAAAAGCTATGGACCTGTTCACTGTAACAACATTCTTGAAGAATTTTCTTTTGTAGAACTAAATGAAAAGCAACACCTTTTATTGCAGAAACAATTTTAATAAGGTCAAAGTGTACAAAAAACCTACCAGAACAAATGTTAGATAAACAGAAGATCAAAAAGTAATTGCATTCTCACTGGACAATGTGCATTACTCACCTCATTATTCGTTTAAAAGAGAATTAGGACACTTTTTTTTAAAAAAAAAAGTTCATAATTGTCCATCGCAGATGCTTATTCTGTCCATTCTACTGCTGCCCCAAATGCTGGAGTTGCATGTTTCAGGGGAGCCTGCAGCTAGAAAGGTTTAACTTATCTTTATTGATTAAATTAATATACTTTTTAACAAAACTTTAACGTGTTTAGTTTTTTCTAAAGCTTACTTGCAAGTCATGTTTTATAGTTAATGTTCTTCCACCTAGCTTTGGTAGTGATTGATTTAACATTTTAAAGAATATTTGCTATTCACACGATCTGCATTAGATGTCTAAAATACCACAACTGAAACAAAAGTTAATTTGTCCAAAAGGACTGTCAAAGAGGCTAAAAAGATATATTAGAACCATCATTGAAAGCCTTTACTGTAACATAGTCACCTCGAGTGTTGTAAAGCAGTTTTCTACAATCTTCAGCTTTTCTTCAGAAAGCAGGTTTTCTTGCTTCAATTGTCCAATAAGAGCTTCCAAGGATCTGAGTCTCCCCAAAGTTTTTATCTCCTGCATTTCAAGTAGAGTTATCTTAGAGTGCAGCTTTGAAATTTTCTGCCAAAGGTGATCTCTGTCTATGTCTTGTTTGCAGTACGAATGCTCAGTTTGTAATACTTCACTTCCACCATATGCATTCACATAGACAGGTTTATCTGTTTCTGTCTCCTCTGTATCAAGAAACTCTTGCTTAATAGGCAGGAAAGAAGTATTTACTATTTCAGGGTCTTCTGGACTCTCAGCTGGCACAATAATCGCGATGACAGATTCTTCACTTCCACTGAACTGTTCAATAGTTTGTGTGACTGTACTCAGTAAAACTGCGTTTTCACTTGTTGGTTGTACTTCAAGCGAGCAACCTACCACATGAGAGTCAGGATTTTCAACTGCATAGTCAGTAATTGAACCTAAAGCATTTTTCAGTTTCAGAGATGAATTAAAGTAGTCAGGGTCTGTAAATTGCAAAACTGTGGCTGTACAACCTCCTGGATCCTCTACAGAAGAACAAACACCAGTAGCTTCCATGCTTTGAACTGCTGCTGCCATTAAAACAGGATTAGGTTGATGTATATGCTGCTTAGATGAACTATCAAGAGCAACACTGTCTGCCTGAAAGCCTTCTCCGGTTTGAAGTTGCAGTTTTTGAATTTGTAAAGGTTTACTCAATGCAGTTGAGCAAACTACTTCTGCTTTTTCATCTACATTTTCTGCATTTACAGGATTTTTCTTTGGTGTACAGGGTTCAAGTGATACAGATGCTTTCTCTGACACTACCTTTGTATTTGTTTCTTCTGTGTCTTTTGTCTTTAGCTCCTGTGGGCTGTTCTGAGAAAAATCTTTCTCCTGGAGGAAAAAAAAAAAACCCAAACCTTGTAACTAGGAAATCACTTGAGTATAAAAATATATAAAGCAAATCTCATTCTACACTATGGTACTGCATAAAGACCCTGTGGAACTTTACCAGTTTACACAAGTCAATGTAATTTTAAAAGCACTTCAACAGAAATCTGTCTGACAAAGACTAACATCCCTTATTACCACCTGAAATACTGTATTAAATATGTCTGTTAAATATCAACAGTACAAGACTTCTGCATTAGTGATGTAACAATGTTGTTTTAGAAAGATATAGGAAATTCTTAGTCATGCTGTCTACCCCACAGGAAATTTAACAAAAAAAGATTATGAACACAGGCTTGCTGAATAGTGAAATGTACTCATGCACAACCACATAGGCTGATTTTTAAATGAGCAATTCTGACAACTAATCTTTGTAATTCATAAAAATGGAGAACTTTTTTTTGGATGGACAGAAATCTTAGCAGCAGGATACAATTTACACAGGACTTTAAACAGAAATTGTTACTGAAAGAGGGACAATTTGAAGCTTACCCTATTTTAGCCACCTTCTTTTCCCTTCCTCCACATAAACTACATCACCACATGATTAGATTTTAAGATCAGTATCCAAACAAGCTTTTTAGTATGTTCACCAGTAAAATAAAAACACACTAATAGTGAAGTGCCTTATTTTTTTCTAGTAGGCTTGATTATGAAGAGACCAAGCTGTGGAACTTGTACTCATGTTAGGCCTGTGAAGAAACAAAAGAAAGAAAACCCAAACTGCCCTGAACAACCAAACAGAACAAGAGTAACTTTAACTTTGCTAACTAAATACAGGCCAAGCAAAAAAAAAAAAACCAACCCAACCAAATCAAAATGGGGGAGAAAGAAGAGTCCAGGCTGAAATACAGATGATGATGCAAAATATAATTTCAAAGCGTATATTCATAAGTACATATGTAGCCTGAAGCATCCAAAATACATTAAACTTTGTGTATGAAAATTCAGTCTTAAATGGACTGAAAAAAATGTATTAAAAAAACAGGATTCATTTTGTTACCTTTATCTTTTCAGAGGTGACACTTAACATCACATCAGTCTTGAGGATTTTGAGAGAATTAAGTATTTCCTTTTCTCTATTCTACCAGCAGCTGAAAAAAACCTTCTCAGACTAAATCTTTTACCTAGAGAAATCTCTTATGAAATATATCAGGGAAACGCTCCCCATATCCCTGCCTATCAGGACTACCATTAAGGCTGAAGGAAAGGCACCAAAACACCCCTTAAGACTGAGCTGCTTGAAGACAGACCTTTACTTCCATTGAAAAGCTTCCTTGTCCACAGGCCCCTGCCCTCACACTCTTATGAGTCTTCAAAATAAAAATCCTTGCAAACTAGCGTAGAATGGTTACCAACACTGAAATGCAGGCAACTAATACTGCTCTTGACACACAAACATTCTTTATTTAGAAGAAGAAATAATATGAAATGTTTCCTGAAGAATCATTAAACATTTCTGAGAAGATGCTCATCACTTGCTCTAAACTACATAAAGCAAGATGGTGGTGAAATATACGCAAATATAGTTTTGATATGCTCTGATCAAGATTAGGTGCCTGTGTAGCACAGTATTTTGATATAAACAATAGTAGAAATCTGTGAAAGATGTCCTGGTTTTGGCTGGGATAGAATTAATTCTCTTCATAATAGCCGGTGCAGTGCCGTGTT
>JAVJGJ010000057.1:49596377-49625647 GCA_035590215.1 Microhierax caerulescens | reverse complement strand
CTCGGCCTTGCTTTGTGGTACGGCTCTGGCGAGGTTCAGAGGGGTCTGGCAAGGGAGGATGATGCCGGGGAGGCTGTGTTTTGTTTCCCTGATCTCCAGAAGATTCAGGAGCCTTCTAAATTTGCTTTCCGGTCAGTATAGGAAGCCAAGAAAAATACAAGCCCTGGACTTTGACAGACTCCTGTAGTTAACTGTGAACTAGGAGACTTGCTTACTCATCCAGTTAGTCGTGATATGAGAACCAACGGAGGACTTGGTAACTTTCTTACTAGTAATAAATAGTGTGTAAAAATAACCATATGACGTCGTGATCCCATTGGATAGTGCATTGCAATTCCTGCAGTCAGAGCAGTAGTGATGCTGTGGATTTTCTAAGTATATGAGACTTCGTGGATAGAAGCATTTCCTAAGATCTTTGTTAATTACTTTCAAAGAGGGATGGAATCGGGCATTTGCATTGCAAGATGGACGTAGATTCTTATTTTCTATGAATGACAGATTTTATTCCTAGTACATCATCCTTAAGCATCACTTCAGCATGTAGCTATTGATAAATGTTGATAAACTGATAAAGAATGATTGTTATCACCTCTATCATATTTTTGATTGTCGTTAGACAGTGTACTACTTACACTAAGCTGTCGTAGTTGAGAACTGTAACTACTTATTCAACAGAGTTAAATAGTTAATCTGTGTTAATAAAATTTCTAACTTTATTACTAGATGTACCTAAATAAAATGTAGTTCTTTATAATTGTTAGGAAAGACATTTTGTGGCATGAGCTGAATGTCAAGAAGTATGCAGAACTTAATGCATTTTGGAATGTGTTTGAACATAGCCTGGAAAGTGAAACTTACCTGTTCCATTTTTGACTGAGAAACCGAGGGAGAAGAGGCATAAGCAGAATAAGTGTTTAAGAGACTTTATCTTGAAAGGGGTTGTGAAAGTAGTTAGGTAGGGGTGGCAGGGCAGCAGTCAGGCATTTAACAGATTAGTTAACGGTAGCAGCAGTTAAGATGCTGACAGCATATAAAATAAGTGCTTTCTAAACTCTAAATTGAATAACTGATGATAGTGTCTAAATATGACAATATGTCTTTCTGATCATCTTCTAAATTTAAAGTTCTATTTATGTTGGAGTTTTGTACTTGATTTTCATTTACGTTTCATTGAGTTGATCAAGGGCAGCATTAAATCTGTCAACGTTATTTTAAAAAATAGTGAAACTTAAGTACTGATTATATTTTTTTTAAGTATGTTTTAGAAATCCAGTTAAAACTGGGGGAAGTGTAGCATAGAACTGTGTTACAGAAAACCTAATATAAAACTGTAGAAAAAGGAAAACTTAAGTGTAATTCATTATCAGGAATAATAGAAGTTGAGAAGGTTAGGCAGAGCACAAAACTTTAAAGGAGTGACTTGATGTTCTCAGGCTCTGATTAGCTTGGATGTTACAAAAGAGGATTTGGCTCTTAATGAAGGGCATAAACTACTCTTTTTAGCTTTTCATTGTTTAATAATAGAAGCCCGGAAGTTAGCTGTTAGAGAATGCAGCAGGTGATCATACAAGCATGATGCAGGTGTGAGGTAATGATAATGAAGTAAAATAAAAATGATCTTATGGGCGAGATGAAGACAGGCATAAGTCTGTATCTGTAAAGCACAAAAGGGAAGAAAGTTCTGAAAGTGTGGAAGGATATACATATGTGTAGTTCCTAGTGCCCAGCAAAGTTTCAGGTTAGTGAAGAGGTGAGAGAAAATAGAGATAAAAAACTTGAAAAGGCATGTACTAAAAATATGTCTGTTATCATGCATGAAGAATACCTAAAAGAACTGTCTGTTTGGTATCTAAGTACGCTGACCAAAATACAATTTGTTTCAACTGCTGTTCCTTAACACTTGATACCATGCAGGCTGCTAGCCAAATAAATGCTTAAGAGGGCATGGGTACATTCATTTTATGAGCTTTTTGCTTTTGCCTCACAACATTCACTTTAGCCCCCTGACTTAACTGTTGGAAACCGGGGGGGGGTGTTCCCAGTTTTGGTGCTTGGGGTTTAATTTTCTTTAGAGGGTGTGGACTTCTGTTAAAGGCTTAATTGTCTTATGTACCTGGTATCCAAAAGTTTTGAAATCTGTGACAAATGTTTGGGCCACATACTGTCTAAAAGTATTCTGACTAATGATCCTGCTTATTCAGCTTTCAGGAAGGTAATACCATTCATCTCTCTGAGTTGTACAGTCCGCTCAAATCAGTGTGATCTGGTCAGGGGGACATGTTACTTCTGGCATGCTCAGGGCCTTGTCATACATTCTGCTGGTTAGGTGACAGCCGGCATTCTGTCTTTGAACATTCATGTTTCTATACTCTGTGTTTTAAATGTATGCACAGGCCTTGGAAAATCATTCGATATTTTCTTCTGGTAGGAAGAGCTCACCTTGTCCTTGGAAAAAAATATTGTGAAAGATCATGTGGCTATGTGGAACAGATTTTTCTTATGACTTAATTTATGCCACAGCTTTTCCCTGAGTTCCAGCATCAATTTGTTTCAAGATACAACTTTTTTACAAATACATTGCTGAAAAAAAGTCACAACTTTTAATTATTGTTGAAGCTGCTTGTCTTGTGTAGAAGACTCCTTTTTTGAGTTCAGTTCAGATGTTGAGAGTTTCATATGTAAACCTTTATATACAGTGGTATGCATCAGCTGAATTCTTTGATATCAAAGTTATGGTAGGTGTTTTTATTTATAGTACAATCTAATACAAAAGTAAGCTAAGCCCAGCCCATTGTGAAGGAAAATGTGCCCTACTTGACTGAACTCTGTAGTCTAAATGAGTGTTTTACTCTTTATCATGTTCACCTTAGGTCAGTTAAATGACCTTGTGAAGCTGAGCATGAACATCAAAGTCTTGTCTTCCTGCACCTCACAGTTGATTTCTAGGCCAGTTGTGTTTTCAGGCTCTTGTTACTGCGCAAGGTAACTAGTCAATTGGTGTTCAGTATTGAGTGGGTGTTTGCAATCTGCACTTAATTTAGAGCTGCTGTGTTTATGGTCCTAGAACTCAAGGATTAGTTTAAAACTCATGAACTGTTTGACACAGTGATACATATTGTATATTTACTTTAGCGGCTCTGTGGGAGAATGTACGGTTAAGAATAGGTGTAAAACAAAGATGAACATGGAAGTGTGCTTGTGATGCATATGAACTACGAATTTGTGGATTTTTCATTTACATATACTGATTATGAAACTAGGGGAGTGGAGTTTGACATCTGTGAAACAGTGGGCTTACATGTCTGTTGCCGAGTGACTCCTGAAACATACAGGTCTTCCTCTTCCAGCTTATACTTGTGTCTGTAAGTTGTTGTGGAATGTGAATAACTATTTCTTCAAGTATGTTTTGTTTTTGTTCTAGGAACCAGAGAAATGGCCACTACTCAATCTGTCTTCACATTTGCTCTCTGCATTTTAATGATAACTGAATTAATACTGGCCACAGAGAGCTATTACAATATCTTAGGAGTTCCAAAAAACGCATCGGACCGCCAGATCAAGAAAGCATTTCACAAGCTGGCTATGAAGTACCACCCAGACAAAAATAAGAGTCCTGGTGCAGAAGCAAAATTTAGAGAAATTGCTGAAGGTAATAATATATGCTAACCTTAGTCTTAATAATTCTATACACAACTTAAATCTGTGAGCAAATGTGGTAACTTGTTATACTCCTTTTACATCTTATTCAGTGAAATCAGATTTATTTTTTTCTCCTTAATTCTACTTCTGTGCTGTCAAATGTCCAATATTGGTATCTGACTTGTTTTTGTGTCTTTGCACATAGGCCTTTTACACAGTTTATGCAGTCCTGCTTCTTAGGCTTTTTGGTTTATGCCTCTTGGCAAAAAATACACTTGGCAGTAGGACAGCTTTAGCCCTAGGAGGTTAATTCTTATCTTTTGATCTGTCTAGTAAGATGTAGCTCAGGATTACTAGGGCTTCAGGGGGACCTAACAACAACCTTCCAGTAACTACGGGGAGATTATAAAAAAAACATGACGGGGTGCTTCAGTGGTTCATGGTGGGAGTACAAGAGACAACAGGTGAAAGAGGTTCAGAGTCATTATAAGGAAAATATTTTTCACCGTGAGGATAGGCTAGTGTTGGAACAGGTGCATAGAGAGGTTCTGCAGGCTCCAACCTTGGAGATATTCCAGAAATGAGTGGATAAAGCCCTGCGTAACCTAGTCTGGTAACTGACCCTACTTTTGAGAAGGTTAGAGACCTTCTAAGGTCACTTCCAACTTCTGAATTATCCTGTGGGCCTAGGAGTGCACCATTCGTAAGTGTTCTATGCTGAAATGTAACGATGGAAGCAAATAATCAAGCACAGAAGACAACTTGCTGAAAAATAGGGTGCTCCTACTTCTGCTCCCTATAGAGTGTTACAACATGCATCTATCTATTCATGTAGTTCTAACTAAGCTAATAAGATTTCTGGGTTTTACCTTGTCTGCAGAACTCTTTTGAAAGAAAGGTGGTTGTTAATGTCATGAAAAGGAGGGACAGTCTTTTTAGATACTTACTGCAGTTGTTAGCTCCTATTGCAGGAGGAACTGGGAACTCTTTAAGTGTTGAATATATAGAATAATTGCAAGCCTTCGACAATGGAAGCATTGAAAATTCTTAATGTTACCAGAACAGGCATATTATCTGTTTGTACCTTGGAACGCTAGTAGCTGTAGTTCTGGATCAAAGATTGGATGAAAAACTAATTCCATTTCAGGTAGGTCCAATCACAAAATCTAGGTTTACTATTGAACTTTTGAAAAAATGGTGATTTGGACATAGGAGAAATTAATTCCCTTTATCTCCTTGATATTTATCTTGTTGCTAGTTGTAACTGCAGTGTAGTTGGAACTCACTAGCTGGCTGGCAAGCAGTTTTGCAGACATTTCACTGTGTTTCTTTGACAGGAATGCAGCAGGCGATTCATTTTGTTAGGTAGAGCTCCTAACTCATCCTTTCTCCTTCAGTCTTTTCTGATTGTCATGTATCATTGCTGTTTTCTTTAAAATATAAACACTAATCTTTATTGCTAGTTAAACTATGTTTTATTAATGTGAATTTTAAATTTTGAGGATATAATTTGCCCTCATAGTATAGCTATTTTTAGTATAATAAATAAAGATTTATTTTGAAACAGCTTATTTTGTTTTGGAGAAAGTTGAACAAATATTGAGCTTGATTGGGCTTGTGTGCTAAATGAAAGCGTTGCTTGAAATTTGTCCTGTTCAGGGAGTGGGAGAAAGTTGTTCTTTGTCTTTGTGGGGTTTTTTTTTTTGGTTGTTTTTTTGTTTTAAATAGGAATGTAAATAAACTTTTGAAACTTTTTTTTTAATGGAAATAGCATATGAAACGTTATCAGATGAGAATAAACGACGAGAATATGATCAGTTTGGCCGTCATGGAGGACAAGGAAATAGTGGAAGCCCATTCCATCAGTCATTTAATTTCAACTTTGATGATCTGTTCAAAGACTTTGACCTCTTTAGTCAAAACTCACGGTCAAAAAAGCACTTTGAAAATCACTTCCGAAGTCATCGGGAAGCTCACAATCGGCAAAGACGTTCTTTCCAAGAGTTCTCCTTTGGAGGTGGACTGTTTGATGATGTGTTTGAAAATATGGAAAAAATGTTTTCGTTTAGTGACTTTGAAAATGCACACCGACATGCAGTGCGAACTGATACCAGGTTTCATGGATCCAGCAAGCACTGTAGGACTGTCACTCAGAGACGAGGAAACATGGTTACTACATATACAGACTGTTCTGGACAATAATGTTTCCTTTCTTTTCATCTCTTTTCTTCTTTCAACATCTTCATAATATTTCTTGGTTTTGTGCTAACATGGAAAAATTCTTCAGACTGTTTGTTCTAAAAAACACTTAACTGCTATAAAGAAATTGTAGATTAAACTAATCTTCAGAGTAGAAAGAACAGGCACTTGGGAAGTGTCTCAGTAACTACTTAGAATGGGAGAGAAGTAATCTCATATGACAGAAAAAAAATCATATATATTTCTCTTTAGTTAACACTTTCCCTAAATTTGAACTTCAACACAAGATACATATTATTAATTTCAGAAATGTAATATAATTTTTTTCGTATTTGCCAGTTCAGGACTGTTTGAGTTACTGGTGCATGGATTGCAGCAGAGGAGATACTTTAATTTTGAAGTGCTGCTTTTTTTATCTTGTCTTTCCAAGTTTTCACTTGCAGTTTTTACCTGATAGGGACTTATTCTACAAATTATCTAATTTACTCAAAATACCAGAAATATGATTTACTTGGGTCTTAGTTACTCTGTCCAGCATTGCAAATGTGTTAATAAAAAAACACTATTTGAAGTTGGAAAATAACAAGAGGGAATATGTTAAGATTGTGCTTCACCTGGGAGTATGATGTAGGAATTACTTTTACTTCCAAATAGCCAGATTTCATTGGCCTGAAAAGATTTTAGGATTTGAATAACCCTTGACGTATTTAAGGGATGTATGTAATTTTTTGCGCGTACGAGGTTTTGGTTTTTTTTCTTTCAAAATACAAATACCTCTTTAACAAGGTTTGGAAGAGCATATAGAAAACACTCTTCATTTTATGCTTATTATATTACCATGTGTGCAGTGTGGTTTCCATAGCTCAGTTTATTGAACTTAAATACTCCTCTGTGCTCTTGTGAACTTAAGCTTGCCTACAGATTCCTAGTGTTTCTGGAAGTTTCTAAATAAAATATAGATAGATTGTGTTTAGATTGACAGGCTTATTACCTGTCAGGAGGAATTTTTCAGCATTGCGATTTGAAAGGTAAATTCTTACCATAAACACAAAGTAAACCCGAGAATTACAATTGTATTTATGTAATGCCTTGTGGTGCTTACTTTGCTAATCAGGACAGTACTAATAGGTATCAGTTTCAGCACCATGGAAACCCATAGCCTGTCTATAAACTATTCAAAACTAAAAAAAAAAAACGACAAAAAAACCCAACAAAACCCCAACCAAAAACCACACCAAAAAACCCCACAATAAAACTTCAGAACACTTGAACTGCTGTCAGTCCAAAAGTTTGGAGTTATTTTTTCACTAGTAATACAGGCTTAGTATATTAAATAAGTTCCCCTTAGAGTTTACTGTCACCCACCTATTCCTGTCCCTTTAGAACTGTGAGATAAGAATTTACCTTTCGGATTGATTGGATGAGCAAAACAAGCATTTTAAAGAGCAGTGTTCTAAATAGGCTTTGAGTTCTTAAAAATCTTTATCAAAAGAGATTTAACTCTTTGCTTCAAAAATGGGTATTGAAAGCTGCCTATTTGCTAAGTAACTTTAACCTTCCCTTCAAAGGCGTATGTTATTGCTTGTTCAGTTTTCATTCACTAAATACTTGGAATGGATTGTTGCATTGTATTAAGTGCTTTTTCTTTTCCATGTTCTTCTTTATTTATTAATAGACTAATACCTCATATATGGTCTTTATAAAAAGCCAGTAATTTGTGCAAGATTATCGGAATGTGCAATATTCTTATAGTAGGAAAAATGCTGGAGTGAGTGTGTTTTATTTCCACCCTTTTTCTGTGTAAGTAGAGATTGTTACTTTCTTCTGTATAATTAATGTATGATTCAACCAAAAGTTCTAATTCACGTAGATTTCTGCATTTTTTAACATATTCCATCAGTCCTGTGCATCACATTATCTGCCTGTGTCATATCATATGGGCATCCAAGTGAAAAAATTACTGAAGTTCTGAATTACTTTCACAAATACCAGGTTTTTTTTAGAGGGCATTTCTGATGCATTTGAGGATAATTTTTTATGCTGGTAAGATTTCAAAAGGATGTGGTCTTTAGTATGAAATGTAAGAGAGTATTAGCAAATGTCACTTAGGTATGATGATTGCTGGAACTTAAGAGGTGGGAGGCAACTCTAGAAGCAGGATGCAAAAGTAAAATGTTAATACCTTTGTTAATCTAGTGAGTATTTTCTTATATGTGGAAACAGCCCAAAGAGCAGTTCTTAAGTGTGGGAGAAGGAATATGAAGTTCCTTCTAGAAGCAAACCTTTGACTTCTCCAAAGGTAGTTTTCTCCAGTTACGAACTTGGGTCCATTCCCTAATCCTGAATTAGAGGAATAACAGCTAAAATGAGCTCTGTAAAGTGTAGGAAACACAGCCACCCCTAAGACTTAAGTCTGTTTTCAGTGACTGTATGAGTTCACCATCTTTTAGGCTAAGCTTTTAGGTGAAAATTAAGGGTTCTTGGCTGCTTCTAGGTTAGCTTCCCCTCTTTAAGGATGATTTAGACTTTATTCATATAGAGTGTACTTGTTTGCCTTAACTTCTTGAAGTTAAAAGTATGAAACGGATAATAAAATGATAGGTCTGCTAGTTTTCTAGCTGATAGTACCTTAAAAAGACTTCTGCCTAGTCAATTTTTATCTGCTTCCATATTAGTTCTCTTAATGGCTTGTCACAGGAAGACCAACAAATGCTTCGTATTATTCCTGCGGCTTCTCCAAGTGACCTTTCTGCTTGGTTTGATTGTTGATCCAAGGTCAGATCTTAGGGAGAGCTTGTCATTAGTATTGTGGAGTCTAGTGTATGGCTATCCGTATGATTTTCTATGATTGGTACGCTTTGAGGAGACTTTAGGTGAAGAAATTTGGGCAGGCTTTCCTCAGCCAGCAGTCTGCAGTTTCATGGCTATCAGAACAGAAGCTTGCGAAGTACGTTGCGCTTCTCACTTATTCATAGCTCTTGCACATTCTTCTCCTATTTATAGTGATGGCTTCATGGCAGGCTCGCCAGCGGAAGTCTTGATACAACCTTCTGACACCCCTGACTTCAGAAGCTTAAGTGCCATCTTTGATCTCCTTATCTTGTGAAAAGACTCAGCAAAACCTATTTTTTTGTTGTGTGAGGGTGAAAAATACAATTATACAATTTTTTAAAGGCATTTATGCATATGTAACTCCAAATGGTTGAGTTTCTGTAACTTTACCAAAATTAGTGTTTTTTTCATGTTTGTTTTTTCCCAGTATACTTTTGAAACACAGTATCTAGTGGAGATGAAAGTACTGTAAACTTAATTAGGGTACCATTACATTAAACATGTGACAACTGTTTGTGTGTGATGTCTTTTTTTCTTTTTTCTTTTTTTTTTTTTTTCCAAGATGTAGATAAAGCCAGATTCAAGTGGGTTGTGTGACACTTGTGTTTTATGGAACATTTTGATCACTACATTTTCCCTGAAAGGGTTGATGGGGTTGGTGGGGGGAAAGGAGTGGGGTTGAAAGAAATTGACTTAATTTTACCTGGTTTGGGTTTTTTATGCCTGTAAGCCAAGTAGACAAAAAGCCTGTGCAAGAGGACGTTTTTCTGAGAGGCAGTGGGTGTAAGAGCTGAAAGCCTCTGCTTTGAGCTGCCCTGGCTCTGCCTGCTGTCTGTGCTCTGACTGCCCTACCGAGCTGCAGGGGAGCACTACGGTGTGGATTGGCCTGGGTTGCCACTGAAAAGTGCAGTGTCTGAAGTCAAGCTTAGGATGCTGTTGTGCTGGTGTGAAAGCTGACTCCAAGACGCTGCTTTAAAGTTCCTGTTTTCTGGGTCTGATCCTTAGAAGGTAGAGGGTATAAAAATGTTGGGATTCTGTATATCTCATTGGGCTGTTTCTCATTAGAACAGTCTTCCCTGGAACCTAAGCAAATCTGCCATTTTAACCATGCAAAGCAGTTTTCTCCAACACTTTTAGTCCTCAAAATGTGGAAGATCTGTATTATACTTCTATGCTGAGGAGTGTAGGGTTTTTCTAATTATTTGTAAATTGAAAACTTACATCAGAAGTGCCTGTTGGAGTTGAAACAGAGGCCTTGTGCAGAGTACCTTGACTGTGCTGTGTATGGGGCTCATTTCAGAATAAATGCTGTTGAGAGGATCGTTTTGCGCTGGTGTCTGATGTGGTTGAGCCTGACTGGCCTGCCCTTGGGTAGTGAGTGATTCGTACAGCCCTGCTGCTAACTTCGGTGGTGTGGGCACCTGTTTCTTTAGGGACTGGACAGAGACCAGCTGCATAGAGGCTACTTAGCAGTTGTGATGTCAATTGACTTGTCAGTCCCTCCTAGCGTGAGTCTGAATCAATTCTAGGTTAAGGCTATGATTCATCCTTGATTCCAGTTTGTAAAAAAAAAAACAACCAACCAAAATGCAAAAAACCTTTGAAGTGATGTACTCCAAAGCTCAGGCACAGTGGAAACCAACATTTTATATGGGGCATGTTACCTACTGAGCAGTGGCGTTAGATTCAACAGCATTTATTTTAAGAACAATGGTAGCACTGAAATGAACGTTACTGCTTATGTCATTCCCACTGTAGCTGCAGTTGCACCAGAAGGTGCTGCAGAGTTGCTCCAGTCGGTAGGGATGGGTGACTGCAGTGTTCTGTGAAGGCTTTGGGACACTAGCTGGAGATGGTGGGCCATCTTCTCCAAGCAGTTGTTCTAGGACAGTCCAAGGAATGAACATACACCTGGTATCAATTTATATATATATATATTCGCTGTTGGGGTTTTTTTTTGGGGGGAGGAGGAGGAGGGAGGGCTGTGGGTTTTATTTACTTCTTTTGACTTGTGTTGTGAGTCAGTTGAGAGTTGTGTGTTTCTCAAGGGTGGCAAAACCCGATGCAGTTCTCAAAGGTAGGTGCCTGACCCATCTTTGCTCAGCCTGACAAGTGTTCTGCAGCCACGGGCAGGGGTGCTGGTGGTAACCTTGATCAGTGGTGCAGCTGTGGAGCGCAAGCCTGACCTCAGAGCTGTCTACTCCGGTGAGGGTGTGTGGGGTGTTCCTGTTGTGTGGGCCTGATGTTTGGGCTTTGCAAATACTGCCCCGGGCTCTTTTGACTTGCAGGTACAAGTGAGACTAAGTTGATGAGTGTTTGGGGAAGTGGATCATCTTGTGTTGAGTTTTTTTGATTGACTGGAGTACTTTGACAAGGAAACCAGAGTGGAGAGAAGGGAATGAGGAAATCAGTAAACCAGTGCTGTCTGAGTTAAGGTAGAGAGGACCTCTGTCAGTCACTCATTTCATGAACATCTTGTAGGGGCTTTAATGTCCCAAGTCCTAAGGTGAAGAACTGTGGCTAGCATACATCTGGAAGGCAGAAGCAGAGACAGTTATGGGCTGGATGCAATAATCATTCATCTAGAGATTGAAAGTTCATCCAGAGGAACTGGATGAAATAATGTTTGCAATGATTGCTCTGGTGTTAGGGTTCATCCAGCTCCTTATGCCTCACAGCACTCCCCACTGCATGAGGATGGCAACCTCTACCCTGGGGCTTCTCCAGGAAGCAGTCAGGATGAAAATAACTGTTCCTGTTTCAGGACCTAGATGAAGTATTTATGTGGCCCTCTGTTCTCCAGGTATGGCTGCCTGACTAGGGAGTGTGTGGTGGCGGTGGGGAATTGGCTTGGCTCCAAAGAAAGACCAGGAATTGTGGAAGATCTAGGTGATATAAGCACTCACGGTGTACTTTGGTTTCCAAAACATCAATCTCCTGTGATGCAAAATGGAAGATGGTTTTAATCCTATGAACTGTGGGGCAGACAGTGTGTGTAGCTGTGAGACCTGGAGTAACTTCAGGGATGCTACAGATGTACTGTAATATAGATGAGCAGCAGGATTGTGTCCACAGCCTGATCTGGGTGTGGAGGTTAGGGTGTTGTCTCAGAGTCCAGGACATCTGCTGTTCAGTGTGGATGGGGTCAACCTGTTCTAGAAGCACAGCATGTTGAGTAGTCCACATCAGCTGGCCCTGGTGCTATACTTGTGTTGCTGTCTTCTGAAACTAGTTTCCAGTTTTACATTGAAGCCTCTTGTTAGGCCCTGTGTTACTAGAATTTTACCTAGAAGTGAGAGAAGACATTTTAGATGGTTACTTGTTGATGATCCTGCCTTCATCTCCTGCTGGCATGGAAGCGAATATGCTGATTTTGATTCAGTCTTTGTGATTTAATATGTACATTGGTGACATGAAAGTTGTTTTTGTAGGGGTCTTTGGCCTGTCAAGCAGCTAACCCATGCTTGGGTTGATGGTTCTGCAACCTCTTGGTCGCTCAGACTTGGAGACAGGTGTGGAGGCGGGGCAGATGGAGTGCTCCATGTGTTGCTGGGATCAGCGTGCAGATGTCATCACTTGTTACAAATAAGTGAAATAATTACCTGTGTAGGTGGAGCATATCTACAGCTTGCTTCTGCTAGGAGCTGAATGCAGAGCTTGTGGCTTGTTGGTAGAAGTGTTATTAAAATCAGGAAACGCATTGTCTCCTCTTCTTATACCCCTCTCCACCTGTGTTTTTTTCTCCTTTTGATGTCCCGGGCTCTACTCTGCTCCAGTCCTTCTAGTTTTCCCATTTGGCAATGGCTATAGTTATTATACTTCTGCTTGCTTTGCAGGTCCCTGTCAGTTCATTTTAGTCTGTGCATACAAAAAACATTTTGCAACCCAATGACATTTTTTTGAAATGGTAAAATCCTTTTCAGTGCAACCTAATTTCCTCCAGTCTGTCTTTCTCCATGTCCTGTTAAGTTAGCGAAGTACACAGAACGGGCTTTTGTACTGGTTTTCTCCCTTTATTCTGTCTGTGGGAGGACAAATGATAACCAATCTCACATAAAGCGAGACAGGTGCTGACAGATGAGATCTTACAGAAAATCTGCTGATATAAATTTAACCTACAAATGTTTTTGAAAAAAAAAGTAGAATTGACCTGGCAGAGTGAATTTACTTTTGATCAGCAGTGATCAGCAGGTTGCATGATAACCTTGAAGGTTAAAAATAAAAACAAATCCCCAACCCAGCCCCAAACCAAAACAAAACCGCCTACTTTGGTGAGTGTGTAGACTAACTCGAGCAGGCTAACTGTTTTTTCTTACAAGATTTCTTCTGTGTTGATGGAAACAGAACTTTTAACACATGATAAATAACCAAGGATCTGTAAGAGATGCTGGAAGGAGGTGGCTGGAGCGCTTAGACCTTCACAGGCAGCTTTACACTTGCTTAAAAACAAGGATTTATTTCAATTTATGGGCACCTGACAAAAGCAGCATACGGCACTTCACAAAGTTATCCCCTTGTCAGCTGAGTTTTATTAACTGTTTCTAAGTCCTGTTTTATGTCTGCCCACATCCAAGGTATTTGGATCAACTTACATGTCCTTCACTGGCTATGAGAATGCAAGTAGTTAACTGTGAGTTATTGCTGCTTAGGCCCACAGTAACTTATTAGATACTCATAATTCAGTCACGTGTTTGAACCCTGACCTGATTTACCCATGGTTACATAAATAATCTGAGATAGAGCCATGAAGAGAGGCCAGGTTTCTTGGCTTTTGATGTTGTACCCTTATAATGAAGTTATTTTGACTCTACTCAGTCAGTTCCTGCCTCCTGAATCAGTGTCAAATTAACATGCTACATCAGGTAATGTTTTTGGCTATGTTACAAAACATGTTCTGGGTATGCAAAGCTTTGATCAAAACATCCTTCTTCTGTTGTGATGAAGGTGAATCAGGAACTACCTCTGTTTTATGTTGATAGTAGTGTATTTTTTCACATGTGAATCTTTAATGAAGAAGATAAAGCTGGTTATTTTCGCATCTGTGGATTAAAAAGGATGCTGATGGAAAAAAATGCAAATGCAACAAGACGGTATGCTTGAAAAAAGGGTGGATTGTGCCATAAATGATGAGTAGGTGTGGAGAATGGGCGATTTGTCACAGAGCATCACAGCTGCCCAGTAATTGGTCGTGATGTGCCAAGGGGAGTGCATTTGAGAGAGGGAATATGGCTGCATTATTGCATTTACATGCTGCAGGAATCATGTGGATATACATCATTTATGCCTGTATGTACCGTTTCCAGTAGGTGGCTGACTGTCACTTCACACTGAATAAATACTATAAAATATCAGCTGTCACACCTCATGAGAACCACAGTCTATTGCAACAATATCATAAATCTGTTTACTTGCTGTCCATAAAGCCTAAGTACCACAGAAATGTACTCCTCTATGAAATAAACAACAAGCCATCCTTTAGTGCATTTTTTTTTAAGCCATACAATTCTTTTCAAGGCAAATAAATATACAAATTAAGCTCAGAAAATATATTCGTCACCTGACACATTTTAGAAATAGAGACTTGTTTCCTGTGAACATGCTTGAAGGTTTTGCTCCATTTCAAATCTCAAAAAACAGCAAGCAAACATGTACTCAAAATGCTGACTGGGAGAAAGGTGGTTGTTTTGGTTTGGGGATTTTTTTCTTTGTTTTTGTTTTCAGAAATCAATTGACATGCTGTTCTTTATGTAGACGTTATGTTTCTTCTTGCTGGAACTGTTACAAAGAACTGTTGTAAAAGGGGAAAAAAATAGTCCTCAAAATTTTGTTGCATAAAAATATGATAGAACAGCTATAAGAGTGATATCTTCACAATTATTTCTTGTAGAAGTAAATTAGCAATATCAGTGAATATTGTAACTTCCTGTGGAATAGTGATGTCCTGTGGAACAAAACCTGTCGTAGTTGCTCAGCTGAGCTGTATGAAGTGGAAGTGGACATAAACCAATATTAAAAACTTGAAAGAGGAAAAGAACAAGATTGGCCAGTTAAGGCAGATATAATTGTGGAAAAATTATTTGAGGTGTTTTCCCTGTGCAGGGTTCTCAAGTGTGGCTTTTATAACACACTGAAACAAAACATCAGTGATACTGTGTCAGATTTATCTTGTATTTATTATATGGCAAGTAATTCTGATGCTTCACGTCTTAGGAGTGTTTTTGAGAAACTTTTGAACAGCTTGGATGATTGAACAATTAAGTGGCAAATGGAATTCAAAGTAGATGAATGTGTAGTGATGTTCATGGGGTAAAGTGAGAAATAACAGGCCTAGATGTGACCGTTACCATTGACCAGACCTTGTAGCTGTAGGGAACAGGTCCAGGAAAACATCAGCTCTGTGCTTAGGGGCAATGAGCAAAGCAAACCACGTTTTAGGAAGGAGTAAACAACAAAGAGAACATCATTATGCCACCTTATAAATCCATGGTTTACCTGTCCCTTGACTCCTGTGGTCAGCTCTGACCCCCTTACGTTCAAGACACCATATTAGAACTGGAAGGGATTTGGAAAATGACAGCAAGGATAATTAGATGGAAGGGTTTGCATAGGAGGATTCACTGGAGCAGATAAGCATTCTTCAGCCTTGAGAAGTGGCTGGGGGCAGGGGGTATGCAGACACCTGTAGTCATCAGTAGTAATGAGCTAATGGGTAGGGATTGACTGTTCACTGTCTTTTGGGCTACAAGGACCATTCAGTTCCAGGAAGATAAGCAGTTTGTCATGCAAGAGATGGTAGACTTACAGAACATGCAAAAAAAATAGGGTGCTGACAAGACTACAAGATAGATTCAAGGTGAAACTGAACAAATCTTGGAAGAGTTTTCTGTTGGGGTTTAATAAACAGGTAAATCTCTTCAAGCTCAGGAATTCCCCAAGAAGGAAATATTTGGAGCTGTGGGGGAAGCAGAAGGGAAAACCACCAGACGTGCTTACCCCGTGCTAATTTTCCTAGGTGTTCACGTACTGGAACGGTTGGAGACAGAGTACTAGATTTGAGCTAGTGCAGACATGCCTATGTTTTAAGACATACTATATTTAAGTTTGTTAATTGTTCTGTTGCTTTTTGTGATCACCTTCTAGCTTGTTTGTATCTCTTCTAGCAAGCGTAGTCTTGCTGGTGCAGTCCTGCTCAGCAAGATGTGATGTTCTCTGTGCAGATACAGTTCTGTCTTCTGTTACTCCTGATTCTTTCTGTACTATGGTTTTTCAGGACAAATTCTGACTGCATGCTTAGTGTTATTCATTAATGTTCTTTATTAGAACAAAGAACTTCAGTTGTTCTCTTGTTCGCCCATGTTAGTAATTTCTTACAAGCTAGACTACTATGCCTGCTCTTCTGAGAGCTAGATTATAAAATAAATGGATAACTGGAAGTGATACAATCTGAATTATACAGGTCAGAATTAAAGAGAGAATTAAGTAATTAGATCAAGAGAAAAGAAAGGCAGATATATTTAAAGGAACAGTATAAGAAATTGAGTCTTATTTGCATTCCTCATCTTTTTTTACAGTTTGCTATGAAAATGTATATGCAGGAGTATAGAAAATCCACAACAGAGATTTGTTACATATCATGAGCCAATTTGACACCCAGGTCCTGGCTTGCAAGTCAGACTGTCATGGAGAAGGTTTGGTCAGTGAACTATTACTTACGTAAAACAACTTCAGCTAATTTGGAGAGGCCAGCAGCTAGGATGGGCTGCAGCTTCCTCAGTAAGTAGTAAGATATGTTCAGAAGTCTTTACCATATGTATCTCTTAGAATTACATGCATGTTGTATTCTCCCTGAAAAGCCAAATATATGAATAAAAATGCTTCTCAGAAAAGATACCCTGGGTTCCAATCCACTTTTGTAAAATATCTTCTCTTCTACTTGGTTAGTTTTATAAAGGCTGGGGATTGTTCAGGGACACCTGAGATCATCCCCTCTTTTTTTCTTGCTCTTCCACAAACTCATACACAAACACGGACACACACTCAGAGTATCTTGTGCTGCTGTTATGAGCAACAGCGTGCTCTCCGAGTCTGTACCTCTGTGACCGAGCTGCAAGCACAGATACAGCCATACATAGCTGTGAGATACGGGGAGCACAGTCAGATCAAAGGGTGCCCTGTCCTCCTTGCCATCCAGAATTAGTGTTTGTTTTGAGAGAGCAGCAAAGCAAGAGTGAACTGAGTTCCCGGTCACAGATATGTCCTAACCTAAGAATGGTGGAACAGAGGTGGAGAAATTCCAGCTACCAGTGCAATAATGCTGTGTCAGGAAGGATTTCTGACAATAGATATTTATTTTTTTTCCCTCAAGATTCAGTTATTTATCACAAGCTGCAGTTGTAAGAAGTTAATCCTCTAGGCACAGAAGGGGAGTCAATGTTTACCAACCCTGTAGCTAATGACATGCTGGAAGGGCTCAGAATGTTTTTACTCAGAACAGCACAGTGACACAGTAAAGACCTGGAAAACAGACAGCAAACTTTGCTTTAGATACGCAGCCAGCTCCAAGGGAGAGATTCTTGGCTCTAAGAAAGAGATTCTTTGGAAGTTCATTTGGCATTGCTATTGCTTGCTCTTTACCAAGACTCAACCTGTCATCATCTGGACTACGGGGGGAAAATAATCAACACTGGCTTCTAGAGGGGTTACCTCGTGGGAATTAGGAGTAAACAGTCTCTGCATGCTGGGTGTAAGTAAGTAACATCTTCAGCTCTACTTACCCTTGAGCCTGGAGCTAATTGCAGGGTTGGGCAAGGGAGGTAGAGGACTGAGAAACACACTAGGCAAGGATCCAGCTGTTCGTGGTCACTGCCAGTTCTTCTGGTTACTCAGAACAAGACTGGTAGGATTTAAGAAAAGCCCTGCAAGGTTGGTCATAAGGGTGGTTGTTTAGAAACTCTTCAGTCGCAGTGAAGAAATGAGTGGTGGCTGCCTTGACTTAATTTAGTTTAACAGACAGTGGAATCTTTCAATGAAAAGACTTCTATGATCTAGTTTTTCTTTCCTTAGACAAGGGGTACATGATTATTCAATTCCATGTGCCAGAGGATTTAAATACAATGAATGATTTATGAGAGTTTGGGCAGTTCAGGGCCTTTTCTCAAGGGCATTGTAAATTGGTCGGGGTTACTTCCATGTAAAGTATGGTGGAGAACTCTCAGGTCATAGCAGTCTGATGGGGCCAGAAAATTTGTGAGTCACAGGGAGCAAGGTTGGGAACTGATAAATTAGCTGAATATCATAGTCAGCCCCTGTCTCCTCAGCAGGAGTATCTATCTTTGTAACACTGTAGTTGTCTGGAAAGACAGGCAGGTGATTACGAGTACCTCTTGCAGCAAGGTTTTAGGAAAATGTATCTGTTAAAAATGATGTAAATTGGAGGTGAGGGTAGCAGTAAATGAGATGGGGAGGGGCTACAGCCTGACATCACATCCCCACTGAATACAAACTGTCCAGGAAGGAAGGAGTCTGTGTTCTTCCTGCACTTGCTGGTAGCTCTCAGATTAATAGTTAAGCCACCTCCTTGGCACCATACTTTTGTCTTTGAATGGCAAGGATAGTAATTGTGTCTCCTTTCTGATTGTCTTTTAGTGGAAAAAGCAGCGTGCTTTTGAGGCAGCACAGTTCATGTGGGATCCACCTGGACAGCAGTGGGGGCAGGAGCCCCTGTCTCAGGGCAGGTTTGGTCCATTAGCACCGTTGCTGGACTTCCAGAACTTCTCCTTAGCAGAGGAGACCGCTCTTAGGTGCCCTTATCTGGCTGGTTAAGGTATGAGGATGTCCTTCAGCATCTTCTTCAAAGAGCCAGAAAACCAGCCAAGTCCTGCCTGAATGCCTTCCTTGCCAATGGAGCCTGAGCATGGTAGGTGGTGTATGTGGGTGTAGAGCTGGCTAGAAAGAGGTAGGAACAAGTCTCAGAGACTTGGAGAAAATCTGAATTCTCTCTTTTAAATAATTCTGTGTGAGATGAAAAGACAGGTTGTTTAATTCTTAGTTTTATTATAAACTAATGCTTCTCCTAAGAGAGGTAATTTCCTTCTATAAAAATAGCTTTCCTTAGCACTTCAGCAATGAAAGGAGAATTATCCTCAGTACTTCTGGATTTGCACTCCGGACTAATGAGAGATTAAAACTAGATTCTCAGCGTATTTTCATACATAACTTTGTGTGCTCCCAGTAGCTTTCCAATCCTGTTTGGTTTAGAAGGACCATTTGAATGCATTAAATTGTTTGCTAAAGTTGTAACCGAGGAAGTGATCCACAACAAGGAGGTGGTCCAAACACTCCTGAACTTTCTGGCAAGACTAACTTCAAAACTTTCTGGAATCAAGGGCATGACCTGGCAGCCGATGGAATTAGCAACAGAGCATTCAGCAGCAAACTCTTCAAACGTCTCAGGCACAGGTTTACTGCCAACTCTCTTTTATCAACTTCAGAGCTGCAATACTTTCAAAAGAGAATGGACCATACATAGATTTAAAATGCTGAAAGGTAACACTGAAAAAATTGATTTCTTCCCAATCCCTCACTGCAGCTTCACACACAGAAAGAACACGCAGTGCATCTGCGCAGGCTTCAGCAGCGCATTCGGAATGTAAAGACCCCCAGCCTGAACTGTGCCAGCGCTGCCTTGAGTGTAGTCCAAGGAGGTGAGTTAGAAACGGGGTTGTCCTGTTTTTCTGCTCCTGGTTTCTGGAGATCAGCCAGACCTTGGCATACTTGAAAGCAATTAGGGAAAACAAAACAAAACAAAAAGCAGGTCAATGTAACATTGCTGAGAGCCTGGCACGGGCCATTTATCGTCTGAATTAACCTTTCACACCTTGCCCTACTGAGACAACATCATTTTTTCTCTTCTGTGTGAGGAGAACCTGGGAACAAATGGTTGCTGAGGCCACGCCAAAAACCGAGAAGGCAAAACATGAACCTATTCCTGGAGGGCGAGGTAAGAGTCAAGCTGGGGCATCCTGTCTCTGAAAGACTCTGGAAGCACTGCTACAGTGAGGAATAAACCTGGCAGGCCTGCGGGTACCGAGAGCCAGCTCTGCCTGCCTTTTGTTCTCTTCTGTCCGTGGCAGCTAAAATCAACACCGCATAAGAAAGGTAATGAACCAGGAGCTTAACTAATTACTGAGCCTCTGCTGGTGAAGCCGCATTACTTTGTCTAACCCCACACTCCCTGTAGTGGCATTCTGCTGCTGCCAGGTCTGAAAAACGTGAAGTGCCAGCAGCGCTCTTCTCTACATTAGCGAAGAGGAGGTTGTTGATGCAGCTGTATTAAGCTGGAGGAGGAAAGGGAGGGGGAGGTGGGTGAGACTCTGCTTTTGTGTCTCCAGACACAGTTATATCGGCAGAAGAGTATCAGCTTTCAAAGTGAAAGTTGAAAAGTAAAGGAGGATCAGAATTAAAACACACAGTATTTTCTGAGGAGATTTTTAGATTAAAAATACCACATTTTGTTACAGATGGAATGGGCGGTTTTAGGTCTCATATAGGGTGTTTCAATGTAGTTATCTGGTTACTAGTTGTGCAATTTTAAATCAGGATTTAACGTATTTAATGCTTTGCAAAAAGTCTGAAAAACTGAAACTGCAGGAAAACAGCATTTTTAACGTTTCACCACTGGATGGAGACAGCACTCTAAAACTTGTAATTACTAATGGGAGTGTAACAAAATTCCTTGTGGTAAAGAGATTGAATAGATTAGTAGACATTGCAGCAACAAACAGTGGAGCACCAGCTAGATTTATGGCAGAAAATGTATTGAAGGAACATCTTTTAGATTTGTGCTTGACCTATTTTTATGGTGAGGAATGAAGACATTTAGTTTAAAAAAATGAATTCCACTTCTGGCTCCGCACAAAGCTGCGATGACACAAACCAGCAAGAAACAAGGAAGGTAAAGTGAATCTTTCTAGGGTCCTCCTTATCTTTTCCCAGGTCACAGTATTTTTTTCCTGACAGGAGGATTCTTCAGCATTATGAGTCTGGCCTTAAGGGCTTGATGCTGCTGGTGACAGCTGAGTTTGCCCCAGCCATGGTTGCAGTGGATGTCTTGGTTGCAGTGCAGATGCTTCCCTCACTCAGGGACAGCAGGGAGGCAGTCACTGGGTGGGAAGCAGCAGCAGAAGCAATTCCCACCAGCCTGCAGGTTGGTAGGAAGTCTTCAGAAATCATTGCAGTTCAGGGGCGAGTGTACAGATGGGGGAGGGCCTGCCCTGTTAGGTTTAATTTCTTTCCTTGTGTATGTTACAGCATTTTTCACATTTTCTTCCTTCTTTGTGTGTGTGTGTGTGTGTGTGTGTGTGTGCGTGAGAGAGAGGGAAGGAGGGAAAGCCTGTGGTGGTTTTTAGCCCAGTCTCATAATCACACTGTGCTTTTCTGTTGCCAGCAATAACTTTTGAATTTGTTGGATGAATTGAAGATGAATTAAATGAACCAGAAGATAATTATATTCTTATAAACCCTGTGGAAAGAGCCAGCCAGATAGCCTGGAGACTGTTGAAGTGCCCTGACTGAAGGAAGGGCTGAAGTGTGAGCTCATGTATTAGAGAACCCACCCTGGAGAGAGCTCTTGTAAGTGCCCCTTCCCTGGGAGAAGCTTTAATCAGAGTTTGCAGTCAACCACAAGATGAAAATCCATGGGCAACCAGAAATCATTCGTTCAATAAACACTAGAACTTTTCCTTAAAAGCAACAAACAGAAGAGTTGACCTATACTCCATTGCTATCTCTCCTCTGCATCCAGGTCACAGAGTCTGTACAGAGTTTAAAAGCTGAGAATTTTCACAAATAAAAGCAGCAACAAAGAAAATAACCTCCACCGAGGCTGATTTGTCATGTGTCTGCTTGTTATATTCAGGAGATGTATTTTCAGACAGCTCTGACAATGCACAGTGGTTAGTGAAGCTCTTTGGGGAAAGGGCATGGGGAAGGGGGTCGAACAGAAGAGTGTGTGACAGCTGCTCATGTATGCCTGTCACTTTTGTTCCCCAAACACAATATCTGTTGGAAAAATTATATGCTGATTTACATGAAAATGTCTTAGTTTTCTCTGAAATCAAGCTTTCAAGTGTAATTCCTTTGCCTGCAGCCAAGTGTGATGTAGTTCTTTAAGAATAGATCCTTAAAAGGTATTTAGGTGACCTACTCCCGGGTGAAGTTCTCTGCCTAACTTCACCACCCAGGATCCCCAGGGAGGCGCCTGACTTACGGTGCTGACATAAGAAAGCTGGTCAGTTTGATGAGCAGAGTCCTACACTGCTACAGAGAAAGGTACCCTGTTCAGGCGTGAGGGGGAGCCGACCTTCTGCAAGTAGGTTTTGTTTACGGTGACAGACAGATGTTTGCAAGCATGTGCCTTGCTATTTACTTATTAGACTGTTCAGCTATTGGATATGTTCCCACCTCATCTGTTATTCATCTGGTATGCTGCTGTTTGCAGAAAGAGGTGAATCCAGAAAGTTTTGAAAACTAGCTTTCCCTCACTATGTTGGAGAGTGCTGTGACTTGCAGCAGGCTTAGATTAAAGGGAACCAGGCTCAGTTTTCCTGCCCACCATACTTTTTGCTGTTTTTGAGGAAAGCCCTGATGTGAGAGCTGGTCAGGGAGGGATATGCTGTTATATAGCCATTCAGTGTGAAATTATGGACTATGGCTTTTGTCAGGGGTAATAGACTTTGCTTCAGAGAAGAAGCCCTCTGAGGGAAGAAATATGTCAAAAGCCAAACACTGCTCTAGGTGCTCGGTATGGGAGCAGGAAGATTTAGTAGATGGAATTAAAAGGCTAGATTTAGACATGAGAAATGGAAGGAGAGGCAGACCAGGAACATCAGGAGCATGTGCTTATAGTGATGATGAGCATAGATAGGCTGAAAATGCATTATAAAAAATTATTTACATGATTGGCAGAGGTAATACCAAAGCCAGGGCTCTGAGCAGTGAAAGGCAGCACAGGCTCAGCCCGTGGTGGTGGTGAGACATGATCTGCAAAATAGTGTAGGAGCTTGCAGGTGATTATCTGTGACAATTGGCATGGATCTAAATGTTAAACATGTCTTATTTTCCTAAGCCCTCTTTCCTGCTCCCATATTGCCTCTGTAGCTTTTTGTAACGGGTATGTGTGATGAACAATCTATCGGTCTCCTCTTCAACTTTGCTTCCTGCAGCAACTTACAGCTCCACAGACACCACATAGGGTGCCGCATAGTCAGACATACTGGTTCTGCTCTGTAGGATTCCAGGTGATTGTGGGGCAGTGTCCTGGTGTCCCTCTGAGTGTGCATTCCGCCATCGCTCCCCAAGTGCCAAAGGCAGAGCTGAATATTCTCAGTTCTCTGCTGCTAGACGTCCTTTCATGCCAGGCTAGTGTCACAAACCTCCACTGACAGCTGGCTTCGCACTGCTTAGCCAGGGCCAGGTAATACTCTGGGCTAAATCCACGTACAGGAGAGCAGGTACTTATGTACAGGTATGGTTTCTTTGCTGATCCATCCCTGTGCTGGAGCACTGGTACAAGTGCCAAATAGACTTATGAAAATTTCCCTCCTCATAAGGAAGGTCAGAGACCTTGTCTATAAAACAGTGGTAACTTGCCATTCGCTGCTCTTTCTCCTGATGTAGAAATGCTAGCAAATGCGCAAGGAATTTGTCACTAGCATCATCCATAGCATGGGATTCTAAATCAACCATATCTGGTTCCCCCTCAGCTTTTGCTTCCTCCAGCCTGGCCCAGATCCATCAATTGCAAAAAGCTTCCCTGTCTCACCAAATGACCACTCTGCATGATTAATCCTCAGGCCACAGCCATGAAGTGATCTGTCAGACCCATGGTTGTCCCGCACCTTCCAAACAATCTCAGCCAGGCAGCATGCCAGACTGATTAAGAAGTTTGCTTTGGCAAACAGAAAAAACTCTGATTTTTGTGCTAGAGGGGGAAAAAAAAAGAACAATTTTTCACACAGAAAGCTAACCACAGGTTTTATTGGAGTCTAGGATGCATCCACATGTACAAACAGCTAGGATATCATGAGTTTGCAGACAATAGTGTAGCAAGTGGACATCTGCCAGATGAGTTGTACCAATTATCTTTTCTATTCATATCCTCTATTAGAACTAGATACTTAAGCCAAATTTTCCTCTCAGTAATGCAAAAGGAGAGAGGGAGACCCAGTAATGTCTAATAACTTACTGCTTAGTGTTCTGAAACAGTAGGATAAGTCCTACTGATGACATCCAGGTATTCTCTCTTACTTAAAGGCCTTCCTGCTTTGCTTTGCGCTGGATCTTCAGGTAACTTATTAAGCAGTGCTACCATTTCAGCAGTTTTCTGCACAATGCATGATGAGAACATAGGCCTCGGCATGCGTAGTGGCCTGTGTGACATGGTAACAGCAGGACAACGTTCTTGAAAACCTCCATGACAGCAGAAGTGAATCTGGATGCCCAAAGAGGAAGGTAGCTATGTGAATACCCCTGAGAATCCAGTTTTGCTGCACAAGGTCTGAATATATGGTTTTGTTTCTGTTTGAATCAGGAATACAGTTTTCGTGCACTTGTCAAACTCACTCTCCTGTCTGGGTTTTAGAGCCATCCCAAAACTTAAGTAACAAATTTTGGGTTGACCATAAACCTCCAAAATGAGATAGTTGTTGTCCCTTGAATTGGCCCTAGATACTGGAGAGTCTCAAACTACCAAGGTATTTTTCCTAAACCCACTTTTTCTCTGACTCGGAAGCTTTGCAAGAAAATATAAATATCTTCAATTTATTTTATCAGTTTTATTGGAATTTTGCATGAAAAGTTCATCTTTAAAAAAAGCTGGTATCAAATTACAAACTCAGCTACATTCTGTAAAGTTTTTTGTAAGGAAGCAAGTGGCCGTGTTGAAGGCATATAGCTCAAAGCAGCAGCTGGGATTTTCCTTTTTTTTTTTTTCTCTGGGTTGGTTACTTGCCTCCCTTAAAAGAAAGGATTTAAAATCAAAATGGAGATAAATCTTGAACTGTACCTAGAGAACAGCATATATAAAAAGAATCATAAAGATTATTGTGAAGTGTTTCAGTCTGGCTCACAGCAAATTCCCGTGCTTTTTCATGAACCTATTAAATTTTTCATTTGTTAAATATGCCTTTATTCGTATATAAAATGCTAATCACATAGGATGTTTCCTCTGTCTAAAACTGTGCAAAGTACAAATGTAGACATGTTGCCTTGTGTGATGTAGAATTTCTAGTGATGCCCTGTCTGCTTGCTTTATATTGTTACATTTCACTGGTTGTCATTGCCTCCTGCTGTTGTGTGGGCAACGCAAGGAAATCAGCAGCCTGTGTGCGGGTCCAGTGCCTGGGAACAGACCCATCCACAAAGCAGTTGCAAAGCATCTGGCCCTTTGATAACACTTAGTGCTAAGAAGTATTTCTGTTCAGTGAAGCTGGGTGTTTAGTGGTAGGTACACTAAGGGGAGAGGTGAGAGGGGTGGGGTGTGCCCAGCTCTGGGACTGCCAGAAGCAAGATCATGCTGAGCACGACCCTCTTTGTATAGGTTTTCTGCTAACAATAGGTAATGACAGCTGCTCCCGGGGTAAACGATGACGAGTACTACAGCTATTGAACGCTATTTTCTGATTAGTGCCATTAAATAACCCAGAGAGATTTGTAGCAGTATTATCGTTTCCACTTGTCACTCAAAATTATGGTGGCATCATTGCAACAAAGGAAAAGCTCCTGCTGTATTAGTGACTCATATTTCTGGTTTAGAAAAAGGAATTAAACCACCAGGCTCACCAGTCATTCTGCCTCTGCCCAGGCTTGTTGTTATTCTGAGAGTCGCAGGATGATAAGGTGATCTTTTCAGAGATGGTGACACCCTATGCTTTCCTGACCGAGCCCACTCATCGTGCAGCCCACTCAGAATTGAGTCACTGGTTAAAAAATATTTTTAAGTAAACCTCAACTGCCATACACAAAGTAAGGGCCTCTGTTCTGCTGATGTTACAATTAGCCAAAGCCAGGTAGGTAATCAGCGGGGAGCTACATACAGCGAATACAAATACAGGGAAAAGGTCCTGATGGTCCATACTGACAACAGAGGTAGGACAGAGTAGTGCCGTAGGGAATGCTGCTGCTTCGCACCTCACCCTGCTCTCTTTTGAGCTCTGTCTTCCATACATTATCTTGTGAAATGAATTCCTAAATAATGACAATAACACAGCTTTTAATTCAGTGATTTTTCTTCACAGAGCAGGAATTAAGATTCCAAACTGCAGGTGTTAGTGCTAATTTTGGAAAACATTAAGTACCTCATTGAGGATTGCAATATAAGTGGTACCAATAAATTTCCAGTCTCTCTGGTTCCAATTTAAAAGGTAAATGAATAAAGTTTGCAAAACACTAGTTTTCATATTTTCAGTATTGGGATTCCATTGTATAATACACACCATAAAAGAATGGTATGTCTTTACGTAACAACATGTGAGTGTCTGAACTATGTGCACATATGTGTGTGTGTGTGTGTATTCTGCCATGCATATATAGCAGCTTCCTTTCCACAGCTATTATTCTTTAATGGGTCACAGACACACAGAATGTAATAATTAGGTATGGAAAAAACAATTAGAGAGAGTTAATTCCCTTTGCAACAGGAAGTTATAATCCTCAGTGGAGAATGTGCGTGCTCCTAAACTGATGCCTTAGAACATACTGGAATGGTTTCTGGTGAGAAAATGCTGACAGGATTATTTGGTTTTATCATTCCTGTGCAGGATCTAATAATACAGGGTGGAAGACCTCTCTGGAGAAAAAGCCACAGTTCAGCACAGTTTACTTCTTTTCTTTATACTATATAAATTATGTCTATTTTATTTTTGCTTTGTCTTACCTCCTTTCCTCTATTCACTTCTTTCTATTACATATGAAGAATAGAGCAAGAGCTCCCTTTTTAAACCTCTGTAGAGGGCTTACCACCATGGAGCTGACATTAGAGCTTTTATGATAAGGTCAACCTATGTCTTTTCAACAATTTGACAGTAGGGCACGGTGACATCACCAGATGTCAGCACCAGAGTAGCATTGGCTTCAAAGCAATCCTGGCTCAAGGGGCAGCTGAGGTCACTCATTTGCACACCTTGACCTGAAAAGGACAAGTGAGACTTCAAGGGAGTGATTGCCACCCTTACCTGTAAACAGCCACACATGGAGTTTCCCTCACCACAGTTTTCTGGTGTGTATATTTGTCTGTGTATAAATAAATAAAAATATTTATTTATATTGGTTGGGGTCCAGATGGATGAACGCTCCTGCTCTCGGAAAGTGGAGAGCTACGGTGGGCTGTGCTATGAGGCAGTCTGTGCCCCATGCCTCCTGCGGAGCAAGTTCCCAGGCGCTCAACTCAACAGGAGCCTCTGATAAAAGCAGAAGAGTGAGCTCAACTTGTCTGAGGCCCCTCAGCTCGCAGGGACTCAAGAGAATCTGACAGAAGCACAGAAGCAAATAGCATCAACAGGCGAATAAGTGGTATACTACCTCTGGTTGTATTGCTAGTGGAACCAAAGTCCACTTCTTTCCTCCTGATACTGTGGTACTGCATATTATATCAGTTCCTACCCCAACAGTCCAGTGATTTAATTGCAAAATGAGTTACTTCTAAAGGTGTTTGTATCCATTATTCATGTATGCATTGCATTTTCCATTAATTTCTTCTCCAAAAATTGTTTGAGAAGCCATACTGGGTATTGAGTATAATCTAGGAACAATGTTTTATCTAATTTAATATTTACGTAGGAGAATTGTTTGAAGGTTTCAAGATTTCCATATAAAGGCTATATTATATGTTGTATTATAAATTGTCACAGGCAGGGTATTGTATGTGATTGTTCGCACATGAGGAGTAAAGGTTGCTTTTGACAACTGTCTGAAAACCACTTTTAGGAACAACAATGTTTGAAATCATACAGATTTAATCTTACATGGAGCCAACCTCCAGCCCCCAAATGCTGAAATGAAAATTACACAGATCAAATTCTGGTGAATAGGAGGACATAACCTCACTGATACCATTACATCTATAAAATATGGTCTGTAATTAGAAGGGATTGGTTCTGTAGGCATGCTGCTGTCAGGAAATATACAATTGTCCTTACTCTGATGTTATGGAGAATTTGATTTTATTTTAAGTGTATTGTCTGTCTTAGAATTGTCAGTCTGTGCAATTGTCATGGTATAACTGCAGCCAACAGCTAAATATCATTCAGTCACTCGCTCACTCCCCCCCACCCCCCAGTGGGGTGGGGAGGAGAATCGGAAAAAGGTAGAACCTGTGGGCTGAGATAATTGAGATAAAGTAAACCACAAACCAAAACAAAACCCAAACACAACTAAAACAATAATAATTGTAATGAGGAGAAGGGGAGAGAGAGAGAGAGGAATAAAAAACCCAAGTGATGCACAGTACAGTTGCTCACCACCTGCTGACCGATGCCCAGCCAGTCCCCGAGCAGCGATCAGTGGCTCCCAGCCAACTCCCTCCAGTTTCTAGACTGAGCATGATGTTTTGTGTTATGGAATATCCCTTCGGCTAGTTTGGGACAGCTGTCCTGGCTGTGTCCCCTCCCAGCTTCTTGTACACTTGCTTGCTGGCAGAGTATGGGGAAACTGAAAAGTAGGGTAAGCATTACTTAGCAACAACTAAAACATCAGTGTGCTACGAACATTATTCTCATACAAAATCCAAAACACAGCACTGCACCAGCTACTAAGAAGAAAATTATCCTAGCTGAAACCAGCACAGCAATATACATTGGTATACAAATAGTATACATTGCAGTGAACATCGTTTGCAGTAAGACAACTAGTTCCGAATGTATTTTTCCAAAACTAGACTGCAGGGGATGTGGTTGCATATCTGTAGGTTTCAATGTGTTTGGTGTTTACCTGTCTGGAGCTGTTAAGTGGGGTTCCCATGTACATTTGCCTGGAACTAAGAATTACTTTCTAAGACTTTGATAGAAGAATGCTGTCAAAGTGGAAAATGTAAACTGCATTCACTGCCAAAGACCTGCACCCCTCCTGGCGTGTAAAAAGATGAATTCAATCTTGATTCAATTCCACCTGTATGTGTCATGTTACATTTTATTCTTTTTGGTGTCTAAGACCACAAACAGCCCAGTTAAATGCCACTTTCTATGGAAGTCAGGTTTTGAATTTCCTGCCTTTGAATGGACATGAAGAAGAAGTCGTTTTCCCACCCTTCCAGTTTACAGCATTTTTGTTCATTGGTTCTCTATTGGCTGACGTAATCATTTAACATTAAAAGGAAAAAATGCCACGGGTGAGTGTAACTAGAACTAGAAAAGAAAAAGATAAAAAAGGAAAAGAAGACAAGAGAAGAGAGAAAGGAGAAAAGACATTTATAATGTTTGTAATTCTTCTTCAAGTACACTAATGTTTCTTTTATTTTCTTTTGCTTTTTTCTTTTTTTCTTTTTTCTTTTTTCTTTTCTTTTCTTTTCTTTTCTTTTCTTTTCTTTTCTTTTCTTTTCTTTTCTTTTC
>JAVJGJ010000057.1:49566538-49586674 GCA_035590215.1 Microhierax caerulescens | reverse complement strand
TATGGACTTTTCAGGAGGTTTAAGGAAGCTGTTGTGCCAAGTTTGCACTCTGAGGGCTGCAGTTTGGCCCTTGTGGTGTAACAGTATGGCATTTTACCGATGCCTGGGGGCAGACAGGGGCTCTGTGTGCCTGCCAAGCTGCCTCTGTGTAGGGTGTGTGGGACTCTCTTCCAAGCATGGATCTGATTCTTCTCCAGGAAACTCAATGCCAATCGATCATAAAAGAGGACCAGGCCGTAGCCCCTTGTTGCCATGCTGTTTTGACCTGTTCCTCTTTTCCCAAAGGACAGCCAAGGAGAGCTGTAAAGAGGTCAGGTGGCCCTGGCACAGTATGACAGACATGGTGGGAGGGCAGGGCCTGCCTGTAACTCAAAGATGTATTTATACTTAATAATAATGAAGAATGATCCATCAGCAGTTGGAACTGTAGCTAATTGCTGCTTTGCTGTTTGAGTTAATTATTTCAAGCTGACACATTTGTGACCATGCTAGGCAGCTTTTATTTAGATTGTATTTTCGCTAGAATTAGATATCGGTTGCTGCAAAGATGTGAGGAATTAGAAACAAAGTTTGTGGGGCGTAATTAAGTTTAAATTTATCATAGACCTAAACTCTTGAAGAGGTCTTTGGCATCTGTTAAGCCATTTGATCTCTGAGGGGTGTGGGTGCCCTCAGAATGCTCTGTTTACATGCACATGTCGGGGCCCATGGGACGCCTTGGCCATGCCAGGACTTCTGAGGCCCTTTGACTGCTTCTAAACATTCAGCTGTGTCCAGCTTACCTGCATCATGCCTGCTCCTCCCCTCCACTGTCCTAAACCAGGGGAATTATCTGTCAGCTCCTCTGTTTCCAGGGAACTGCTGTGGGAGGGTGAACAGAGGAGAGGAAGACAGATAAAGCTGTGGCACTGTGAAATATGAGATACCACATTTCTCCACATCATACAGCACCACTCTCGGCTTCTACAAGGCAACTTAAAACAAGCTGGGAAACATCTGTCAGCTTGGCACCTTAGTATCTAAATGGAGCACACTAGCCCCAGCGGACATATGGCTGCTTGGCTTGGGTATTGATCCTTAATTCTGTGTGGGTAGATGTATTTGAATCTGTTATTTCCTGAGAAGATGGCATATCAGATGCCACGCACTTCATGCCAGCAGTTTTCCCCAGTGGTTACCAACGAGGACTTTCCTCCTCTCACTCACAGAGACCACGATCAAAGAAAAGGCCCCCAAAGGACACCCGCCTGGCTCTTCCTCTGACATGTGGATACAAAACAGTGTAGACACTGAATCTGTCATCCCCAGACTTTCTCTATGGACTGAAATGTCTACAGGCAGAAGAGATGTGCCCCCAAAGTCTCCCTTGTGGAATCTGGCACCTCTGACAGTCGTCCTCTGTGGGAGGAATTCCCCTGAAAATCCCAGAGTGATAAACCTGTAAACCAAGCCTCTCTGTTGCTGTAGTGTGGCACCTCCAGAGACTGGGAGTCTGAGGTGTCTTGGAACTGGTGTATTTGGAGCTGGACTCACAAACTGTAGCTTTGAGAGGCGGCCTAGTGATGTCTTGAAGAAGGAGTAAAAAGACAAACAAGGGACTGGGATCTGGGGGTGAAGAAAAAGTGTGACAAGACTAGCTACAAGGAAATGCTCCACTCATATGTTGAGGTTTGTTCTCTAGGTTTATAGCTTTTTCAGATGTGTGTGCACTCTAGGGAAGTTTAAGGAGAAATGGGACTTGGCATACCTTGCAAGAACCAGGCAGTCAAGCATGTTTGCATTGAAACTTTATTACAAGGTGAAGTCCCCCGCTGTCTCTAAGCACACATAGCAGGGCCATGCATGAGTTCATGTATGCCCACCACATGGTTGCAGCTGGGATCTGATTCATGGACAAGAAGTGGAAAAGGGCTGATGAAGCTGGGAATGCTCTATAGGGGTGGATGATACCAGGAAAGTTATGGATTTGGCTACTGAAGGGCTGAGCTGACCCAATTATCAAACAGACCAAGAAGCGTCTTCAGTGATGCCATTGGCCTGTGGCCCTCTGCCTCACTAGCTGAGGACGCCTAGGAGCTTCAACTGTTTTTCACTGGGAAAACGTAACATGAAAAAGAGTGTAAGCTGCATGGATACACTAGGCTTGGCTTTTGATCTCCAGTGGTACAGTAAAGGTCCCATGTGGAATTTTATATATAATACAGATAAAAAAGTAAAGGCAACGTGGATGGAGTAGACATATCAGTTCTGCTCACAGTTAAGGGCTGTAGTGAGCTCTGACTTCTGAACTTCCACACAGACATACTTTTCATAGAGAAAATACCACAAGGTGATACTGGTCAGAGATAGAGGCAATGGCACTACTTGGTTCTAGTGGAATAGCTTGACCTGTTCAATAGATGGAGGGGCTGAACTGAGTCCAATATTTTTGACAGAATAATGTTCATGAACGCCCTGTATTTTGATTAAAGACTTCAGTGATGAAAAGTGTTCATTGATGTAGAGGAACTGTAGAGGAATGAAGCTGTGTTAATTAGCATTGATAATATACAGCTGTGGGCTGGCTTCAGGGGTGTGGGGTGGCTGATGTGGGTAATGTGCAGCTGTGGCTGGTTCCTGCTAAGTAGTTAAATAGTTCTAAGGACTGTATGAAGAAGAGCAGTGGATGGTGAGAGACCCAGAAGAAGCAGAGGGAGGAGAGAGTGCTCTGTATGTAGGAGAAACAAGGAGAGGCCCTGAGAGAAGAAGGTGGCCTGGATGAGGAGAGGCTGCCTGGAAGAGGAGCTCAGAGAAGAAAGAATCTGGCTGTAGCAGAGGCAAGAAGTGGGGTGCACTGGCCTGAAGAGGATGGTGAAACAGCATGGACAGTAGATGAGCTTTTGAAACCTTGTGGGGGATTGGTGGTTGTGCTGGGGCAAGGTGGGGGAACTATGAACTACTTATTGAAGTTAACCTGGTATGGGATGGTAAAAGCCTTGTTGCAGCCGGCTAGTTTGGATAGTGCTGTGACATATTGATGCTTTGTAAGACAGGCAGTATAAAAAAAAAAAAAGCAGCAGCAGCTGTAGGTGTTCCTAAGTATAGGGACATTCAGACTGAGATGTTCTAGGCTGTCCTCTATGAAGCATTTGCATGTTTTTTTCCTTTGACATTCAACGTCCACATGACAGCCCCAATGTGGTTCAAGGCCAAGTGCATGATAGTATTTACAGTTTGATTTTTGGGCATGCTTAAAGCAGGGGTTCTTTCAAGATAGAATATTTCAGCCTTCAGTAGTCATGGCATGTAGTAGAATGAATAAGTTCATAATGAAATATTGCACTGTGGATGAAATTATTTTTTACCTAGAGTTCTTTGGGTTTTATTACTTCAGTAGTGTCTTAGAACTGTGTTCTAAAAAAATGAAAGAGAGCTCTCGAAGTAAAAAGTATTTTTGTTTCAATTCTCTATTTTTTTAATCAGAATTAATTTGTAGCACTACATCCTTGTTTCTTTGCAGAAATCAGTTGTCCAAGTAAATACATATTAAACATAAAAGGAAAGTTATTTTTATGTTAATAATCATCTACTGTAATTTTTATAATCCTCTTTAAAGTTTCTGGCAACCTTCAAGTACAGCACTGAGTTTTCTTGAGTGCTTTGTCTAATTAGTTTGCAGAGGACTGACAGCTGACATGACTTCCATTAATCAGTTCTGATACTCTACATTAAATCTTCTTTTACCTTGTGTATTAATTCTATGCTGAGGGGCTGTCAGGAAGTGGTTGAGAATCCTTCTGGGATTGTAGATTTTCTTGAAACTGAAGTGTAGGAAGATAATAAATCATGTGAATTTCTGGCACTTCTCCCCCTTTGTTATTAGACTTTTGGAGCAATTAAAGCCTGACAGTTCAGTCACACGGATTCACTTGTTTTGCTCAGAAGTGAAATGCAAGGATTGGTTTTTATCAAACAGAACTTTTGTTTTTCTGGATTTTCAGTTACATTTGTAAACAGCTCATTCCCCTGCTTCACTGATTGCTTTCTATGTCATGACAGGTCTTTTAAAAACTATGGGGGTTTTATTATTTTTTATTTTTAAGAATAATCAGGAGAATTGATAAACTGTAGAAAGAGAAGAATATTATTACTAGCTACCATCAGTGACAATTTAATGTATTATCTTATTTTCATAATATAAAATCAGATTGGTTATATATTTTTGTTTGTAAGTAGAATTTCCCTTAGAGTCTAAGGGAATGGAACACCCAGCTTCAGTGGGACTTAGATGTCTAGCTTCTTCTGAAAATATTCTTTCTCAGTAAATGTAAGAACTCATAATATGGAAATCGAAGTATTTTCATGACTGGCTTCTGTCTCAAAGCTGATGCCAAAGCTTGCCTTTCTTACCTGTTAAGATGTGTCCTCTGGTTTGCTTCAAATATATCAAAGTCTGTTGGATTGAAATACAAATGTTCAGATTTTGGACTTATATCCTGTGAGACCCTCCCCCACTTCTCTTTACTTATGTAAACTACTAGTAACAATAAAGAGATCCTATTAATGGAATTGAAATCTAGGCCTAAATAAGGTACACCACCTTTATTAGAGAGAGATATATATAAATCCCATTTCTATATATTTAAGCACTTATAAAAACACTTATGGTATGAATTTATATAATCATAAATATGTGATAACACAATATTTTTATAAACAATAATAGAAGATAGAGATACTTTTGGTAATTCAGTTTGAATTGGATGAGAATATCTTTGTGTGGACTTAACTCTGTTTTCCCACAGCTAAGCATCTCATCCCCACTGGACTTTAGATAGACTTTACATTCTAGCCAGTCTACAATATATGTGATGCTTTTGGCAGTTGTTGCACTTGCCTTTTTGCAGTTCTGGTGACTGTCGCTTTCTTCCTTATGTTTCAGATGAAGGAAGACTCACATAACTTAATACTGGAAATAATACTTGATATTAACTGAAAAAACATGAGAGGAGGACCACTTAAAAATCAAGGAGTCTGTTATTCGTTGGCCCATTTGACAGAAAGGAGCTGTACTAAGTATTAAAGAAGCACGTTTACATAGGAGCACTTTTAGCATATACAGATGTTTCAAGGTAATAAGATAAGCATCCAAAAAGTACCTTAGCTAATGTTCCAGGAGCAAGTTGTGTGTATGAGTTGAAAAGGAGCTCGATACAGCCCAAACCCTTTAGTAGTTCATAATTAATATTTCTACTAAACCCCCAATCTTATTTTTTTTATGATTCAGAGGACAAGATGGTTGAAATTATTTAGCCTTTCATGTTAACTTAATTGCAAATGAAACACCAAAAAAGAATCTTTAAAAAAGATCCAGCAAGTTTAACCTTTAATATTAATTTAAGGACTCACTGAAAAGTCAGCTGCATTTCAAATTGAACCAACTATGGAAATTAGTTGCATTCGGGAGTTAAGAATTTGGCAGTTGCACAAAGCTTTCATGAAGTATGAGTTGCAGCTATAAGTATTTTATATGCATCTGAACTGTTAACAATTTATGGGCAAATAAGAATTAGTTTTTACTTGAACAATGTATAAAAATGCCCTTATACAGTATGTGTAATGTAACAACGCATCTTTTGGATATATATCATCAGATAATGAACAGTGTTCTTGTAAAGTATAACCTATGCTTTACAGCTAGGTTTACTGACTCAATCAGATATTGGGTAAGGATATGCTTGTGTAGACTCTGCCACTTTCCCAGAGGTAACTAGTTCATAGGTATGTCAGTGATGCATTTGCTTTGAGTTCATAGTATATTTGAGTAGGTTCATACTCAACGAACAGCTACATGGAAAATACTCACTCAGGTCCCAGCCTTAAAACAATTCATCCACAGAACTGATGTTACTGGAGCCCTATTGATTGGCTATGTTACACGTGCCATGCTGCAGCCCTGCTCACACAAATTTGATTGGACTATATCACTAAATGTGATGGGGAAAGTGTTTGAACTTTTCCCCCACCACAAGCAATTAGTTGGCATTCATGATATTACTTAAATAATTAAGAGTGGATTAGTCAGGTGAATAAGAACATGAAAGACTAGAAATCAATTTCTTGAGTTGGAAGTGAAAGATCAAGTTTATAAATAAGGCCTACCAATGTACAGAATATGACGTACTTGATAATAATTTAGACAAGTTGAAGTTACTTAATATTTTGGATGGGAGTGTTAAATGCCAAAAGCAGCTTATTAGGGTATGTGAATTCATGTGTAAAAGAGACCAATATAACAACGGATAGTATGGTCCAATTTCAAAGCTGGCTGTAAGGCTTGATTTACATTTACGCTGCTTTGTAAAGGCAGGCAGACAGCAGTTCATTTCACTACGAAGATATGCCTGCCAATAATATGCTAGTAAAATAGATTCCAGTTTGGTAGCTAAGTTTTGAGATTGAAACTAATTTTCAGCTTTTGTTGCAAACTTATAGTCTGCAGTGACTCAAAATAAAGCATTTAGCTCTCTCCTCAGGTTGAGATATTTATCTCTAAAATCGCATAACTAAAAATGAAAGCATCTCCTACACATAGCAGGAGAGATCTTGCTGCAAGAGGGAATCTGAGGACTTAAATTCATGTGCTTTTTGAAAATAGATATCTCGGTGCAAATAATTGGCAGTGGTATAGAGATGAACTGATAGCTTTGCAGGACTGAGGGCAAACAAATGCAATTTGAACTTAGTTGTGGTGATCTCTCTGTGGGGAGAGTAGGACTGCAGCAGAAGCCTGGATTGAAATTACATTGATTTTTTTTTTTTTTTGTGAAGAAAAAACCTGAATATTAAGATGTCAATATTTTTGATCAGATTAATGGATGTATTAAATATGTAACTGGAAAGTTTCAGCAACATTTGTTTCAGATATTTCTGAAGGCTTCAAAACAAAATTTCAGCTTGTTAATAAATTAGTAATCATAATTCCAACCACCACAGTCCTAAAAAGCTTTTTCCTGCAGGTTAACAGAATTGGATGTGTGGCTAGGCAGCCAAAAAGATACTAAATCTTCAAGCTGATAATAGGGAGATGAACTGTGGTGCCCAAGAAGAGTTCTGTTGAGTTCAGTGGAGCTCTGGGCTTTCTGTGGTAAGATCTTAGCTGTAGAATCAGGAACGTATGCAATGAAACAACACCTCCAGGGAAGCTAAAAAACCCCTGAACCAACAAAAATTGAAATACATGAATTCTCTCCATGAAGAAACAGTTGCGGTGTTTATTTTCCCCTCAATACCTGTTCTAATTTTTACTGTCATGATTGGTTATATTATCTACTTTTTAATTTTCCAGTTTATGTCTTTGAAATGTAAATTCTAAATGTGATATTTTATTGAAATTATAATCATTTATAGAAACACTATGTGATTTGTTGAAGTGTAATGGCATTGTATTATGTCTGCAGATTTAGAAATGTAGATTATACACAATTTCCTAAGATTAAAAAAAAAAATCCTAGAATTTTTTTTTTTAAAGGTATACATTTCTGACCTTAGTGTTAATGTTCATTATTCCAGTTCTACACTACTTTGGGAAATCTAAGTCCTGGAAGAAAGAACCTTTGATCAAACCTGATTAAAACTGTCAGCTTTTTCAGCCTACAGAAAGAATTCTGGATGCTGGAGAGACTGAACTCTTTAGAAGCTTTTGGAGCACAATCTGATTTAGTCAGAGCCACCTCCATAATTCTCCAGTGTTTGAAAAGTAGTGTTTTTACTTTTCTACAGAGTCAACTGGGGAGGTGTAGGCAAGCTATACTTTCTAAATAAGTACCAGAAAGAACAGAATGGTTAGTGTGCATAGTTTCCCCACAGAACTAAAAATAACATTCTTTTGAAAAGTCAGTATAAAAGTTGAAATAACAAAGTGATGCCAGAAAGTGTATGTTCACTTTTTCCATAGGGCTGCCAGAAAGTGTATGTTCACTTTTTCAACGTATGCTCAAGAATTTCTGTATAACTGGTTATCTGGGATAGTTTATAAGAAAAAAACACTTTAAAGGAGTTTCTTAAACACTGGTTGCTTCTTAAATGCATGTAAGTTGCCAGTTATGCTTTTTTTTTTTTATTACTACTTTTATGCACTCAAAGGTGATAACTCTGGGGAAGAATTTGAATGAATAGTTGGGTGATGGGAGGGAGTATGCTTTTTCTTATGGTCATTTAACCTGTGACACCTCTGTAGACTATCAGCAAGAGTGGTGTATTGGAGTTTTGTATATAAGAGATACAGATAAGCACATGTTGGAATATGTGATGTGAGGGATCATCTCCTAGAACCTACAAATATTTTATCACTCTAAAATGGCCAGCAGGTTTATCTAGCTCCTAGGATGTGGCAATGGAGGAAATGTTTACTGTGATGGTGGTAGGTAGCAGTTATCTTGTGGGGATAATCCCCACAAGAGGGATTATCCTATCACAAACTTGGGTACAGTAACTAGTAACTATTACCAATGTGGTCACTAGGTCCTTGATGTACAGTAGTCACCTAGTTTGGATCAACACAGGACCTTTCCTACTATATTAGGGCTCAGGAAGAAAATGAAAGAGAGAGGGAATAAGAAATACAACTTGGAACTGTGTAGCATGAGAATGCAAGGCTGACTTTATGCCAGTGTAGGAAAGCTAATGAAAATTTGTAATCCAATTAAAAACATTACTTGTTTGCAAGAACATAGTGAAAGATTAATATTTATATATTATAAAAAAATATGATGTGCTTGTTCCTGTGTCTCTGAAAAGATGAGGAGATGATAGAAATGGTGAGATGAATAGCTCTAAGCACCTCGGAAAAAGATTAATGATATCTGTCCATTTAAAAAAATTCCTTGTAGAAGCTAGTTTTCTCTGTAGTCTCCTTCAATTAGCATGAAACAATCATGGAGATATAATTATACTTCATTGAGGACCCATGAATCCAGGAAATGAAAAGGCCCATTCTCTTTAGACTCTGCAGGCAGCAACAAGAGTTGTGCTTTGTGGATTCAATCTGTTTTCCTCATGTCCCTGCCATGGATTGCAGCAGTTGTTACAAAGCTTGTCTAATAGTTTATTTTAGCTATATTTTCTACTTGCATGGAAATGGCTTTACTGCTAAAATTTTCTGAGGTTTGTTTTTTTTTCCTGCAAACATAAATATTCCATAGGAAGATGAGAGACAATTAGTGCTAAGAAGTCAGCATGTTACGGTGACAAAAATGATTAAGAAAATTGTGATTTATGAACTTCTCAGGGGAAAAAAAAGCAAGAGTTGGACTCATGCTTAGCTTTCAGCAGGTTGAGAAAGCCACAGACTAACTGGCAGCAAGCAAAGCTTGGAGGTAGCTCACAATTTGAACAGATTGTTTTAACTTTTTGCTTTTCTGCAGGCCTAGCACTTCTTTGTTTAAAAAGAAACAAATTTGTTGTTAGAAGTGGAGTCATTCAAATGAATTTTCATTGGTGTATTCAGACACTAGTGCTTCAGTATAATGCCCTTAATTAATGACTTCTGGAAGGAAGACAAAGCAGAATGAAATTTGAGACAGTCAAGACTCTGACTAATAGTTTGCCTAACTTTGAAAATCAACTGGTGCAAGGTTTCTAAACAGCCCACCAGAAAACAGAAGCTTCTGTAGAAAGTGTCACTTTCAAGAACCTTTGAACGTTTCTGTGGTAAGATACATGTTTGCACATGACTCTATAAAGAAGTGACAGATACGTTGTTCAGCTGGTGTCATATCCACATTTATAGAATCTATAAGTACTGGTTACATTTTCAAGCCGGAGGTGTCAGGCAAGCAGTACGTATTTGGTACAGTAGATATTGCTAATTGGGTGGTTTTAGGTGAAAATCAGGCAGCAAAAGTCAAAGACAGAAAATTCTCATTGTGGTCATATGAAGATTTTGGAATAGATGGATGGATGGGATTTTTGGTCAGACTGAGGCCAGTGTAGCCAGTAACAGTACAAGGGTGTGAGACAAGAAACCAGGATGCAGGAAAACAAATGTGGGCTATTTTTTTTCTCAGATTCAGGCTGATTTCTCAAACTTGCACATCCTGAGTGAGAGACCTGACTGTGGTAATTATGCTAATATCTTGATCTCAATCCCTCTGTCCATTTGTTATATTAATTAGGCCAGCTAGAGAGAGGTAGTTCACCTAGTGTTGATGTTCGTGTCCTCTGAGTGGGTTACAGAGAGCTGGGACTTGAACTTGATCTTCTCTGTTCCAGGCAACTGATTTGGCAAGCGGTGCTTCTGTGATGAGAAAGCTGGTTTTACGTTTCCCATCTCAAAAGGCTTTGGCTTTGCTAACATCTAGAGAGAACATTTATTTATTTATTTTTAATACTGAAATTACCATTGAAAGGGAAACCACCTGCTCCCCTAGGTGCAATGGTTGTATCTTGCTGAGAGACAGCTGCTACAGCTCTGGTTGAAAGCTGTGGGTAGATTCCTAGCACATCTACAGAAGGAAAGGAGCTAGAGGAAAAAAATGTCAGATGGTAAGTTTGTTGTGGCACTGTGTTCCAGAGATGAGAATGTTTGTTCATTGCTCTGCTGGGAAAAATTATGCTCTTTTTTTCCACTGCAAGAAACTACAAGGGAAAAACTTCAGGCTTTTATCACACTGATGTCACTATTCATGGACCAACAATCTCTCTCCCATCTCCCTCCTTTCCCTCTCTCCTGCCTCCCCCCCACCCCCCCACTTTAGTTCAAGAGAACACCTAAATGTGTGTGTCTGTTCAATGGAGCAGTTTAATGTTTGGCACCCAATGACTGTTGGACAACAGCACACTTAAAACAGATGGGGCATGCTAAACAGCTATGCTGGGCTAAACCAGCCTTTCCATAGATAGAAATGGTGGAGTCAATGAAGTAACACTGGTGTCAGCGAGACAAAAACTAGAGAATGGAATTTCTAACAAAAAATCTGCTACATCATTTTATTCAGACTGCTGTTTAAGTAGACTCACTCCAACCCATTCCTCCTGATACTTTTCTTGAGTTTCATTAGTTTTTTGCTAGTTTTCCTTCATAAAAGGAAGCAGGTTGTTACCCAATGTTCTAGTGTTGCCTCATTTCTACATGAGAAGAATTTTATAGCAGAAATACCTGTGCTTCAGTTCCCTCAAAAAAGGAAAACTAAAGAATTTATCAAGAAAAACAGAACCTGACATCTGCTTCATAGCAGAAGAACAACAGTTCTGTCTTGTGTGGTATTTTTGCATTGTACTCCCACTGTGCAAAAATACAATGAAAAATTTAATAAAATGCAATAGAGGGAAATATTCTCAAATGAGATGTGAAAACAGATGTGTTCTTTAATTCTGAAGAAAATGAGGGCATTATATTCAGCAATTTTGGACTATGATGCACACTTTACCACTGCTTTTTAAAGTAGTCCTTGTTCCATTGTTAAGACTGCAAGACTATTTCCTTTTAAATTCTATTTCATGTTACTTCCAAATTTAGATTTTAAAAATCAGGCAGAAAATAATTTAAGAATTACTCTGAGACATGAATATTTTTCTGGGAGAAAAAAAAAGAGGAATTTGATATTATTGTTCTTTCAGTTACACATGAAAACAAGTATAAAGGTGATATCTGCCAAAATCACCTTAATACTATTACCTATCTCAGTCACTCAAGCAAGTGGGTTTGTTTAAAAAAAAAATATCAGGAGAAAGAAGGAGAGTGGGTGAGAGAGACAGACTTTTTGGATAAACATGAGCATTCTATGAAAAGGACCAGATGATAGCCTATACTCAACTGTTTGTCCTGTTGCAGTAGATGACCTAGGTCATATTTATAAACCTGAAGCTCAAAAGACAGTTTTTGGATGAGTTTTGCAGTCAGCCTTTGAATTTTTTGTCTTGACACACAGACCAGAAAATAGTAACTGTTTATGGGGAAGATGGTGCTCAAGATACGTTGTGGTTCGTCATCCAGAAACTCAGGGTTGATAAAGCTGAGGTCTCCATGTAAACACGGGAGGAAGCAGGGATGTTTCTGGTTCACAGTGGAGATCTGTCTGCCTTTAGGGTCCAGGGCTGGCTGTACTTTGAAGATAAGTAGGACAGAACAGAAGTGAACAGATGCGAGGACATACATTTACAGTCTGAACTCTGGGTAGAGATTTATGATTGCTTTGTGAGAAGACTTGGCTGGGGGCTTACAACTGTTCTGAATTGCACAATGTGGTTTCCTTTCAAATATTATATGAATTGTGATGATACAAAATCTATTTTCTCTGAACTGGTAATTTTTGTGTTTATAGTTGTTCATGCTTGCTTGGTTGTTCTGACTGCTGCATTCTTGGTAAACATTTCCACTTTGATATTAAACTAGCCACTTTCACTGTAAAGTTGTAAAGACAGCTTTTGAAAATTAATGTTATTAAGTGGCATCCATAGTAAAGAAGCCTGAATGGAATGCATTTTAAAACTAATAATTTTTCACTAAGGACTGTCAGGTGGAACATTTCTGCATTTAGGTCAGAATTTTTAAAAAATTTTGTGCTTTACTTCTTACCAGTAGTACTAAACTAATTTAGAAGAATCTGGTATGTGCATTTCATCACAGAGCAATAATAATGTTTAAAGGGAGGGGGTTGTATATGGTGAAGCTGTTCAGAATTTAATCTGCTAAAGTACACCGGTGAATAAGTCTTGCTTACAGGAGAAAAAAAGCATGGAAAGGCTTCTTAAAAAAACTAACATTTCTAAGGGCTACTAGTATTTTTGAAGGATAATGCATGTTCTTAATAATCTGCCAAACACACTGTTCAGGTTACATTTTGGAGTCAGACTGTAGCAAGATTTCTAGCTAATGAACCTCTCTCATTCTCTGTATATCAATCAAAACCAAGTATACTTCGAGCTGATAGCAAGAAACAATCATAGGCACTTTAATTCTTTTTCTTTTTATCCACCAAAGATGAATGTTGATCCATGTCTTTCTATCCACCACTTTGACAGCCCAACAATAAAGTTGGATTTATGTAGCTGACATCAAGACTTAGCATTATCTTAGAGAAATCCATATCCTTGTGATGACTTGATCAAAGGTAGAAGATGATGTCTGAATGATGGTACTGCAAAATGGAGCTGTTACAGACATGTGAGTCTTCTTTATTGGAAGAATAGAAATTGCCTACTTAAAGTCTTGAAATCCTAAAGTTTAACACTACTTCTCATCATGCTTAGTATGACTTGTACACTGATAGATGAAAATATTGCCCTTAATGCCAGACACTATTTCTGAATTAACAAAATGTCAATAGGTTGTATGGCATGATTTTCAATAAGCAGAATATATGTAAAAATAAAGGCTTTTGAAAAAAAATGAAAATTCTTGGTGATAGAAGTGCTCATTGTGAAAAGAGCTTGAGGAATAACATCTTTCTACTCCAAAATAAGTCATAACATTTTGTTTCCCTCATCCTGAAGTTGAGGAATTTCTTTATGCCATTACTTCTTTCTACTTAACTTGGTTTCTTTTCATAGGGGATAAATATTTCTAAGGGTTTTTTTTTTATTTAAAATATCTCCAGTTATGCCCCTATTACTTTTCCCTGTTTAGGATAGCCCGGTTCTAATATCTATGGGGTAGCGCAAAGAAAAAAAAAAGCACAACATGTGATGGGGATCTTCTTCACTAAATCTACCAGTAAGGTAGACAAGAATATCACTGGAAATGACAATGTTTCTAATTTCTGACTTACCATGATTTCATGCATTTATGACAGTCAGCTGGAAATTGTGTTAAGTACATTGGCAAGGTGATTTTCTAAAAGTTAAAGTATAAGTTAAAACAGAAATCAAGACAGATTAGGCAATGTGAACATACTCTGGCTCATTTGTGTGGCTTGGGAGTTAAAAGAAGCATTATGCCTTTGAAGACTGGGACAAGATGGTAATACCACTACAGTTCATTAATAAAATGATCTTATTTACAAATCAGCAAATGCTAAATGAAACTGTGCATTTGCCTCCCTAAACCACAGCAGTTTTAGAAGTTTACAGGAACTGAAATCCCTAGATATAACATTGGCATTTTCTCTTATGAAGTCATATGTCCAACACCATTTTACTTGCTCCAGAAACTGGATAAATCAAAAATCTTTATAATAGAGTAGCAGTCTGTTCAGATCCTAAACACAGTGGCTAAAATAAAAATATAATTGGGTGAGAAATTATTTCTTGCTGTCGCTTAGCAAAATCATATCTTAGCTGGAAAGGTTTTTTTTAAGACATATTCAAGCATTGTCCAGGATTTAGTTTTATATTTTACACAGCATAATAGGTAGTAAATTATTGCAATGTAAAAGGTAAAATGATAAATCCTTTTATTAGAAAACAAAGTGACATTTCTTATATTTTTCATATAAGCATGAAATCATCTTCTACATTTAGAGTCAATACTTATAAATTAAATTTAAAAAGAAATATAAACTGTTTCTGAACTCCACTGGTAGTGAATTTTGGATTTTCTAACACCTAGTGTCAGTAAAGATGGAAATTCTTCTTTTTTTGAATCTTAGAAATATTTCAAAATATTTTGCTTGATATCTCTCTGGGGAAAAAAAGCTCTATATTAAGAAAAATATTTCTCTTCTGGATACTGCTAGACCTTAGTTCTGTGGTATTACAGTGTATTACATTGGCGAGATAGAGGCAGAGTCAAATGTGTGTGAGAAGGCTCATGAATTACACATTTAAAAACCAATTCTCAGTGAAGCAGGGGTATAGTCAGAAAGAGGTGAAGAAAGCCTTAATAAATACGTTATTACAACTGATGATAAGTACTTAGCAGTCTATGAAAATATTGGCAAGGCCTATGTGACAAGAATAGATTTATATTCACAAAATAAAAAGAATGAGAGAATATGAGCTGGTAAACTAGATTGGAATCAGTGAACCGAGAAAAAATATTCTATAACTATTAAAAGGCTTGACTGTCTTTGTCAAAATAAAGTTTTTTACAAGCAGTAAAGAAAGATAAATGTTGCACTGAACTGTTGCAAAAAACCTGTTTGTGGAATGGTGAAGAAAAATGCCTGAACATAACTGAGTCAGGCACTATAATGTTCTCTGAGCCAGTCAAATGGCAGCTTTATTAGTTGAACATACTTTATTTTAAAAGACAGATGAAGAGAGCAGCTGTATTCTAATCCAGAATCATTCACAGTGAAAATTATTAGCAATAGCTAGCTACTCTAACCCTCATCTTGTACATTCACTATTGTATTTTTTTTTCCCCCTCCACTTATTCTGTAGTTTTTCAGGATTCTTAGGAAAATTTGAGATAACAAATTAGTCTTGGTTCAAGTGTAGGGGAATATGCAATTTCTATTTAAAGGTTATGGAGTATATGGACTAATTTGTACCATATGATTCTGTGTCATATGATTCAACTTAAGGACTGATTAATTGTGAATTATTTATCATTACTTGTTCTAGAAATGGCTTATCCTGTTATCATGGTTTAACCCCAGCCGGTAATTGAGCACCACATGGCCCCTCCCTCCCTCCTCACCCAGCAGGGTGTGGAGGAGAATCAGAATGAATGTAAAACTTCAGGGTTGAGATAAGAACAATTTAATAATTGAAATAAAATAAACCCAAAAGAACAATAGTAATTACAACAATAACAGTTATAATGAAAAGGAAGGGAGAGGAATGAAATCCAAAGGGAATGGAGGAAAGAAAACAAGCGACACATGACACAACAGTGACTGATGTCCAGCCAGTCCCCAAGCAGCTATTGGCAGCACCAGCCAAGCCCCTCAGTTTATACACTCAGCATGACATCCCATGGTGTGGAATATCCCTTTGGCCAGTTCAGGTCAGCTGCCCTGGCTGTGTCCCCTCCCAGTTTCCCTGTGCCCCTCCAGCCCTTTCACTGGTAGGGCCTGAGAAACCAAAAATGTCCTTGATCCAGCACAAACACTACCCAGCAACAACTGGAAACATCAGCATGTTATCAACACCTTTCCCATATAAAATCCAAAACACAGCACTGCACTAACTACTAAGAAGAAAATTAACTATCACAGATGAAATCAGGACACCTATAAATCCAATATTCAGGAAAATCAAGTTACTTCCATCTACAGGAGTAGTCAGTATAGTCAGTAGGAGTAGCCCTAAATACTTGGTAGTGTATTTAGTGTTAAAGCACTGGGAATCAAAACATGCAGACCTTGCAGAGACAAACTGGAACGGCGGTCCATTTGTTTCATTAGTACATAAAAGAATTGTGTGAATTTTCAAAAATATCTTAAAGAAAATATAGAGTATTGAAAGGAGAAATGCTCTTCAGGCAAAGCAGCGATAAAGAGTTCCTCAGCTTTAAAAAAACAAACAACACAAAAAAGGAAAACAACCTAGAATCCATAGATGAACGGTATCTGACTACATTTTCAGTCCTGGAATTCAAACATAAGCTCATAGGTTAAAAAAAATTAATAAATTACACAACAGCTTAGAAGATTTGAGGTTAACCGGATTTATTACAAGCCAGTAAAGCAGAACAAACTCTTAAATATAACAAAGTACTTCATATATGCCTCTAGCTGAAAAGCTCAAGAGAAAATAGGTATTTTAGCAACCCCACTAGTCAGGATAGAAAATGACAATAGATAGCTAGTTCAGAATAAATACGAGAGTTTCAGACAATTTTATAGAGCGTTACATACTACACATAATAGGCTTATTCAACAAGATCATGTGAGAAGGAGAAAGTTCCTTTTCTTGGAAAGAAACAAAGGTTATTGCACTGGAAGAGAGTGAATGAACTGCTGGTTGTAGGGACCCATTACAGTGGTAAGGATTGATGCAGAGGTCCTTACCAAAGTGCTGGTGGACTAGGGAGTCTGTTTAGATGAGAACATCCACATTAATCAAAATTTATTCTGGGCTAACAAAGAAGATTGTAAGATCTGTGACACTCCTAAGATATGTGCATGGTCTAACAACCTTTTGATGTAGACGCTGCCTAAATGAGAGCGAGGATTAATCAGAAACCTCTGGTAGAAGCTAAGCTGTTGCACTCCTACTCTTTAAAAGGTGCTTTTGGCAAGATGGAAGGTGCTTTGCCATGTTTCTGTAGGGCAGGGAAGGGATCCATGTTGCTGCCACTGCTGGCTGCAGCCAGGGATGCCCTGGACAACCAGAAGCCCTCAAATCAGAGGAATAAAGGTCAGAGTAGGCACAGAACATTGAACAACTCTCTGATGAGCTGATTTTTGTACACTTTCCCTCTGAAAAATAACACTGTTCCAAGCATGTGGAGTTTGTACTACTCTGGGAAATAAATAGCTAAACCTCAGTTATTGGGAATCCTATTTTCTGAAAAAGTCCAGTTGGTCTATGAGCTTAAACGGGTTAAAAGTGATATAAATAATAAGAAAAGGATATTAATCCCACAGTATATCATGTATTTTGAAGCAAATTATATATTAGACTAGCGTAAAAAACCAAAAGATCTTAAAGTAGGCAGTATGGAGACTTTGAAGTGGGTAGAAAGGCTACTATTAAAATGCATACAGTCCCCAAATTTAATTTTTTTATCTCCATGTTCACATGCATTTTTATCACAGACAACACTACGAAGACTCAGCACAGTGCCTCTCTGAAAACAGAGTACAAGTTTATGCATATCAGTATTAAACGGGCTTTCCAAGATAGGCAGTCCTGCGACTTGCAACACAGTGGCGCATTATCATGCAGTGCGGGTGAGGGATGTTATAAAACAGTGTGGAAGCTTATTCAGAGCTGTGGATTAAAATGAGGAAAAAATAGCGTGAGGAAATGAATTTTTCAAATAGCTTCTGAAAAAGATATAAATTCACACCAAGAAATCCCTTTGCTGAGGCTATCTTAAGATTTCCAGATAAATATGAAAAATTGCAACCCTCTCCTTATTTACTGCTATATGTTAAATAAGGAATTCCTCCTTAAAGACCCTCCAGTATTTATTTCCAATTGGTTAACTGGGCAAACCACACAATTTGATCAAGTTTTTGGAGACGAAAAATACTTGCTATCTTAGCAAGAAATTAGTACTGACCCTGCACATTGAGAATTTTTTTTTTTTTTTTTTAATACTCTCCTATATGGTAGCCCTTGCTGCTGTGCTGTGGATCTGAATATACTAGGTGGGCACGAGCCCTACGACGTGTGGCAATATCCCTTTATTGCTTGCAGCATTCAGCCACAGACATGCCTGCTAAGTGCTTTTCTAAAGTAAAAATATTCTTATGGTAGCTGTGGCTGTCAAAGAATATAAACAAGTCAAGGTCTGAGATGAAAGACTGTATCTTTTCTGATGTGTTCCTCTTTATATTGGTTGGTCTACTAAAAGATACCTTCTCCTTACAAGCCTTGCCTGTTAAGAGATTTTATTTTTTTTTTGCCTTGCAATACCAATCGAGTTCAGTTTTTACCTGCTAGGCTCTGAAGTGCTCAAATATGAAAGGAGTTATTTCCTCTTACCCCCAGTGTATTCCTCTCACTAGAAGAATATATTCTATTAAAATGTAGGACATTTTGAGAAGAGAAGCAGTGGGTGCAGTCATTAATTACCTAGAGTGTTGACTCCTGATTTATAAAGCGGGCAAAAGTTCAACGTACTGTAATGCTGAGACATTAGGAGTTGTCTTTGCCTATTTTAATCAATAATCTTACACAATTTCAACATTTTCCTTTAGAAAATTTGAATCTTCAGGTAGATAGTGGATGTCACTCCTGATAAAGCCAAAGTTAAAACATTTTAAAGATAATAACAGTTTAAGGAGTGCCTATATGTTTTACATATGTGTTTTGATTGGTATTCAGTTACCCAGAAAAGAGTTCAGCTACCTGACTGCCCCACCTTTTCTAACTAGCCTTTGTGTGATGGTCTTCTCTACAAGTTTCTTTTCCCTGGATTGTGGGAATACTGCCTATTTGGATACTTATTGGAATAAAATAAATGAAAAAATATTAGGTACAATGCAATTTTCTTATTGTATTAATTAAATAAAAATAATTAATAAAAAGCCATTTTCAAGAACATTTTAAATTGGATTTTTTTGATATAAAGTAGTAATGGTTTTAGGAATTTTCTTTTTATGTTTTTCACTATAATTAACTTTTTTCTGTTTCTTGATGTATAGCACTAAATTTAACTGTGGGAATATGCAGCCAATCATAAGCCATATAATTAAAAAGATAACATGAAATGTATTTATAAACTTCATTTTGCCTATTATCTAGCATAGCATTATTTTTCTTAATAAAAATGAAAATAGAGAGAGAAAGAAAACGGCACTTTTGTAGTGACACTTCAGAAAAGTAGACAGGGCAGATAACAAATTCACCGCAGATTAGCCCACCTCATGGCCAGTCACGAGTGCTAATAAAGGGTGCAAACATTTTGTTAATGATAGCAATTTTGTCCTTATTAATCTACCCAAGTGCCAATTACTAATTTCAGTAAAAAAACCTGATGGCATGAGATGTTTCTGTGACACAATGTGCACAGTTGTATTAAATTTGTAAAACACAGAAATCAGTTTGCATCCCTTAAAATATTTTCTGAACTGTTAAGCTGCTCACACTGCTACCTCTGTTTCACAAGAATCCTTGAGGAAAAGCCAGGTCAGAGCTGAGCACAAGCACCAACAGCTGAGTCTCTTAGGAAAGAGAAGCGGTTGCAGAGCCAGAGGGTGCCCTCAGGACCCCAACAACTTACCGGACTCTTCCAGCACTCACCATACCCCTGAATCCACCTGCCTTCTCTCATCCTAGGCCAGTATCTACTCAAGGAGCTCAGCAGCCAGATACTGACTGTGTGGGTTTTGGTATTCCCCACCTGTCACAGCTCCCTCCAAACTATCAAGCTGCAACAAGGTCTTTCACCACCTCTTACCAACACACTCTTCATGCCAGTCCCCCTGCTGTCTTCTCCTCATCTTGACTCATCCAGGGTGCCTGTTCTCTCCCCTCTTGCTTCTTCCTCGGCTGCTCCCTCTTCACTGTCTCTCAACCCCTTAACAGAACCAGCCACAGCTGCACCTTATCCACATCGGCAAACCCGCCGCCCCTGAAGCCAGCCCACAGCTGTAT
>JAVJGJ010000057.1:49554927-49566438 GCA_035590215.1 Microhierax caerulescens | reverse complement strand
GCTGCACCTTATCCACATCGGCAAACCCGCCGCCCCTGAAGCCAGCCCACAGCTGTATGGTATCAATGCTAATTAACCCAGCCTCATTCCACTACACCCGCTGACCCTGCAGGCCTGCATGACACCTCACTTTAACGAGGCTTGACATATGTGAATGTCTACAGAAACAACCAGCCCCTTTCTTTCAAGGCTGCCTGGTTAGACCTAGAAGCATCCCTCCGCCATGCTCTTGGTGGGCGACGAGGGCGGTCTGACCCACTCTCTCCCTGGAAGAATCCCATATACTTGGCCAAAAAGTAGCCAGCTGTCTAGTACAGGCCAACGTACCTGGAGGAGGACAAGAAGACGCTTCCTGAACTGAAGACAAATAGATTTAGGTAAGGCCGTTTGCTAGGGCAGTCAGTCAGTCAGCAAGCAAGAGAACAGCTGTTATTCAATTTGTTTTACCTTTACAAACCAATTGTCTTTGCTTTTCTCATTTGCAGAGCAAATTTGGCAAACAATTTGGGCAAGCAATTTAGGCAAACCAAAGACCTTACTCAAAGCACAGCACTCTCGTGACCTCAGTGCCTTGTTGTTATCCAGACGCTGTGTGAACCACCTGACAGAGAGATAACTAGGGTTTTAATGCTGCGCGATGCATTCCCTGCAGGGAGCAAACCGCAGCCATCTTGGACAAATAGTGCCAAGTGGTTCTTGCCTCCAAATGGCTTTGGAGCTTATGGGTCCCACGACATCTCTCGAAGCTTCCTCAGTCCTCCCTCATTGGAAGAATTTGTCTAGAAGGCTCAGGGTGGTGGAATACAGGGAAGATCCCTTCTGTCTCATTTTCTCACATGACAACAGGTGATGGTGAAACTATGGAGTTGAAGAAGGGCAGGTTGAGAAAGGAGTCAGTGACACTGAACCTGGAAGATATCCTGGCTGCTGTTTTATGAAGAAGAAGGTGGCAAAAAGAGCTGAACCTGGTGGTTGTACCTGAATCACAGTGAGCTGTATGCAATTCTAGTACTTTCTAAAGAAACCCTCCTTTGTTGGTTCTGAAATTTCCAGATGTAAATTGTGTTACAGATACTTTCTTCTATAAAATCTGAGACGTTTTTGTACAAAAACAAGTTTGAGAAGCTCTGTTTTCCACAGACCATGCACACACAGACAGCAATTGAGTTGTCTTCCCTGAATGCACTGCTTGCACCCTTTGTTAGCAGTCATGACTGGCCATGAGGTGGACAAATCTGGGGTGAATTTGTTATCTGCCCTGTTTACTTTTCTGAAGTGTCACTACAAAAGTGCCATTTTTATGTTTATAAGGACATTCTCAGCATTCAAAGTGGTTTAAAAATATCAGCAGAGATTCATACAGCTTTTTGACCTTTTTTAATACCCTTGATTCTTAGTTTAGTGGATCCTTCAGATTAACTACTTTTTAGTAGGTTTTTTGGGTTGTTTTTTTGTTAATGATAGCAAATTAGGATTTATTCATTCAATAACTGTAACTAACGAGATGAAGATTCTTCATTATTTTAAGGCTGCAAGGAAATATATCATTATGCTTCTTTAAATGAAATACCTATTAAATAATTTGCCTTTTTCTTGCTGCATCCAGATGATGCCATTTGCACAGAACACTGAATCTACATAATGTTTATTTTTAAATTATTTTAATAGATTATTTAAATTATTTGCTTATTATTTTAGTTTAAATAAGGTTATACTATAAAATTGTAGGGTCCCTGTTTTCCAAAGTAGAATTCCAGGGTTTTTTTAGACTGGAACTTGATTGTAAACAAAGCCAAATTTATTGAGGTGAATTCCATCTGAACTTGCAGCTGTCCTGTGTTTTGTTCACTGTTTTGGAACAATTAATGAAAAGACGTGAAACTCTGGAAAGGTAGTGCGTCATTATAGGCATCTACCTAAAGAAAACATTGAGCTATGGGGAAATATTAGAGGAACTGTAGGAGGAAGAAGAGGTTAAATGTACCTGACTGTACAAAAACAATGCAGACAAACATTTATTCATTTCAAACTCACTGCAAAATTTCTTTAAAGGAAAACTTGTTGCTTCTATAAACCATCCTTTCTTCATACTTTAACAAGTATTAAGTATTGGGAAAACTTTTTTGCTTTTAATTTTTTTTTGGACAAAATCCCTTTCTGAGTTGAAATCTGCCTAAAACAGACCTACAGGTTCAGTCGCATTCCTAGTTTACCAATACTTTCAAATCCACCTTTGTATGGAAAAAACGTCTTTTGAAAAGGCAATAGGGGAGAATAATAGCTCTTTCTGTTAATGATTACCACGAGATCTTTTAAGCATAACTAAAGTAATCCATTTTTCATAACAAGGTGCACTTTTAATGCTTTGTTGAATCAGGATATATTATTGCCATTTAAGTAGAGGAGGCAAGTAATGCATTTCTAAGAATTCCATCTTTGAGAACTAGAAGCAATAAAGTACACTATTAATGACATTATTTTAATTTAAGTTTTCATATTAAGTAGTTGTCTTCCTTAATCATAATTCACCAATTACATTACAGGATTTTACAAAAATGTATAGTATAAGACATTGCAAGATATATAAGGTATAAATTGGTTATGGAATGCTTCAGTGATTTCCTAGCTTCGTCTTGATTATGCAGTTGGGTAGGATGGAAAGAATGTGCTATATCTGGTATCACCTCATCTGAGGATTTTTTGGGGATATTTCTTGAGTCATTCTGGAAACCAAAGCCCCCTCTCTTTTTTCATCCCAGTGTGAACTGGGAAGGAAACAGCCCAATCTGTTCTGGGTCCCTTGGCTCTCGGTTCTGTGACTATCCTGGCGGTGGATAAGAAAGAAGTATTTCTGCTATGTTCAGGGATATGAGGTGTTCATAGAATCTTGCAGGTGTAGCAGCCCTGCTTGGCATCTTGTTTTGATTTTAAACAACTATGTTTGACATTTTCTTTAGCCATATGGATTTGTACAGGCTCTAAATGAAAACGAAGGAGACCTGTAACCATTTGTTATTATGGGAAAAAATTCTCTGCTCTGCCCTTGCCATTGCCAATTAAAATGTGAGAATGGGTTTGGTCTACAAGAATAAGTTTCAGTTGCCTCACCTCAAGGTGTGGACTTTGTTTGACTTACGTACCAGGGCTCTAGCTGGCTGTTCTAGTCATGCTTTTTCCTCTCCTGCTCTGTTGCTCCTTTGTTTCAGAATGAATAAACTGAGTATCCCTCCAGATTCAATGAACAAGCCAAATGGACAACCTCTGTGATTCTATTGTTTTATCAGATTAAAACTTGCAATCAAGATGTTAATGTTGTGGCCAAACATCACAGTACCACTGTCTTAATTTAATTGTGTTTCTCACATTTTAAAATTCCTTGGGATTGTATAGGATAGTAAAAAATAGAATTTTTAGTATTTTAGAGGTTTCAGTTAACAGATTTCTGGGTAATCAATAAAGAAGGAAAGCATCAATAAATTAAATATAATTATTATTTTTAAAAATTAAATTAATTATCATTTACATTCTAGTAGTTGATAGGTACTGCACTTTTAGCATGAGTTTTCCGCCCAACGTAATTTCCCAAAAACACTCTGCTCGGTTCGGTGAGATACAGCTCAGAGAGCAGTTTCCTTCTTGTCTGGATAGACACCAGTTGATGCAGATCATTGCTGTAATGTTGACACCCCACTTGCATGGCTAGTTAGGACAGCCAAAGATGAAAAGCCAGTTTTCCCTGGGGGACACCAGACCAGGCTTTAGAGGAACCCTGATATGTGATGGCACAGACACTTGGGCACCTAGCACGGCATGAGTGCTCGCCTAGCACACGTATTTCTGAGAGAAATCACGTGGACAAATTGTACTACCCTAAGTTTTTCTTTGAAAAATGTGGCCATTTCACTGCAGGTTGAGGAAAATGCCAGTACACTGTTATGTGTGTAAATCTAGATGGAGTTCTTTACTTTTATGGAAGAATGGAATAACGGCAAAGTCAAAATGCTATTTCCCTGAAGCACTATAGCAGATCAGAGAAGAGGTGATTAAGACAAAGGAAACTTAAACCGCGACATTTTAATGCAACGTGAGAATACTGAATTGATGCAAATCAAATTATGTCATCGGAGTTTCTCACACTGAATGTTGGATTCAGGCAGGAATAGGAAACCAATGGCAACATTTGAATTCAGTGGAAAATGCACTTTTAGTCAAAGAGTAATTTGGGTGGAAATTTTCCATCAAACTAGCTTTAGGTAACTAAATTGCCACTGCTACAAATGTTTATAATTATTACTTCTAAATTTGCATGTATGCATTTGCATGTAAATAATTCATTCCTAAAACTCTCCCCAAACAGTAATAGCGAGGCATACTACTTTAGAAATATCACAATTTTAGTGTTTATATAAATGCTGAAGTTTCCAGCTGTGGAGCTATAGTTTGAATTTAGAGGACTAAACACTTATTAATGTGCAAAACTGCTTTAACGGATATAGCAGTTCTCTTTCCATGCCAATATGATTTGCCCTGTTAACATTATACTGTTGAATTCTTATCATTGCACAGGTGTAGAGTTGAAAATCATGGAGTTTCAAAACACCTGCTGTTTGGGCTCATCAAGCCGTGATGATGTTCTTTCTTCGGTCCTTGATACTTTTACACTTATAGAAATCAGTTTAGTTTGTGACTATAATTTTTATTTTGTTTCTGCATTAATGCAACTTTAGTCTTCAAACCAGAGATTTACAGTGATTGTATTCAAAATCCTTTATGTGCATTCTAAATAATGCTTCAATTTAAGTTTACTAGCAGGTACATTCATGGTAGCAATTGATTGCAAGTGACTTGCAGAATAGCAATGGAAGGTACGTTTAAAAATTTCAGTTATTAGTAGCATTTCAGGATTGTGACCTCAGTTTAGAAAACCATTAAGAAAAAATGCTTAGAAGTAATAAAAATGCTACAATACTACCAGCATAATCTGGCTTTAAGAACAAACCTAACATTAAACATGTCAGAAGTCTTTTCATGAATATCAATGCACTGTTGAGGCAGCAGTTATAGTAATGTACTTTTTTTTTTTTTTTTTTTTTTTTTTTTTCCTTGAAGAACTTCAGAAGCTTAGGAGTTTTTTGACTACTGGAATACTTAGAAGTGCTTTGTGGTAAAGTACAAGGACTAAAACTATTTTCTGAGCTAGTGTGTGCATATAGGATACATTCTCAAGTCTATGTTGGTCTTTATAGAAACTAGGAATAGATTTACAAGTGTATCTGTAAGATGTGGGTATAAGTTATACAAACAAATTGGGAAATATCATTAATATTTGCTCAGAGGTGACAAAATCTCTAAGAAGCTCTACCTGCTTTAGAAATAAAAATACATTTAAATCTGGATTTTTGTCAATAGCTAAAATCAAATTCCATTTAGAAAGCTATCTTGTTTAGCTTGCTACAAAGTTCTGCAGTTGTGAAATTTGTGTTTCTTGACAGAAAGAAGAAAAGGAAGTGTCTATAAATTATTTTGGTCCAAAAAAAAAGTTATATATTTATTTATGAGGCTTTGTTTTGGCTATAATAGAGTTCTCCTTCCTGTCATGAAATTGTAAATTAGATGGCAATTAGCTATTCCTTTTAGGCAAATCTGGTAAGACTACATGTAACGTATTAGTGTTCCATTTTTCTGTAATAATCCTATTATGAAAATATCATAGTATTTAACCAATTAACATAAAATGAAAAAAAGTGGTCATTCCTTTAGTGGTTTGCAATCATATTTTAGAAAGAAGATATGCCTACAGTTTGAGGTGATAACTTGCTTTGTTGTCTTGTGCCTAATCAACGCTACAAAAGCTCCCTTAAGCAGTGGGGTAGTGCCATTTGTAAGCACGTTATCCCACATAAAGAAAATTTTATTCTTTCAGGTGAATCTCTACAAGTCTTACCATTTTGCTGAAGTAGAAGCAATTCTGTTGATGCCATCCTGCCTCAAGTAGATTAATCAGTGGAAAAGCGTATGAGTGAATCCCTGTGAGAGCTTTTCAATACACAGGTGCCCTTTTTAGATAGCTCAAGGGGAGACCAGCATACCCTTCTTTCCTCTGTAAAATGAGGGTGCTGATACCAGTTTCAGTGATGGTCTGTGAGAATTAATGTATTAATGCGTAGAGTCCTGGATGTAAGATTCTGGATAAGAATGAATCGTTGCCAGCATCAGAACTAAAACTAATTATGAGGATCTATAGCCGATTTCTACCAGTTTCCATGTTAACGTTTTGATGTATTTAATAGATTTTGTTGTGACTCCTTATGTAGAAAGGTGTAGTGAGTAATTCTGTAGTGCTGAAGAATGGTAGATTAACATCTTTATAGCCCTTTCATTTCTGGCATTTTTTGTGAACTAGTCTTTGTTCATATAACTTTTTTTTTTTTTTTTTTCTCACTTTCAGTTTGATCCTGTATCTCCTCAGGATTTTTGCAACACTTGTAAAAAGAAGGTGTCAAAAACCATATTCTTAGATCTGAAGGATATGCTATTGTGTACCCTTATCTACTGAAAGCCCTTCAAAATATTTCTTCTTCAAGCTTGTGGCTCTTGAACAAAGGATTACATATATTGGATATATATTTGTTCTCATGTGGATTGGTGAGAGCAAATCCCATTAAAGCTAATGGGAGGTAGAAGAGCATATGTGAAGAAGGCAACGTCCCTGAGGAGGTAATAAAGCTGTTCCATTTTCTGCCTACATAAAATGTCAGAGCCATCTAGAACTAATCTTGCTTATTATTAAGGAAAAAAAAAGCTTGAAAACTGCTGGAGAGTGAAAATGCAAGACTTCATCTGTATGCTTAAGTGTAATTAGAGAAAAAAAGTAATATTTAAATGATGCTTAATCCATGTTTGGTACATGCCTATACAAAGCTAAGATCATAACTGCCACAAACGTTCTGTCATGGAAAACTAGGCATTATGTGGAGAAGCTGTGCTTGAGGACAAGTGAGGCAATGCAGCTACTCCCATTAATCAAGGGAAGCCATCTATGTTCCTACTCATTCCCACAGCATCAGCCACTGTTTTTGTCTTTTATTCTGGGCATGGGTATCAGATAGATGCTCATTTGATGAGTATTTCATTATAAATGAGCAATCTTTTCAGCCTGGACATAGATACAATGTTTCTGGATTATTCTCTGTGTCACTGACACTTTAATGCAGGCCTGAAAAGCTTTTATATTACTCATGTTCCTTTCTTGGGAGATGGATCTGCAGTGGTAATGATATTTTATCTTTCTTTATTTCAATAAAATAGCATGGGCGTGAGGCTGTCTCAACCAATTAAATATCAATTCATTTGAATCTTACACATGTCTAGCAATATCACTTTTAGACCAATGCAATTTTAATAGGTATCTTAGCAAAGACTCAGCAGAAACAGGAATTTATACTGAATGTTTTGAAATCGATTGTGCTGTTTCTCTGATGGAGAAGCTGGCATTTTAACTTCTTGGATCTTAAATAAATGTCAGATCTTACAAAATACAGTTTTTCTCTCTTCAATTCAGATAAGACTGTGGACATTCCCCATCTGTACGTGAACTGGAAGTAGAAGGGGAGAGGAAGAGCATAATATACACGCTCTGTCCCAGAAGCTGGCTAGGACTGCTGTTTGAGGAGGGACAAGAATTTACATTATCTGTACTTTCCCTACCAGGAGCTTTGACAAGGAGGCAAGAGTCACTCTGCCACACATTAAAAAAAATATTCCATCCACTAAACTATCTTCAGACTACTAGTTAACTAGAAGCATGTGCAAAACATATTTTGCCACTCAAGAGATGGCATCTACTTTCTCAATTATTCTTCGTAGTCAATAATTTTTTCCTTTGCAGCCACCCTCTGGAAAAATTTTCGTGAGGATGCATAACTGGTTGGCAGGTCCCATGAAGAATTTAGCCCAAGAATGCACTCCTGCTTTTCAGCACCCAGTTCTCTGAAGGTAATTTAATGTGGGTTTCCCTGGCTTCCTTTTCCTTTTCTTTCCAAAGTTTTTATTAAGGTTAAAGTGCCACTCTTCCCATTGACTTACATGTATTCTTTGTCAATCAACAACCCTGGTGAACATTGTCATGTTATTATACTAGTGATATATTTGGTCCTCAACAATTGTCTATAAATCTATTTATTTTGATCAATTTGTTTATTTTAAAGGTTGGTTGCAAATATATTTGCACCTGCTGGATTCACATGGTAATTTTGAAAAATATTTCAGAAGGTATATTCAAATCTGAGGTTAGCATGAGGTCAAGTGGGTGTTATCATTCTGTATGTCTTCTAGTTGCCTGACTTCTCAGGCTGACCATGCGTACTTACTAGTCAGCAAAAGCAACCTGGTCTGATTTTTCTTATGCAGTAAGTCACTCATTACATCCTTTTCCTGATATGATTAGAAAAAAACACCCTATGTTTTAATTTTCAACTCTTCTTGCCATTGATGTCTTATGGGGAATCTTGATACACAGCTGTAGTTCTAGAGCGCTACTATACCTGGATAATCTGTTTAATACAACAACTGACTATTATTAGTCCAATTCACAAAGTACATTGCTTATAAAACGGTGAGGACATACTGTATTTCAGCTTTAACATACGTCAAAGGGAAATGAGGCAACATTAGAAGCATTACATATTATTTTTGACTCATTAAATGTTCTGCTCCAATATCTTACTGAAAAAAATCAAAATCAAAGACACTTTCTACTGTGGAATGTAACAACAAGACAGGATTTCTGTGATTTATTTACACCTCAAATGAGAAGGGCCGTTAGTTCTTCCAGATCTGACAATATAGCAATATGAAATTTCCATAAGAAAATCAACCTCTCTTTTACCTTTTGAAGGTAAAGTTGCTCACCAGAAATAAGCAATAAATAAGATTAATATGTTTTATTGACAGAACCAAATAATCATTCTAATAAAGTAACATCTCTAACAGGTTATTACATTACTAGCAGACTCTCTGGTCTTGTAGAAAGAAAGTAAATAATAATAGTTATGGATCTGAGAAAACAGCTCCAAGACAAAAACTCCATTTACCTTCCTATTTCATCCAAGTTCTTCCATCACAAGCTCACAATTGCTTGTGAGCTATGTGCAGTTACGTGACCTATAATCTATTTAGGATCCCTAATTATATTTGTTAATGTCATTTTTACATCATTTTAACAGGAGCTTTATGAGTGTTTAACACAAGAACTTTTCTTAATTTGTTTTATTTTTCCAACAAAGCCAAGTTTCAAATTTATGTTTTGGGGACTTGAAGTGCTAAAAGAGCTGCAGTATCTGTTACTCATTTTAATCTCATAAATTGATGCATTGAAAGATTTAGTACTTCATTAACAAAACCATTTGACTTCTTCTGTGTGAAAGCTAAACCATTGCATACTATCCTACATTTATTCGTCATATAAATGGCAAACCTCTTCAACAGCTCACTTTCTGTTTATGTTATTAGAAGTGTTAATGCAGGCAACAATGTTTTATTTAATCATTTTTTTTTAAATTTATATTATGAAAATGCCTATGGGGGATAGTCAGAGCTCTTTTAACACATAGATATTGCCTTCTGCTTAACGATCTAACAGAGGTTTGCAAACATATATTAATTAAGCTTCAGAAGGCCCCTTTGAGGGAGATATGGTAAGTAGCATTATACTCATTATACAAATAATAAAGAGGTTTCAACTTGTTAAAAGTCACACAGCTATTTAGTTCTAGACATGGAATTAGAAATTAATTGCCCTGTGTCCTAATGATTCTTTTACCATTCATTTTTTCAAGTATGATGGTGATAATAAATAACAAACTAAATACACAACGGATAGTGGATATCACAGAACAATCCGATTGTTAGTATCTGTCCTTGGCTGCTTTGTAGCAGAGAGGTTAATTCAGATGTGGTGCTTTGGGTAACAAATACCAATAAGGGATATATTCTTTTCTCAGTATGTGTTTGTAAGTCTCATTAATGATAATGGAAGTTATGTGCCTGCAGGAGAATGAAAGAAGAATACATCTATCATGTCAATGACCCATGAAGTCAGAAGAAATTATATAGTCTACTCTAAAGGCGCTGAAGGAGTCATTATAGCCTATTAGGTAAATAATGTATTTTTTAAAAGTCTCTACATAGAACATGCATGTAGCTAAGAAACTATGAAGCTCAGATGGAGCCATCGTATTATTAGAGAATTACTGTGCCTTAAGATAGCGATCTCCAGCTGAATATCCAGGCAATGTTTTCAGAAGGACAAACAGTTTACTGCAGGTTTCTGATGGCTGTGCAACAGACATACATGTTGGAGCATGCCTGTAGCAACCTGCAGAGGCAGGTGACAGCAGCCATACAACAGCTGAGTGTGTTTTGACAGGCCCAGGAAGTGACTTGATACAAAAATTCACATCAATGCAATTAAGTTTTAGCAAGAGGATAAATATTTTGTTGAACCAATACAGTGTCAAGACTGTAAGCCATTCTCAGTTGCCACTGCAGAGAGGCACTGGGAATACGCTACCTAGGATGTAACTAAAGGAGAGATTTGGGGCACTTTTTTAAGAAGCCTGCAGCTTATCTTTTGCAACACTTAGCGGTGAGACACCTGGTCTCATCAAGTTGATATAAAGCACAGAGGTTATGGTGTGCAGGCTCCTTAATGGAGAAAGTGAAATGTCTTTGAAGCCCTGTCTCTGAGGCCATTACGTCGAGTGGTGAGGTGCTTTATAGCTAGCAAAGAAGAAATAGGGAGGCTAGAACTGTGACTAAACTTCCCTTCTCCAAGAGTTACAGCAGTCTTCTGGGTGCATATGTGGCAAAGGTGATTTTACTTTCCAGCAACCCAGAATCTCAGCCCTTGAGAATATCTGCAAAACGTCTGAGGCAGATGGGATGTGTCACAAGTTGTGAAGTAACTTGGCTGAAGTTAAGCAGCTGAGTAGAGCAGCAGAGCCAAGAAAAAAATCCAGGTCTTTCAGCATCTGGTCCACTGCTCCATCCCACAGACCGCAGTCCTTTTTTAGTTCCTGAAGATTGTTCCCATGTCACATTACCTCCAAATGAAAACTATTCTTTTTTTACTCTGCTTCATCTATTCTGAGTGTGAAATCATGCAATAACCCAAGAAATATTACAGAGAAGAACTTTAGCTGTGCCTTTTAATATGCTAACTACTGCAAAAATGAGATGCTTACATCTTCTTTTAGATACATCATTGAGATTCAGCATAATCATACTTGGGACAAGTCTTACCTCTGGGGGAAAGGGTATGTATTTAGATCTTTAAAAGCTAGTGCCTTTGCAACATGACAAAATGTGATAGTGGAAATAGATTGTTTCTCACCAATTGACACAATAGTTGTGAATAATAACATAAAAGCTGTTTTCCAGGTATTGTCTATGTCTCCAGCTGAAAGAAAAAAAAACACAGCAATTTTATTTATAATTATTTTTCATATGCAG
>JAVJGJ010000057.1:49530513-49540565 GCA_035590215.1 Microhierax caerulescens | reverse complement strand
ACAGAACCCCCCCGCCCCCCTGCTGGGGGTTGGGGGGAAACCAAGCAGCTGCAGATGATGCCTGCCACTTCATCCGCGCGCCAGCCCCCTGGTTAAAAAGTCTGAGGACCCCTGAACTAGAGTATTTCAATGGAAACATACAGTACTGACCAGGGACCAGCAAATGGAATCACAAAAAATGAACAGAAGATAAACCAGAAAATGGCATTCCACAACTGTAGAAAAAGCATGTTTGCATCTTGGGTACTGTTTGCACTACTGCTTCCCCAGACAAGGATGGCAAGGGTGGTCAGGGAGGCAGACTGGCTTCAGTGTGAGGAGTGGCTAAAGGGATTACAGCATTTAGCCTGGAAAAAATGGTTACAAAAAGAATATGAGAAAAGCCTGTAGATTCATAAGGGACATGAAAAAGCTAAGCAAAGCTAAGCAGAGATTTTAAACTGCTTTTTCATAAACCAGAAAGAACCTATATGCTATTATATTGATTCAGGACACATTTTTATAAAATATAGCTGTGGAACTCTGACATGCTACACCGTGGATGCTAACATTTTTTGTAGATTGTGAAAGCAGTTGAACAAATTCATTGAAGAAAAAATTCCTCACCAGCTAACAAGGTAAAAACTGCCACCTCAAGGTTAGGATTCCTGAACTTTAATTGCCAGAGGCTGTATTGGAAAAGTATCACAACTTCTTGCCATGTTGTTATACCTGTCTCTGATACCTGCTATTGTCTACTATCATAGACAGAGCCCATGGATAGACTAATATTTTTGCTGATCTAGGTTGATCATTTTTATATTCTCTTCTTTTATCTTAAAAAAATCGTCTTTAACCCTCCATGAGTTTAGTCTTTTTTAGTTCATTGACATCTCTAGAGACAGCTTCCCAAAAATCAGCAAAAGCACAAAATTTAAACAAGTCTTTTCCCAGCAATGCATGAACAACTTCAATGATTACTTTGCTATACACCATACTTGTTTATATATTTATATATTAATAATTACATAGATCTCAACCAAGGTCACCCCAATTCTAGCTTACAAACAGAAATGTGTGATTTCAATCTGAAGATTTTGAAATACATGGATTCAGTTCTTGGTTTCCTAGGGGGCCCAGTGGTATTTAGTAGTATTTAAAGGAATGAGGGGTACTTTTCACAGCTAGCATTTGGTTTTTGAGTATAGGAAACTAATCTCTCTATGAACACTTTTGGGTTGATGAAATTACTTGTCAGGCAGAGCTTTAATTTACTTGCTCTTTACAATGTGCCTAACCAACACAGCAGATGTATAGCATGGTACACCCCATAGTCCTGCTTCCCAGATCATCTTAATAAGGAAAGCTTCTGGAAAGTGTTTTTACTCCTGTCCTGCCTAAGTACCACATTTTTTGTCATTGGAAATCAGCTGAAGTGGGGCCAGAGGAGACATGGACACCTTGACCACAGTCTCCATGTATGCCAAAAGGACACCTGTATGCACACCCAAGTCAGGGCGTCTAAGGCCTCCCATGGCCTGTATGTGTGTATATATAGCCTGACTCAATATGACTCCTCAAAGACACTGAAGGGTTTTTTGGGGGCTATATTAAGTGGCCTTATAGCAGCATCATAAGTCAATCAGCTAAGGTTGTTGTCCCAACAGATGTAATATGATAATCCCCTTCCTAGAGTCTGATCCAAAGCCTAAAAAAGAAAAGGGGAAAAAAGGGACTTTAGGCCCAAAGAGAAATTATTTTTTCAGGATTACTATGCTTTCCAGGCTGATAACATGAAGGAAATTGAAGATGAGGACAACATTCTTCACGGGTCAGAATAAATCATTATTTACAGGCTGTTTTCTTATGAAGCTCTTCTCCAAATAGAGACCAATGAGTCAAAAGTAACATTTCGTTCACATTTTATGTAGAATCACCTGATTCCATTCCTGTGGTGTCTTTCCTGAAAATAGGCAATGAATAGCTTACAGACCTCAAGGTGGTCTAAGAACCATAAAAATTTAAAGAGCAGGAACTTCAGAACACAGGAGAAAATCCTTTGGTAAGGAAACCAGAAAACAGTCCTACCTACAAAAACTCTTTATTTTCAGAGAGATGTAATTTGTTCATGTATTTTGCAACAAATATAAAATTCCTTTTCTGTCTTGTTGACAATTCTATAAGTTCAATTCTACATCTCATTTGTACAAGAGTTCTTTTTTTTTGTACAAGACATACAGTTAATCTCTCCTTCACTTTAAAAGCCCTTTCACTTAATTGTATTTAGAAAACCCATACTGAGCTGTGACTGAAATCTATGGGATCTTTACCATTTACTTAAAGGAAAGCAGGATTAGGTCCTTATTAATTCAGTGTGATTAATATGTATGATGCTTCTGGAGTTTGTGCAGCTTCTTCAGACTTGTTTTTATAGCTGACTGTAGGAATATAACAACAAAGATCTGCATTTCTTTGCATATCACTCAACAAGCATTACTTCCATCAAGTTTTCCTTTTCCATTGCCAGATCTAAACAGAGATCTTTTGATGTGAGATTACTGATGCTGACATTAGCTGATCATTTTTAAAAACAACCTCAACATCTTGGAATGCACCTTTAAAAAAAGGAAAACATTACATGGCTTTGGTTCTGAATAGAGGAGTAATCATTCTGTTTTATCTGTAGGCCAGAAAGCAAATTCCAACCTGCTTTCAAGGAGGGGAATTTGGTGATGTGCGTTGCTGCCCTGAGGCCAATTTTCACATACTGTACAGCTCTGACTATGAAGTGTACAAAAATATTTAGTTTTGCAGTGCCTTAGGAGACTTACTTTTAATGGGTTGGTTGGGAATGCTCTCTATTTCTTCATAAAAATAGGCAAGAGAAAAAAGGCATGAGTTTACAAACAGCTCTGGATCTCTTTTATTAAACATTATGTTTACCATAGAAACATGGATTTCTATGGTGTGATAATTGTTTCAGGTTTGGATACTCATGATGCATCCAGTCACAGGGTATATCTCCCTATCACTCTTTTGTGCAATTTTAATTTATATTCCACTGTTATTAAAGTAGTATAGATGCAAACATAATAGTTTGATTCAGAATTATTAAAGATGACATTGATTTTACAATTTCTAAACCAGCTAGCTTTTGTTGGAGTATTTAATGCATTCTGTCCTGAAAAAATTATCTTGGACCTAAAAGGTTTGTGAATATGTACACAGAATTTTAATCCTTGACAAACTTTGTAGCTCTTCTGGGATTGAACTGGAGGCAACTGAAGTGTGGTCTCCAAAACCTCTTGTGGTGTTTCATCCTTGCCAGTTACAACAGAGGTCTTGCAAGAAGGGGTTTTGGTTCTATTTTGCTACTTCCAAATCTGATTTGATGAAATTAAAGAAATATATGAAGTTTAAAGATAATTCAGCTAAAATCAGGTAAATACAGCTTTTTATTGCACAAGTGGTTGTTGGTATGATCAGGGTGCTCAATACTATTATTTGTTATTATGGAAGAAAATTATTTATTGTGTCATTCATGATTTTATCAAAATAACTGCTGAAACAAACATAGATAGGTTTCTTCGAGTGTGATTAGTCATGTAGTGTCAAGGAATGCAGAATCACATCTAGTTTTATGATGAGCTGCAGACCCACTGTATCCTGCTAGGCTTTTATCTCACATTGATTCTAATCTAATAGGTTTTGCAGATAAATCAGTGAACCTATTTGATTTCAGGTTGTGTTGTACTGAGGCCCTGACCATGGTGACTTTTACCAGGCAGAAATTCTGGTGTCACTTCATCACCCAACAGACCATACAAGATGCCTGCAAGCAAAGAGGATTTGATTCCTCACATTTGTCATTAAAATTTACTCTGATAATATTGACTATAGTTATTAGCTAAACTTCTGAATAGTATGAACAGGTGGAGTCCTCAATATGCTCCAAATAGATTCCAACACACCACGGACCAGACTGCAACACCCTCACCCACACTGAGAGCACATTTATTTCTACACATACTCTTTATCCACTGGAATTTCTTGTCGAGTGACACGCCATAGTGTTTCATAGCCTAAGCGTACAATGACTTGGCCTGTATGAGGTGCTGGCATCTGGCTTTTGAGCTAGCTCTGTGAATAATGATACCTTTTCCTGCTGTAGTCCCCTAAATTTGTCATTATCCCTTTTTTCCTATGAGTAGATGAAAATAAGGAGCCCTGCACAGGCATACAATGGCTTCTTATAGGCTGAGCAACCCTGTACACCTATAATTTAAGGGCTGATGTATATGCTACCCTTTTATAGGTATATTCCACTTACCACTGTGGAGTGTTTCTAACTTTGCATTCTTGGGTGTGTGTGGGTGTGTGTATGTCCTCTTTTTTTTTTTTTTTCTTTTCTTTTGAATTGTTTCCTTGAACTCTCTTCTGCCGGAAAGCATTTGTGTAATTTTCAATTTCACTTTTGCAGTTTCTCAGGTTCACATTCTATATTTTATTTAGATGTAAAGGAATAATAGTAGGCTGTTAGTAGTGCATTGTTTCAGGATTATTAATATGTATGATGCTTTTTCTTACCTCTCTTTTTCAGTTCCCTGAAATTTACTTCTGTAGTTCGTTTCTGGCAGGCAAAAGAAGGGATGGCACGGTTATCAAATCTTTGCAGTAGAAGCAGAGAGTGGAGGAGAATGTTAATGTGGAAAATTCAAGTGTAGAATCACAAAATCTGAAAGAGAAATAATATGAGGAAAAATATTAAATGTCTGTTGATCCTTTCTAGTGATACTGGAATAAAATATGAAACATACAAGGGAATTTGAGAAACTGAACTAGGAAAGATGGTACCAAATAAATGTTAGGGGAAAATGAATTGTAATTTTGAGACTTCAGAATACAGCATTATGAGATGGAGAACATAATCCTGAAAATACAACTTTTCTCCTCTGAGAAAATGAAGATTAAGGAAATGGCATAGGTAAGATGGGGAAGGGTGGTGAATCTGTCTCATCAACAGAAGGATTACGAGGCTAACAGGTAGACTTTAATTTCCCATGACAGGGGATAGACCACAGTATGAAGTAACATATTCTGAGCTGAGGAAGATATATTGCAGGGACAGGTAAAATTTAGACTGTGATCTTAACTTTACTCATTGTGATTACAAAAACCTTCAAAACATTTTTTTCTGTACAGGTAAGATGGATGTAAAGCAGGAACATAAGCCTGAAAATGATGTGATAGGATTATTTACACTGAAATGGAACCATTAGATGAATAGAGAAAAAGATGATACAATTTATACTGGCTTTATAAGTTAAAGCATAGACTGATTAATTTCCACTTGTGTAAAATAAACTTTGGTGTTAGGAATCAGCTGCTAAGTGACAGTAAGATTGCATTCCTGAATCGAAAAGTAAAGATCGACAAAGTACTGAGTTCAGAAACTTTGATACATGGAAAAAAGTTAGTAGTCTGAAGTGTTCTATCAATAACCAGGATAAAAATCTGGAGTAATGCAATCAATGAACCTTTGTTAATATTATACTTCTAGCAGAAATGTTAAAACCAAACATTGACTGTCAAAACCACTGCCGATATAAGTGGAAAAGTACTAAATAATTTTTTTAAAAAGGAATTATTTTAAAGTATTTACAGCTAGTGCAGTCTAGACTTTAACAATATTCTAGAAATTCATTCAGTAAAAAATTAAAAGTTTCCATAAAAGAGTAGGAGGTCTTTGTAGAGATCTTTGGAGTCAGTTGCATATTCCTGTTTGCATGTTTGTCACGAGGCTAATATCAGCATAGACCTAAGAGCTGTGCTGTGCCCTCTGCCAGCATGTGAGCTGGCATTCGAACTTTGGTAATGACTGGCTGTGGTGGGCTGGCCCCAGCCAGCAACTAAGCACCCCTCAGCTGCTTGCTCAGTCAGCCTCACAGAAGATGAGTGAGAATAAGAGCAAACTTGAGAAAAACTCAAGTTGAGCTAAAGACAGTTTAATAAGTGAAAGAAAGAGAGAGGAGAAAGGAGGAGATTGATGCAAAGGCAATCACTCATCATCTCCCACAAGCAGACCAATGCTCGGCTTGTCTCTGAGCAATGGCGCATTTGGAAAAAACAACTCCCAAGTTCTTTGCTTCTGAGAATAATGTTATATGGCTTGGAATATACCTTTGGTCAATTTGGATCAACTGTCCAGACTGTGTCCCCTCCCAGTCTCTGTCCACTCCCACCCCAATTGCTGGTAGTGGAGCAGAGTGAGAAACAGAGAAAGCCTCGAGGCAATTGCTCAGCAATAGCAAAAACGTCCTTCTGTATCAATGCTATTTAGTCACAGATTAAAACCAGCATCATACAGGCTGCTGTGAAGAAAGTTAACCCTATCCCAGCCAGACCCCCTACACTCTCTCATCACAGGAACTATAGACTGTGAAATGTGTAATGGCAGTGGTGTTAATCTGGGCCACCCAAGGCATGGACACCAATGGAAGTTATTACCAGTGATAATCACTACCATACAAAAGATATTCTCAAAATACTTCATGCTAATGGCAACTCTTAGGAGAAATGGATACTAAAAGAGCTGTAAACGCAGCTCTTCATGTGTCTTTAATATTCTGCTCAAATTTCATTTTGTCCCTTTCATCCTTTCTTCCTTGGAAGGTAGGCCTTGCCGACATAAGTAGTCTTATGTGCTACATGCTGGAAAATAAGGGATTACCATTGGAGATCTAACCAATCTTCCAGAAATCCTGATCCCTGCCTGCCTGCTCCTTCCTGCTGCTGGAGCTTACTGCTCCCCTAGGAGGGCAGACAGAACAAAGTGCCTGCTCGGCCTTAGCCACAGGTTGCAGAATCTGTCATCTATCTTAAAACCATCTCTGCATGCCACTTAAGCCAAGCTGCAGGATGCTATACTGACACACCAGAAGCACAGGCACAAAATCTTTACAGCTGACTACTGCAGAGGGAATAATTTCTTAGAGAAGGAGCCAGAGACTCCTTGGACTGACACCTTAGGTTTCACAAGTGCTTTTCTGTCAGTGCCCCTATATAATACATTAGAGTAATCCATAAGTTATCCTCTCTTTCTGGGTGATCAAAATGGTTTGGAAATCATTATGGGCTGTTTAAAACAATTTTCAATGCCTATGACATTTACTAATTTGTAAAACAAATGATACATCTCATAGCTTTGCATCTCTTCATTCATCAACTGAATGATTAAAGTTCATGTCATTTCTACTATGGTAAACAGGCAAATCAGATCTTTACCTATACTGGAACAAACAAGACAACTGTCCTTGCCTGAAGGGACAATGTCATTGCCTTGAGCTTACATCTATCATTACCATCAGTTAATTAGAATGAAGGAAAGCTTTAAATTCCCTCACTCTGATTTATCATTCAGAACTTCTTCAAGCATTACTACAACTGTCAATCATTTCAGTCCTTCAAAAATGTTTATAAAAACTATCATAAGGAGATTTTCTGTAGGGTTAAAGAGCAGGAGGTAGCAAGTACCTTCTGTTTGAGGACATTTGAGTTTTATCTCAAAAATGCTTTCTCAATCTCTTCCTAATCTCATTTCCTCTGTTGAAATAATGTCATTTTTCTCTTGGAGAGGCAGTACTCTGCTATTTCAGTTACAGATATTCCTAAAAAGTTCTGATAAACAAAGAACTAAAACCATAACAATACTTTATCAAAACCAATTATTTTAAAAGTATATAATAAAACAGTTATGTTATTTAATATAATAAAGTATTTACTTCTGATATTCTTTGTCAAAATAAACAGAATTCAAAATTCTTGATCCTTGAAGTCTTAAAACCATGACCTTGAGTCAACAAAGTCCAAAAAGCAAAGGTGAGAGCTTTCTCCAATCACAAAAGAAAACAGTGCACTTTCACTGGCATTTTTTCACTTCCTTTGATTTGTTGTGGATAAATATTTTCTTTCTTTGGGGATGTGAAAGAAAGCTGCTGAAAGAATAGTATGTGATGTGAAACTATGGGTGAGCAAAACAGCAACCAGCTGTGGAAATGCTAGCTGCTGGGAAAAGGCAGTTACCATACAAAATTAATTCCCATTCTACACAGGCCAAAAATCACCTCTGGAAATTATATCCTCTGTGTAAACTCTGTGGGTGTTCACATATACACATAAAATTCAGCAAACAAGAGGCTTGCTTATAAATGCCAAATCATTCTGCTGTAGCCTTGGTGGTTTATAAATACATGCTTGATTATAATCCTTTAGTGGATTGCTAAGAGCAGAGAACACTGAAAGCTGTTTTGAGCAACCTTTAGCTTCTATTTGTAGTATTCCAAAAATGAAATGTCATACACATCAACATCAAACAAAGCACTTCAACAGGAACCCACTTTGCCACAAAATCCACCATAACAATCTCTCTGATTTTTTTTTATTTTATTTCCACTCAAAAAATGTGGAATAACTGCTTTTGCAATAGTAGTGTAACAATGATAGGTCTCTAGATTCAGAGAATGAACGAGCTGTATAGAGATAGCAGTATCCTTTACTAGACCCCTGGTTGTAGCTGGAAGAAAAAAGACAATGTTTCAGGCACATAAACCCTCCAGATGTAGGTCAGGCACAGAAGCAATATAGTTCAAGCTAAGTATAGGCTGGGAATAGTTACTTTCAGTTTAACACAGTTATGTAAATAAGACAATCCAAGAAGAAAAGTATGCGTGTGGTATCTTACTGGACATAAGGGCAAAGGAAAGAAGCTATTTCTGGATCACTGTGAAAGAGACACAGACACACATTATTACCTTCTACAGCTGGAAGCAGCACAAATAAAAAGGTGCCATGAAACCAGTGTTTCAACTAAATCAAATATTTCTGGTGTCCAGTGGAATCAAGAACTATAGCTCATAGCTTCTTCTGAGGTTGAAGTTGTTTTGAGTTTATTGTTCTTCCTTGGAGACCAGTACTGAGAGGTCAGGGATGGTGTGGTTGTTTACGGGAAAGTGTTTCCCCTGCTAACCAGGTGTTTCTGTCTCTTGTTGCCTGTCTGTTCATTTATTCTGCTTTGCAGGAGTTGTTTGGTTTCATCCACTTGAGATATTTGATGCATCAGATGGAAGGATTTCTAAAATGTGAAAACAGACACTCTGATATCTCTTTTGGGGTTAGAGTGGGCACCCTAGTGGTACTGGATATGTGTTGAACTAAACTAAGATAAAGAATTTTAACTTTCCTTCAACGTATGAAATTCAAAATAACAGGCATAAATTATCCTAGTTCCAGAATCTCCCACTCCTTCTGGGAAGCAGAGCTATTTATTACTACGTATTTCTGCAAACAAAGGTGACAGCCTCTGCATACCTGTTTTCGAGTTATGTGGTAATTTGCTAATAGTGCAATATTGTATATCCAGCCTGAATTTGCCTTGACTTTTTCTGCATTAGTTGGTCTATAAAATTAAAATTTGAGGAAAAATCTTGATATTTACTAAGCAGTAAATCCAAAGGAGACTGGTTTATGATTGCTGATGTTAGGCTTAAAGCGTTTTTATAAATGGGGTTATTCTTCATCAGGAATGCCACAATCAGCACTTTTTTCAAAAGCTCAATTAGAATAAATGATCTTATAATTCTACCATCTATAAATACTAAAAAATAAAAGACTAGCTGCACATGAACTTTCTGATTGCTGTGCTAAGCCAAATAAGTGCCATTTTCACTTTCAGAAACAGATTTCATTCTGACTATTGAACAGTCATATCAATACTACAGAGAAAATAACACAGATGTGTGAAGGATTATTTAAATGCAGTAAACCAGGACTTTTGCACTGAAGTAAAGAAGAGAAAGCATGAAGGAGACATATTTCCTAAAAATGAACACTGCCTAATTGTATTTACCTAACAGTTAAATCAATGTAGCAATTGAACTTCTTTCCAACAGAACAAAAAAGGACGCCTAAAACAGAAGTATTGCAAAGGAGAACCTTGGGAGATAGGATAGGATAGGATAGGATAGGATAGGATAGGATAGGATAGGATAGGATAGGATAGGATAGGATAGGATAGG
>JAVJGJ010000057.1:49505605-49520720 GCA_035590215.1 Microhierax caerulescens | reverse complement strand
ACTTTTTCATGCCAATTAGTATCATATGTTTCTTGGTGAAGAACTAAGCATAGTGATGGGTGTTTAACACTTACCCTTCCCCTCCTGCCACAGAAACTCTTCCTGAGGGAGACTGAAGGTGTGAACCTGAGGACGCAGAGGGATACTGGGAGGGTGAGCACAGCACAGGGCAAATACTAGGAACTTTATGTATATCAATTCTAACTGTATTACCAATGAGGCTCTTCTGTAATTTGACAATCTGGACTATGAGTGTTAGGATTGTTGTAATTGGACTAATAACTGTTTGGTTTATTTTGATTAGACTAATAAGACTTCCATTAGCCTAATGCAAAATTCTTAGATCATCATATAAGGTGTTCTTATACTACGAGTTTGCAAGTAATATATTCCAATATTGTAGTCCTGATTCAACAAAAGTATTCTAACATTCCTTTGTTTGATGTATCTGGACTTCCTGATTTCTGATAAAGTTTGGATGTATCTAGATGTCTCTTACTGTATACTTTCAAATTATTGATTCTATAGATAGAAGAATGTAAAAAATTTTTGAGAAGCATATATCTTTAGAGGCAGGACAACCTGTTTCCAACTTTCCCAGTTAAGACAATGGAAGATGGACAACGAGTTTTAGGCAAACCTTTCCAAGTTTCTGTGACAGGCAGTGGGTTGGAGATACCATTATGATATGGGATGTATAAACACACACTTTTTCAGGAAGGTAGATTTCATTGTAGCTACTTTGAAAACAAGATCTTCTTGAAAAATATTTTCTCCAACTGCCAGGGGAGCAAAGCTTTGATCAAGAAACCTTGTTGTGTGATTGGAAGTTTATTTTTAAAAGGATAAGGTATCATTGTTGGGACAGACCAAATGGGCCTGTGCTTAAACAGATCCAACTGCCAATGATTCACAACTTGGGAGAGTAGGTGAGCATGCTTTTTTTTTTTTTTTTAAATGACCTTACAGCTATTACATTTGGTTTATGCGGCAAGGTTTTGGTAGTGAGTGGGCTACAGACGTGGCCTCTGTGAGAGTCAACCTACCACAGCTATGAATTTGCTTTTTACCTTTTTAAATCCCCATAGAGTTACCATAGGGTAAGAACTTGAAGGCTAGGGAGGCTGTCATCTTTGCTCAGGTTCCTCTTAATCTGAGTGTCAGCAGGGGGAAATGGGAGCCAATCAGTTCTTAAAATTTCTTTTGCCACTTCATTAAATCTTCCAAACTTTTTGATTCTCTGAAAGATGGTGTCCTTGAATAACACGGAACTATCTGGAGTGAATATTTATTGTTTACAGGATTACAGTCCCCAGTGACCCCAGTTTTCTTGTGTTTCAAGACAAAATAGAGCCAAAGCCTCATGGCCATTTCATGACAGATCTGTTTCTGTGGGAGGTAAGACACTGGGTGACATCTCTATTAGAAGTTGATTGGATATTTCTTCTTAGGGAATGAGCAGCTGTTTAACTGCTTTTAATTTTCTATAAAAACACTAGCATTGCAGGAGGTCTGGTATATATTCTTTTCTTTAAGAACAGGCTAGTGTGGTCTCACCAGACTTGAAGGTATGTGCTCCAGGCAAGCCAGATTCATCCAGGTTCTGCAGCAGACAAGCAATGTGGAAACTAGTGAAGGAAAAATGGTGCTGGCAAGACATCAGACCCCAGAACTGACCTTGGCACAGACATAGATAGCTCTTTCAACTTACACTGTAAAGACCTTCAGTTTTGATCAGATAACAGATATGTTGATTACAAACAGAAATCAATAGAGAATGACAAAACGTCTTTCAAGAAAGAGGTTAAAAAGTCATTTAGGTAACATTAGATCCCATTATTTTAATGAAAAACTCATGTTCCTCTGAGATCTGGTCTAAGGTTTTTAATATGAAGTGGAAAGTACTGTTAGTTCTCCTCATACACAGAGGAACGGTGTGCTCCTGCATAGTATGGAGATCAGAGCTGTACAAAAAGGCATTTGTTAAAATCTTTGCAACCACTGCCTACAATAATTATTGTTTTCAAATGATACTCACCTTGAACACCACTGACTGTCTTCCTGACATCTTCTTAGGATGGGAAAGGATGTAGGAAGAATTTGGCTGGCTCAGAAGAATTTGTTTCCTGACTAGTACTACCCACTTCTGGGGCATGTTATAAGAAAGCCACTGCCACTGGATCTCTGCACAGGGTGGAGGTGAGTTTATATTTTGAAAAGCAGCCTCCCTCAGGGCAGCTTTTCTTACTACCAGTATCCTTCACCTCTGCCCCACTGAACTAGTTTAGTCCACAGATGGCAGAACTCCTTGTCTAACAAGAAAGAGCTTTTCACCAGCAAAATAGTTCAAGTTGGAAACTGTGTTGCAAAAGAAATGAACTGGAGTTCAGGCAGTAAAAACAAGATTTCAGCTGCTCTTGGAAAATATAGTGTAGAAGAGGTCTACATGAAAGACTTTATGTGGAAATAAAGTTCTTTTGGAGATGTCTTTTTTGAAACAAGAACATAGTTTTACATGGGATACAAAAGAGTTTATAAAAAATTCTTCAATATCACTTTCTAAGGAACCTGTAAAACATTCTTGTTTATCTTTTAATTTGAATTGCAATGACAAACTGATTATAGATACATTTCTATGACCATTTTTAAGGAATATTCTGTAATCTTCTATTCTTAATTAGGTACGGTTTATCACATCCTTGTATATTTTGCTGACTAGAAATGGACCTAAGCATGTGTTTCAGAATTTTGTTAAACTGCAAACTTACTCTATTTCTCAGTTACTTGTTAAATAATATGGATGGTTTCTTGAATGAAGCCTAACAGAGCAATGTTCACCTATGTAAGCAAGCTGGATGAGTCCTTTAACTATTTTCAACTTTTTGGAAAAAAATTCACAACTGGATATGATTGGTAGGAAAAAAGAACTGCAATCTATAGATCAGAAGGACCAAAGAACTTTTTTTTTTAAAAAAAAAAACAAACAACACACCTTTTGCCCCAGAGACTATTGTACATGCACACAAGGGAAAAAATGGGTGACCTCTCATCTTTGAAAGGCAATTTGTTGAGCTAATGTCAAGGGTTGTATAAAGTTGTGAATTCTGCATTGCAGCTACTTACTTTAGCCTACAGATAGAGGTTTCAGCTCAGAACAGAGTAATTTTATTATTTTCTTAATAAGCATAAACACTGGTTCAAAAAATACATGCGTATTTTCATCGTCCTTCTAGCATCAATAAAATATACCTTTTGAATACTTTTATACTTGCACTGGATTGGTTCCTGTTATATCTTTTGACTAATAGTGGTATAGAAGTAAATAGTAATTTGCAGCCCAGTATTTCTTTTAATTCATTTTGGGAACTGGGAGAAGAGGTGGAATAGAATGGCAGTGCAGAACAACCTATGTTCTAATGATAGCTTTTTTCATCACTATTAATAAGACATTTTTGCAACTTAAAACTGATTTCGGATGAGAGGGGATAAAGTCTATGATCTATTAGATCCTGTGATGCCAGTAAATAGCCTGCCAATTCCCACTCCCTGAACATGTTATAGCAGCACAATGTCCCCAGATGCTGGCTAGAAAACCAAACTCCAATCGCTTACCAAGCAGAGAAACTACTGAGCTGCAGTGCAGTATTCTCTTTGATTTTTGTGGTAAATTACTGAAGACCACAATAGAAGTCGAGCCGTGTTAATAACAAAGCTATACAAGGACTTAATATAATTCTTTCTTCCTTCTGGAAGATATTTTTTTAATTTATTTTTACTTTTCTAACATTGCTTATAAAACAATACCCTTTATAAAATAGTATTCCAACAATCAATTATCTTTTTCAAGTAAAGCAGGCTTCCCTAGAGGTATTAGCAACTGTAAAGACTGTAAGTAAAAAGTCTGCTCTGCACACACATGGCTTGTATACTATCTTTGCTTCTACAAGGAACAGAAGACCTGGTAGTGAGTATTGAGCTAATTAGATCCCTAGAGTCTCCTGACACTGACTGAATAATGTCTCAGTATCTAAGGTCTCTTTCTCCTCCGGAAGCTACAGGACAAGCACTGAAAATCACTGCTGGATTTTCTTTAAATTTCCTAATGGTTTTAATATTTCTGTGCTACTGTGCTAAACTTTAACAATAAGTTTTTAATGAGCTGATACATATTTTTCAAATGTTTGTGCAGGTTTTTGTTTTTTTTTCCATGAAAATATTCTGCAGTATCTCCCCATTTGAAAAAGATTCACAAGTTCACAGTACTGCAATAGGATCAGATGGGATAATGAAGGGAATATGTACCCTTAGAAAGATCTGGCAGCACAGTGGGTTTTGGCAGGAAAAGGCAAAGCAATGTTATGTGAAACTCAGTGTAACTCAGTGTAACTTGCTTACTAGCACACAATCCACCTGAACAGCTCATTTAAGATCCTGCAGACTGCTTTAGACACCTTTGCTGAACACACCTTGGTGCTTAAGACTTTTTGTTCCTCCTGCCTATGATCAAGTGCATTGGCCTCAAGAAGTAATTTGTGGGCTTTCTTCTCCAACCTAATTTTATGAAGGGAGGACTCCCATTGCCCTTTAATTCTTAAATTGAAACCTACCTCTTTACTTTCCAGGTGATCTTAGGCTTTGGCACTTGGAAGATTTCAGTATCTCAGAAGACTTCTGATGAGGGTGCTCTTGGCCTGTTGAAAGCCCTCCTACTACCTGCCCCTCACCAGGAGATACCCACGGTTCTTGCCCTGCCTAGCTGACCCCTTCCCTCTTGCTGCACAGCGCAGGGAGAAGAGGGGGTATGTGAGACATGCCTTCCCCCTCACTTGCCCATAACCTTCTTTTCAATGTAGAAAGAAGCCCCTTTGCTAGTAATTGTTCTGAGATCGCTGCAGGGAGAATTGGGGCTGATGGCCTGTGCCGTGTGCTATTCTGCAGAACCTCTGTTTGGGCAAGGCAGCTTTTACCTGCCACAGACCCGCCTTTCAGATGATGTAAATGCAGATCTCTCCCTTAAAATTAATTAAATTTAAATTGACTTACACAAGCGAGAATTTGGCTGCCTGCTGCATTTGCAGTGAGTTCCTCATTTTCATGTGACCGATGGATGCCCATGATCTAGTAAGTAGCTGCTCTTTGCACAGCACTTTGGAGCAAAGAGCCTCTGCTGAAAGGCAGCTCCTGCTGTCAGGCTCCAGAGGTGACTACTGGCAGCGGACCCAGCCCTCCCCATCGCCTCTGCACATCTCTGTGTCCCTCATCCTCCTGCTGCTGGTTCTGTAGAGCCCTGGAGCCCAGCCAGCCTGCAAGGGGAGAGCAGGGCAGGAGATGGGCAGGAGGAGGAGTTGACCCTTCCCAGAGGGCACAGATAGCATCAGTAATTAAAAGCACTGAGAGGCGATACGGGTCAGTACCCCTTCTTCTTTTGTTCCAGGCAGCAATTAACAACATATTTACAGCCTTTACCAGAATCACAGTGTTTCCTCTGTGGCTTCAGGAAGCAGCAGATGAGGACCGAACCAATAGCTAGAAGATATTTCTCATGCTACATAAAGCAGAGCTGTTTGCTGGTGCAGTAAATGTGTGCCTAGCGCTGAAGATGGATTAGAACATGGCTCTGAAGGCAGAAATCGATTTGACTGTGCTCTGACTGGATTTTGGCAGTAGAGCCCTTGGTGCATCATTGCCAGTTTCTCTGGGTTGCTTCACAGTAAGTGACACTTCAGCTCGCCTCTGATCAAAACTCACAGACACTTCCAAAGAAAGCTTTCCAAAGAGCTGCACTCCGCTTTGCATTGCGAACTTCATGAGAAACATCCCTGTGCAGATCGGTGGAACAGCTGAACCCTACATGGCAGAACTTTTAGGCCTGCAGTTACTCATGTTTAAGTGTATTTCCAAATGCTTTGCTGAATCTGGCCCCTTGTTTGATACTAAGGGCTGCCGAAGGAAATAAGACCTATTCAAGCCTGGGCTCGGGCTAGAAGCTATTCAGTGAAATTTATGTCTTCCTGAATAGATGTAGAAAGCTAGCAAGGCACTGGCATGGTCTCAGTAGTCAAACCCTGGAGGGTAGGATTTGACCTGTAACATGCAGAATTGTAATACTCTGTCATAAGAACCAAAAAAAGATCCAGTTATGGAACTGTTGTTTTGGGGATGTAAACAAGCTGCATGGATTTGGAGAATCCAGTGCATGCCTCCCCTTAAGAAAGGAATGTTCTGCCAACACTAAAGCTGTTAAGAATAAACTTTGATCCTTATGGTTTTCTTTCACTGTAGCCCTACTGAGATATTGGGAAGTGCTGGGGACCCTATGGAAATGGTCACATTTATTTATTTTTACTTATTATTAATAAAGGTAACTTTTACATTCAAACCTACTACAAAGCAGAGTTTTTTTGTATTCCTTCAGGAATCTCAGACACAATCCAATCACACTCCAATCTACCAAAATACTGTTAATAAAGAATATATGAAAGGTAATTTCTAGAATTCTTTTAAATTTCTTCTCATTTCCATTTTCAAAGAGTTTAATGACAGCAGAAAGAAAGGGATTAGAATTCAAAGGAATTGTTAGGTTTTTATTTGTGTAGGCTTTTTTTTTTTTTGCTTTTTATGGTGGAGTAAGACTCATTCTTTTATGCTGGCTTCAAATGGGGTTTCTGTATGCTTAAAGTTAATGATATAAAGAAATATGCTGCAGATTTAGGAAATTATTGTAGGATCCTATTATGCTTGTAGGCATTCTTGAATTGTTTATTTTAAATTATTTGTTCAAAGTCTTTTTTCCTGGTCACACCGTATTCACTGACATACAGAGTAAGGAACAATTGCATGTCTCTGGAAGTGAGCAAAAATAAAGGTACTCTGAAAGATAAAAGTTTCAGATCCTGGGAAAGAAATACTGGCTATTATACAGTGCGCACATTTTGCTGTTGTATTGTCTCTGACTGGGAGCAAAGATTTTAAGTAAATCTAATGTCAGCTCTACTACATCCTTGGAATCCCTGTGTATTTTGATATTTTCTGTACCATTGCACCTAGCAGTTAAATAAGTTAAATGCAATTGAGAATTAAACCATATACTTTCACCTGGAAAAAAACCCAAGTACTTTTGCAACAAAAAATTGTGAACTTTCCTTCCTGAGCAGCTAAAGTAGGAAGGATAGTTTATACTCTAGGCTTTGACACTAGAATATCTCATATTTAATTTCCTGAACATGTATTCCTGCTCTTGGCTGCTTAGAGTGACAACAAAATGAAGTACAAAGGCCTTGGATATAATATACTGCTCCCATAGTCCTGGAGTGGTCTCTGCAGGCTCCAGGTAAGTGCCAAAACCTGCCAGGATACCAGCTATACCACAATTAATTTATTCCATATTGCTTCCTTTAACAATCTTTCAGCAGTACCAAACTGATTTCATTTCTACAGCTACTGTTCCTCCCTATCTCATCTTCTTTCTCCCTCTCAGCTTGAATTAAATAACAGAGATGAGAGATTTATTTTTGATAGCTCATTGTTATAGAGGAGATAGCTCTGTGGCATTGTGTAATATAAAAATCTTCATTACATAGATATATTTGACTGTATTCTTTTTGAAAGAAAGCCATGTAGTTGAATTAACTCTTAGTATACTCAACATATAAAGCATCGCTTTGATTCTGGTACAGCCCGGGAAGCACTGCTGAATTGCAACAGGGAGGGAAAAGTTGCCAGCCCTTTCAAAAAGGTAGCAGACTTGCTTCCCATGGTCATCCCGACACACTGTAATAAAAGTCATTAATCCCAGTTCTCATTTATGTTGGAGTGACCATACGGCTGTACAAAGACATTTCAATATGCAATCACTTGACCGCACCTTGAATTCACATTGAGAACGCTTGTGTATGGTGTCCTACAGAGCTTTTGAATCAGAGGTGCCAAAACCTCACTGCTAGACCACTAAAGCTGCTGGAGCTTTTCTGATGCCATCTTCAAAGAAAAAGTGCTTTTGGAGAGCTGTAGGGAGTAATTGCTTTTTGGCATGTTAGATGGATTGAGACAGCTAGGGAGTGTATTTCTCAGGAGACGATTTTATGATTTAGTTGTGTGTATACATCCAAACTCTAATTGACATTCTAATTCTGTACAATCAATAAGGAAAGTACCCTGTGTACATTCTGCTCATTACAGTGAATCAATATCGTTGGGCTAACTTGCACCCACCAGAGCAGAGTTATACATAAAGATGGGAGAACTCCAGGAAGCAAGAGCCAAAGCAGGCATAACAAAAAGTCATGCTTTGTCCCAGCTGCATGGATTGCTGTGAGGAGTAGCATTGCACTGACAGCAGAGGGTGGGAAATACCTTATTCCTTTTCATATTGAACAAAGGAGCTGAAACACACATTGCGTTCTCACTGCTGAAACAGTCCCCATCCCCCATTTCAGTCTGTCACAGCTCTCTCCAAACTAGCCGGCTGCAACAAGGTCTTTCACCATCTCATGCTGGCACACTCTCCATCCCAGTCCCTCTGCTGCCTTCTCATCTCACCTCCTCATTCAGGGCATGCTCGCTCGCTCGCTCGCTCACTCTCTCTTTCTTCATCCTCTCTCCTGCTTCTTCCTCGGCTGCTCCCTCTTCACTGTCTCTCAACCCCTTAACAGAACCAGTCACAGCTGCACCTTATCCACATCGACCAACCCACCGCCCCTGAAGCCAGCCCACAGCTGTATATTATCAATGATAATTAACCCATCTGCATTCTTCTACATCAGTCTACATGAAGCATCATTCCCGTGTTCTGTCCCCAGTGCTTCTGGTGGGATAGCATGGTCACGTCATGTTTCCTGCCCTGAAAGGTACTTCAGAACTCCCAAATAATCCATCAATTGGTTTTAATTGCAGTAAAACCTTCCTGGGCACTTGTTTATTTTATTAAAATTATTTGTCTTATCACAGTGCCCAGAAGCTCATTCAAGGTGCTGTGTAAGTAAAGGATATAAGGTTATAATGATAGATCTTATTTCAAATAGCTTTCAGCTGAAATGCAACACAAGATTCAGCTGATGTGGATAGACGTGTGTGGGATGAAACAAATTACTGATCCCCAGCCGGCTGTTGTCTATTTTTATTTCTAAATAGTACAGTAAGAGAAAGTTTAAGGAGAATTTAAAAAAAAAAGAATGGAAAATCTTCACAGACACCTTTCCACATGTGAAGAGAAACATGTTAAATCCCAGAAGTATCTGCTCCAAATTGTAACAAAACTGTCAGACGAGCGGAGGCAATGCTGTTATTTCAAACTGGAGTTGATAGGGCGAGAGTACAGCAAAAAGAGCTTTGACAGTGAGGACTATCAGCTTGTATTTGACATGAAGAAGGGACAGCTAATAGCTCAAAGGGAGAAATGACTTTATTAAGAAGTGTGAAGCGGCATTGCTCCACATACTGTTAAGAGAATACAGGCTGTTTGACAAGGTGGGTGGCTGTGTAGAAAAGACTGATCTTAAAGTTGAAAGAATGTATAAAGTTTATAGTCTGAAAACTAGAACTGTCAGTGAAGCCTGAGTCAAAGATTATAGACCTGAAAGACAGGCAGATGGACAAGTTTGTGCAACAGAACTGAAAAATTAAGATAGGAAAACTGAAGGAGTAAATGAAATCGTCTGATCTCAGAATTTCTGCCACAGATATTTCCTAATATAGGAGTAGGGAATAGAGGAAGTAATGTCAAAAGTGAGCCACATCTAAAACCACCAAAAGAAAATTATAATAGGAAAGATAAGGAAAAGAGTCAAGGGGGGACTTAAAGCACAAGGGGAATCAACAGCTCTGTCAGTGAAAGAGAGGAGAGGAGAGGTGGAAAATTTGATATCAGGAAACAATATGGCAAGGCATGAAGGGAGGGCTGAGGTCACAGTAAGAGAGCTGAAATCAGCAAGAAAAATATGGTGCTTGGTGGAGACCAAGGGAACAACTTTTTGTAGTGAATAGAAGAGCTCCAGGCTGAATGATGGGATTAGACTGAGAGAAATGGAGTTATGAGCTGAAACGGTTTATTGATTGAATTCTCTAAGGTAGTACCGAAGGAAGGTTTTGATCCCTATTCCAAGGACGATTTAAAATTATTTAAAATCAAAAACTGATTTAAGTATTAAATGCATATATACTCCAGGTATCTTTATCAGGAACTACATTTCTCAGTTTGACTTTAGTCATACTCCCCCTCTTTTTTCTCCTTTTATCCTCTTGCTTTTTGAAAACTTGAGTTTTAGCAAAAGGAGTGAAGATGGTACTTATTCAGGCCAGTTAGTTGGAAGCCTAGAATTCATATTTCCATAGTCTGCTGCACTAGAGATGCTGCCCACTGATCCTACCACAGTTCTTTTTGAAGTTTGCCAGGCAATTCAGTGATCCCACGCAGGCTTGGATGGTATTTGGAGTTTAGGCATTAACATTCCCAGAATAAGCATTTCTGTACATGGGTGTACAAATGAAGTTAGGCAAAGCCCTGCAAAGTTTGGGACTAAATAGAATGGTATCTAAATAACTCATTTGCCTGGAGAATGTGACAGTCCCAGAACGCAGGCAAGTAGATGACACAGATGGCTAAGACTGGATCCCATTCAAAGTATATGATGTGCATATAATTCTGTCCCTGTGCTTGTGACACACAGTTATTCACCAGTGAGGCTTTTACATGTGATCTCAGATTGGTTTGCATGACTCATCATTTTAAAACATTGTGAAGTAGGATTTTGAAAGTTTCTGGTTATTATTTAATTATTTAAACAGAGGAAATAAAGGATTATTGAACTACACAAGCTAAGAAAGGAGTGCAATGTAATTAAACTTTATAGCTTATAATATAAGTAAATTGCTAGTGCAGAGCAGGAAGATTTTCCCCCTCTATTATTCAGAACATTAAATACTGGCTACCACCCAAGAAAAGGTGATAAGCAAGATGGGACAGTGACTTTATCTGATACATCAAATTCAGGTTTCCTTTAAGGGAGGGAGCTCTAATCTGTGTCTCACAACTCCCATAAATACCAGAAGACATATATTTGAGCACTGAGCTGTTATTTTTCTTTCCTTGTGTCTACAGCATGGCATCATTTTGACATTTTGCCTAAATACTTAAATCAAAATGGTTGTCATTACTTATCTGGTACACCCCACAGCGCAGAGGGAGGTACATTTTTTTTCTGACATGATAAAGCCGTTAAATAATCTCTTTTTAGTTTAAGTGTATTTAGCCATATGGTATATCAAATAAAGTTTTCAAAATTCCTTGAGTCTTTATCCAAGTGAACATAAAACAAGATAGTCAGTAATCTTACTGTTCAGGTATAGGTATATATATATATACATATACATATATATATATATATGTATATATATAAATAGATCAGCTAAAACCATGGTAGGTGTTTTTTTTTAAAAAAGTGTCTTACATGAACGGGATTTTTGTCTCACTCCTGGGAAAACTGAAGTCGCTAAAATGCTTTAATGCATTCTTAAACCTATCTCAGCTCAGGTTTTAATCTGATATTGTGATTTTCCCTTTGCCACTTCATTTTCATTTTCTCTTACAGTGATCCACATTATCTTTCCTGATAGTGACTATCAGTTCATACTCACTTATACTACGATCTTCATTGCTTCATATTTTTTAGATTACAGCTATGAAGGAAAGTATCAATTGTTTTAAGGGTTTTTTTTTAACGAGTTCTTCATCTCCTATAAATTTTTTAAACTCAGAGTTGAGGATATGAAAAAACATAGTCCTAACCTGTATTTAGATTATTGACATGTGGTATAATATTCCATACTTGACAGTACTTAAATTTAAATATTTTAAAAGTATACATCAGATATGACTGTGCCTATAAATGCTTCAATTCTCCTCATAAACTCTTCTAATTACATTATTCTCTCCAAAAAGATTGATATATTCTTTAAAATATTCTTTAAAAATACAGCAAATTCATAAGTAGAAATAGGATATTTTTTTTTTTACCCCAGTTTATAGATCCTTCCTTACTTCCTTCCATAGGCTGCCTGCTCCATGGATAACTAATATTTCATAGAAGTTTCTGCTCCCGTGGAGGCACTGTGTTGACTCAGTACCACCTCTCTTTCTATCTCCCTCTCCGGTGCTATGGCAAATATAATTTTTAGCAAATACACTAACTTGTGCCAAACACAAAATGTCATAGGTATATTTTTCTGATTGAAGGACAGGCTAGGGCTGCTCATAGACAAGTGAGCTGGATTTTGACAAATCCTAACCCCTATGCTGGAAGTTAATCAGTCTACTTACAAAACATCCTTAGAAGGGATGTCTGCAGAAATGGAAGAGGCTCTGCTACTCATAGTATGTGGTCATTATGTCTTTGGATGTCTGAAGCACACAAGGTTTGGACTAATTTATGTCAAGCATGGGTAGTTTATCTTTTTCACTGAATGCAATAAAGCAAATTTCCTGTGAAGTTTTAATATCAGCCACTTGAACCAGACTCTTGCAAAAAGATCTGCTTTTGCAATACCAAAATGTGTAATGCCAAAATAGCTGACCTAGTTTACTGAAGTAGAAAAATAAATAACACCTTTTATGCTGAGATCACAGCTGAACATGAACTTATTTGTGAAACTGAACCTATGTGTATGCATTTACTTGCTCCTGTGTAGAACTCAATTCTCACTCTCAATTACAGCTTTTGCTTTTGTTAAAGCAGTAGTTATGAAGCTTATCTATCTGTTTATCTTTCAAAGCGGAAGGCCCTTGTGGGAAATGTATATAATTATTGGCAAAGGAAAGGGAAGAATTTCCAAACAAAGAAAAACAATGCCTCAGGCGTTATCAAGCCATCTTGTCAAAATCTGTTATGCTACAAAGATCTTCAGATGTGTGTGATATTCCTGCCAACAGTGCTGAGTGTTTATACACGGGCAGATTACTCCCCAGTGTCCTCTGAAGATGACAGTGAAAACATGGAACGGACTAACATTTTTCAGCATTTGCTTAATCCTCAGTCAATGTTAAATTTCATCCTTTGAGTTCAATGAATCAAAACTGAATGCTAATAATTATTGTATTTGCAATCCCAGAGGCTTTACAACCCTTGAGACAGAGCAGTAGCATTCAATTAAAGAGGGATGAAACTCAGAGAGCTGCTTTGTTAATTGGCCCAAATATCATGCAGTTAATGGAGTGTTTTTAAGGTTTCTGTGAGCTCATGATATGTGTGAGTGATAATGTTGCTGCAGACTCCATTAAGAAGGGAAGAATCTTTATCAATACCAACAAAAGCAAATAGTCTAAGTGAAAAGGCTGGCACACATTCTCAGCATGGAAATGAGCTTAGCCTTGGTTCTCTTTTTCTCTGTCTTGATAACTTCTAATATGACCTCTTCTTTGTAAACTTTTTTAATCCAGTGGAGAAAGTCAGTGGCAGTTAAACCTTCCATTGGTAGGGATGAACTAAATGTTTGTGGACCCTCTCACAGTTCCTTTTACCCTAGCATCACACACAAAACCCTATATCAGTATCAATAACTGAAGAAGATTCTCCAGCACTGATCTTTAGAAGGCCAGCTGCAACAGCTCAGTGTCTTGGGGTGAACATTTGCTTTTGAAGAAGGAGAGGATATTAGCAGATTTGTCACAGGAGATACAGAAACACCTGCTTTTAAGGAACAGCAAAGTGCACCTCTTCAAGAGGAAGCTTAAGCAAGGGACAAAGCTTGAAAAAGATGGCAAGTTTTGTGTTCTTTTCTGCACAGTGTTTTTACAAATGTCCGACAGTACAAACACAATCACACAACCCCTGCTGACAGCCATTTACTAATACTATTTGTTTTTCTTTGCCAGGCACACGGTAAAGCCTATATGCTGTTATCGAGAATATAACTGTCAGTTTAAGAGCAATGGGAAGTGTGTTAAAAAGAGGATTTTTTAAAACATCTGTTTAAGGTTATATGGTATAGTAGAAGGAAGAATGAGTTTTGGTTACTGAAATGTACAGCCCGTGCCCACCGCCCCCCCCCCAAAAAAAAAAAATCTTCCCTTTCTTAACTCTATACAATTGTTAGCATGTGTAAATACCATTTTTAACTTCTGATTTTCCTTGACTAAAGAATTTTGTGGGAAAATCAACTTGAAGGGGGGTGGAATTAGAGAAAATTGGGTCCTAAAAGAAGTGTAGTATTACAGAAAGCTTTTTTAGGGTTACATACAAGTATCATCTTCAGGATGGTTGGCATGCACGGAATCTACATCACCACAGTTCCCCAAGCAACGCATGCTGCCAGCTCAGCACATGCTGATAGGAGTGGCGGGGGATGGAGTGGAGTGGAGATGCTGTGGCCAGGCTCTGCTGTGCTCCCTGCAGGAACGGGAACTCGATGGCACCACACAGCTGATAGGCTGCGTAGCAGTTGTTGCATGAAGAATCCATGAGATGTCCGTGGTTGAAGCAACCATTGTGGCAAAATGACTTTCCATAGATGAAATAATGTCATTGTAATACTAACACACACCTCTATCTCAAAGTGACCTGCCTCCAAGGTACTACTACACCTCACTAGGCACAATACACCAGTTAGTAACCACAGTCTGTATGACTAGAGTGACTCAAGCTTGACCTGAATGTGATGGAAATGGACTAGTCCTGGACTGAAATAAGTGCAGAATTGGGGGGAACTGTTGTAAACTTCCAAATGACCCAACTCTGATTCAATGTTCACAAAGCTAGGTCAATCTGACTCACTTTAAAGTTGTTATGAGTGAAGGGACTTCTAATCAGGGTAGTCAGCCTTGGGGAGGATGAGACACAAAGAACAGTGAAAAGAACGCCATTATCTAAGTCACGCAGAAACAGCCTTTCAAATGAGGAAAGCTCTAGCTATGAGTGGAAACAGGATGATAAGGTGTTGCAATCCATTGACATCAACAGAACAGTAGTTGAAAGTAAGATAAAGATAATTGTGATAGTGGGAGATCACAACCTCCAACTCAAATAGCCCCCTTCAAAAGAGAACAAAACCCTGCCTGAGAAGTATGTGTAGCTAGTAAAAAACTTCAGCAGCACTATCTGAGGATGCATACTAATTTGCATTAAAA
>JAVJGJ010000057.1:49493237-49505505 GCA_035590215.1 Microhierax caerulescens | reverse complement strand
ATCTCATTGTAATACTAACGCACACCTCCATCTGAAAGTTACCTGCCTCCAAGGCACGCCTACACCTCACTGGGCACACGATACCGGTTAGTAACAACAATTGTATGAACAGTGTCACTCAAACTCCACCTAAATGTGATGGAAATGGACTAGACCTGGACTGAAATAAGTCCAGGGTGGGGAGGGGTTGGGGGGGAGGGGAATGTTGTCTAAACTGGACTACCCAACTCCGATTCAGTGTTCACAAAGCTAGGTCAATCTGACTCACTCTAGAGTTGTAATAAATGAAGGGCCTTCTAATCAAGGGAGTCAGCCTCGGGAAGGATAAGAAACAGAACAGATAGTGAAAAGAACACTATTATCTAAGTTATGCAGAAAGAAGCCTTCAAGTGAGGAAAGTTCTGGGTGTAAGAGGAGGCAGGCTGATAAGGTGTTGCAATACACTGACATCTGCAGAAAATTTGTTGAAAATAAGACAAAGATGATTGTGGTAGTGGGAGATCATGACCACCAACTCAAATAGCCCTCTCAAAAGAGGGCAAACCCCCACTTGAGGAGCATGTGCAGTTAGTAGTGAGCTAGTAGAGTTAGTGCTATCTGAGGCTGCGCACAAATTTACAAGACGTGAGAAACTTGTAACCAATCCTATGTATGATGAATGAATATGCAATATACTATGAAGTATAAAAAGTGGATAGATTAAGGGAGAAGTTAGTGAAGACTTCATTGTAACTTCTGGGATCAGTTGATGGGCTGAACCTGTCTTCTCCCCCCATAGGGATGCCTACGGTGTAAGAACTTTGTCTTAGGCATGCTTAATAAGTAACTGATGTTGGCTTTTATTTGTTATTGTAGTTTAGATGCATGTAGTCTCGTTTTATATAATTTCAAGCTTGCTTTTGCAGACAGTCTCTGTCACCAGCAATCATGAACCTCTTTGTCATGACTTTTTATTAATAAAATGTGTTATTCTGTAAACTATTAGTTTTAACCCTTTGTGGAAGCTAGTAGTCGCCGGCAGTGGGTAACATATTCAAATGAAGTGGGACCTTCATAAAGACCCATATGCTGTGTTTCCCTGAACAAGGCAGCCGAGTTGTCCTCTGATCCAGCGGGACTGTTCAGTGAAGGGTCCCTGTAATGGGATGCTGACAGACTGGTCAGGCAGAAGGGTCTCGGCTTTCCTGGGATGCTGATAGACAGATCAAATACCCAGGGCTGAGGGAATCTGTCACCCACCCTTTTAGTGACATTTAGATTAGTGTAATTGGCAGGATTGCCATGGATAAACTCCACAAAACCGGTGCCCCTTCCTAGGCTGGGAAGGAGGGGGGCCAACAGTTTTGGAAAGATGAACAGAAAGTGGTAGAACGCATTGAACAATGTCAGGCTGAGCAAAAGTTTAAAGAGGGAAAAGATAAAGGTGTCATTTTTGTGGTCTTAGGAGCCTGTTTAGCTTGTGCACAGAAAGAAGCTAGAGATGCCCCTGCTTCCAAACAGATTTCTCATGTAGAACATGCTCTTTTGAAGTCAGAGAATGAAGTGTTAAAGTCATCATTAACCTCTGTGAGGGAGGCAGGAGAGAAACTTGTGACTGAGAATGACCACCTTAAAACTGAAAATAACAATCTTAAACCTGAAAATAAGCACCTTGAAATTGAAAATTAAATGTCTTAAAATTGAGTTGGACCACCTTAAAACTCTGCTTGAGTTAACAGAGAGCAGGACAAAACATCTGCTGGAGGAGCAATCCTCTGTTTCTATCAGGCAGATTCGTGAGTCAGTGCGTTACATGGATCCCGAGACTTGGAATAGGGATTTTTGGAGTGAAGGTGATGATGAGATTGCAGGTAACCCCTGCTCTGCCTCTTGCCCAGCCTCCTTACTACCAGTGGTTAAGACCAAGAGTGCTGTTGGTAGAGATGACAAAATTCATATTACAATGCATACAGTCCCTTGGACACCTGCTGAGTTGTTAAACTTGCAAGAAAAATATTCGAGGAAGTTAGGTGAGTCTGAAGTTGGGTATGTAAGGTGCATTTCTCTTACGGGAGGAGATCGGGTGTTGCTGAGTGAGGAGGAAGCAAGAGGTCCTTGGGGTCCAGGAGTGTTTTTAGCTGTTTCACTGGGAGATCATTATTACTCTTTAACTGCACGAGCTATCTACTGGGCAGGAGGTATAAATCCTCAGGAGAGTGGAGAGCTGCCAGTAATTGAAACCAGCAGTCCCTCTGAGTTAACTACATCAGTGCAGAAGGAGCGTGCATACAGGCAGTCCAATGCAATACTCCAATGCAGTCCCCCATTGATCTGGCACGGTTAACCCCTCTCATTCCAGGACTCTTGGAATGTCTTAAGATACATGTTGCAGATGTTAAAAAATGCCTACAAACTAGTAGAGATGGTGCCCGTGGTTGTGGATGGGGTCAGCAGAACCACGACCTCACATGAGATGAGCTTGCACAAGTATTAGTTTGATATGGACATCTCACGGGCTATACCATAAAGTCACCCACAGAAAAGGTGGCCAGACCATACATGGTGAGTCCACCAACTTAACACCCCACAGCCTAAATTTGATGAAGCATTTAAAGAAAGACTGAAATTTGATAAGGACCAGAGTGACCTATGGTGTCAGGCTTGGGAACTGGGAGTCCCCACGTTATGGTTACAGGGTGCCTTTAAGGATGCCCTCTGCAAATTAGTCCAATCTTTAGTTGCAGCAAGGGAAAACAGGAAATAAGGGGAAACAAAACTGGTGTAGTCTTTTCACAATCTCAGGAAAAGGTTCTGCTTCAAAATGAATATTTACTTTCAGCACCAAGTCAGGACATGATTGATCTGACAGAATCCCTGGCAAAAAATACCTTGTATGCCCAGGTAGCACTGTGAGCCACCCTACCCGGTGGATACAACCAATATATTGGCTCTCTGAGAAATACCCTGAACCTTCTCTTAGTATTCTGATTGGACACACAAAAATTTGTATGGACTTTTTAATCGACACAGGAGCCCAAATGTCACTAATTACTGCTGAAATGGCCAGGACGTTGAACATACAACCTGGCCATCACAAAGTAAAATACACAGGAATAGAAGGAATAGTTAAGGAAACCCCAGTCTCAAAAATACATTTATGGCTACCTGCAGAAAAAACGGATGACCCAAGCTGAAGTATTGGTCAGGGCAGCTGTTACTAACAACCCAGGGTTTGATCTGTTTTATGGTCAGTGTTGGGAAATGCCTGATGGGACTGTGTGGAGTTTTGCTGCTCCAGGGACTGGAGATGAGGAAGATGATGGGGAGCTCCACATAATTTCTGAGAGCATTTTGGGGCAAAATGGACCAGTGAAAATATTTTGTCTGTTGCAACCACCTATACCTCTTCCTCACTCTCAAGTTACCAAAGTAAAACAATTCCCCTTGCCAGCAGCAGCAAACTCACAGATTGATGGGGTGGTAGCAGACTTGGAAAAGAGAGATACTATCACTCAAGCACACTCTTCACACAATTCTTTAGTTTGGCCAGTTAAAAAGCCCCATGGGCAATGGTGCCTAACTATTGATTAAAGAAAATTAAATGCTAATACTTCCCTTCAACTGCAGCGGTGCCTAATATTGGCAAACTGGTAACATAGATACAAGGAGCCTCCCACATTTGGATGGCTGCCTTAAATGTTAAAGAAATGTTTTTCATGATTCTGCTCCATGACCAGGAAAAAGCACAGTGTGCTTTTACCTGGAAAGGGACTCAGTATGTTTTCAATAGGCTTCTACAAGGATACAAATACTCCCTGACTATTGCTCACAATGATCTGGTGAAAGTTTTAGCAGAGATCTCCATTCCACTGGGTATCACAGTGTATCAGTATATTGACGATGTTCTGATAAGGGGAGATGATAAAGAAAGGGTGAAGGAAACAATGGAAAAAATCAGGAATACATTAACTGAATTGGGATTGAAATCCCAATCCAGAATCAAAGTGCCAAGGACAAGCACAAGAGGTTAAATTCCTTGAAGTCTGATAGATTAAAGGAGCTTCTTCTGTCCCCCCAGATACTCTGGAAAAGATAGGGCACAGACAGGATCCCACTAGTGTGAAAGAGCTACAGAAAATCTTGGGAAGGTTGGGTTATTAGTGTAAACATATTCCTGTTTTTTCTATTATTGCTTGCCCCTCATATAATTTGTTAAAAAGGAGAAAATTATGGGGATGGACTAAACAGCATACAAATGCACTGGAGTTATTAATAGAGGAACTGATGCTATTCCAGCAGCTTGCTTCTATCCATCTGACTGATCCTATCCATGTAGAGTGGTGGTTCAGCGAGCATGGCTCCTACTGCAACCTGGGGCAGAAAGGGCCAGAAGGGCCAGAAAGGCCACTGGAATGTAGTTCTCACTCTGTCAACGACACTGAAATGAGGTATTCAGACCTTGAGAAAGGTTTGTTATCTCTCGTGTGAGCAGTGAAACAAGCAGAACCAATAAGGAGGAGACAAACTGTGGTTGTTCGAGGGCCTTTCCATCTCCTAGATATAGTCCACAAGGGTACAACCCCACCTGCAGGTATTGCTCGGAACCCTACAGTTCATAAAAGGTATACTTATTTGGAAGGCATTAATGAAATCATGCCAATTACTGAAGGTAACATTAAGGTATCTAAGTTACAAAAGGACATAGATGGCACATTACTGTAAAGTAAAGCCTCTCCGATTCAGGAGGCACCTCCTCTGAAAGAGGATAGTGACCTTAAGGGAGTGCGGTTTACTGATGCAATGTCCTACAGACAGGACAATGAATGGCATTACAAAGCCGTGGCGTTGGAGGTGGACATAGGGGAAATGTGAAGTGAAACAGGTAGAGGGAGTACGCCAGTACACACACACACACACACACACACCCCACTGTCCTCAGGCCAATGGCATTGTTGAATGAACTAATGGTTTGGTAAAAAGGTTTGCTAAAACCCACGAATCTGGGTGGCACCTATGACTGTCTAGTGCCATCTATCAGTTGGACAACGGAGTGGAGGTGGGAGCCCCAAAATGAAAGCTTTTTGCACATCTGCCTACAAATGTAATATGGTCAAAAGCTGAGATTCTGTCATTATATCTGTAGTTTGTATCTGCCCCAGCTGTGGCTTTCTAGTCACCTCACCTGACTTTTGTAGGATTTGTATGTATGAAGCAAAGCTTATATGTGAAAACAATATTGGTATAAACAAGCGAACCCATCAGACTTGTAGAATTTCCTAAGCTTGTGGTGTCAGCCTAATTTTGTTCCCATGAAAATCAGTTTTAAAACTCTTACTGCCTTTGCTTGGGGGCAGAGCTAATCCATCACTAAACACTTCTGAAAATCCCATCTCTGGTGCCTCAAAATCTCATTATACTAGTGAAGGGCAGAAGTAATTGCTCATAGTATAAAGCAAAGTTAAAACCAAGCTATGAGAAAATAAGGACTTGTGAAAATGTAGAACATGGTCAAAACACCGTTTAGAAGAGAAGGTGGAACTACTCAGTCAAGGATACATATTCCCGGTTTCTGAGTGAATCAATGGATTATGCCTGGAAAATGAATAACAATTAAAAAGACACAACAAAAAACAAACCTAAAATCCACCAAAGTCAACCCGTAAGTAATTAAAAGTTTTGTACATAGATTGATTTTTTAAAACAATGTTATTTTGAACTTTGGATCTCTGTGCTTGTGACAAACATTTGTCTGGAATAATGAAACACTGAAATGCAATTAAAATCAATGTCTTTCTTTGACACAAGCCCATTATATACATTGCTTTTGGTTTCTCTTAAAAAGACAGTACTTTCTGAGAAGCCTCAAACCAGCATCTGCAGACAATTAATGGTGTTTGAAATGTGTTGACAGCAATAGCAACATGACTGGTTCCCTCCTCCAGAAAAAGGCATTTGATCAGTGTGGCAGTTTTTGTATTTTGCCATTATTTTATTTTATTTTATTTTATTTTATTTATTTTTATTATTTTTATTTTATTTTATTTTCCAGCTTCCTTTACAGCTACTTATTGCACGCTACAATCTAATTTACAAGTTGTCTAGCTGACTGCTCAGTGTAAGTTGCTATTCAATGTAAATAATGGTGTTTCACTATTCCAAGAGAATACATCTCTATTGTGTAGAAATTTTTTGTTTAATTGTGCTCTAACTTACCCAGACGGAGCAGCCATTTTTAGGTATTACCTGCTGGCACAGAAAGCAGTCATTATTCGAACTTGTAATAAAATGCAATTTTTAAATTTTATGGAAACGTGTACATTCACAGATCGATACTTCTATATCAGTCCCAAATATGAAGAAAATTCAATGAAGAATGCAAGACTGCATAGATTAAAGATAAACAATGCTTGGTAAAGCGTGAAACATGTCTTGCCTCCTCCTCATACCATGTGGCAACCTTTAGTCCACATGGCAAAGACTAGTCTAGGTGGGCATAAACTGTACAGTTGCATAGCAGAAGAAAATGCTTACATTACTTGGTTTTAGCATTTCCGTCAGGCAAACTGTCACCTCATCAAAGTCTTTTGCAAAACTGTCAGCATAGCAGTCTGCTTAAATGTTAGTCTTCCAGCCATTTGGGGATCAAATGTGTCCTCCTTTATGCCACTTCGTGTATTTTTCCTTCACACTTCATGTACCTATCCTGTTAGCACTTGTGATGGACTTTTTTGATTTGCCATGTGGTCTGGAAAGTAATTTTTCTCCTGTTTCCTGGGAGTGATGAAGAGAGGCTAAATTCCAGAGGTGCCTCAGCCTTTGGCTTTATAGGACAATATTGTATGTGTCAAAGGGAGGAGGAAGAAATCCCTGGGGATAAACACAGGCTTATATTCTGCAGGAGGAGTTTCTTCCTACCCTATGTAATGCATACACTGACAGATGAAAACTGTACCCCAGTTTTTTTTCTTTTTCTTTTTCTTTTTCTTTTTCTTTTTCTTTTTCTTTTTCTTTTTCTTTTTCTTTTTCTTTTTCTTTTTTTCTTTTTCTTTTTCTTTTTCTTTTTCTTTTTCTTTTTCTTTTTCTTTTCCTTTTCCTTTTTCCTTTTTCTTGTTCTTTTTCCTTTTTCTTTCTTTTTTTTTTTTTTTTTTTTTAAATGCTATCTATTGTAATCTGCATAACTAGAGACTGGATATTCCTAAACTGCATTTAGGCTTTGAGCCATTTTAACCTGTTGGCCTTTCTAGTTTGATATCTTATTCTCTTCTTTTAGAGATCTCATTATAGAGTTTAATCATTTGTGCACCTTGGTATTTTAAATATTTGACTCCATTGATTCTCACAGAATACCTAAGATAGTATGGAATTAGTATTTGCAATAGGATCAGGTTGTTTTATTTATTCAAATTCAGAAAGTGAGATCCACCAGAAGAATCCACACATAAATATTATAACAAGCAGTCAATAAATCAGTAAGAATTGTGCCCTGGCAAGGAATGCTGCTGTTTACCTAGGTGTAATTTAGTCCAAAAATGCAAAGGTTTGTTATCATTAAAGAAGTGAAATTTGACAGCCTCCTAAAAGAGGAACCGGGGGCAAGTTGCTTCCTCGTTCTCTTTTTCCTAGTACTCTCTAGTTAATTTTAAAGAGAAATTTGTTAAGGTTTATCAGAGAGTTGTTTGTTAGGTCAGATGTTTTTTAGCTTTTCTTTCCAAGAAGAAAATTATTATTGTATTGACTGGGAATTTAAAACTTAAGAGGACTTTTGACCATTTACACAAAAGAGATTTTAGTTTAATAAACTGGATCATCATTTGAATCTGAGTGTTTAAACCCAACAAAGAAGTAAAACTTTTTATGTTTACAGGACATCTGATACTTGCTGAGATAAAGCAGAAGCTAGAAACAAGGAGACAAGAAGAACCAGACGGATTATTGTTCCTCAAGAAAAAAATGTCCTGATAAACATCATCCTAAGTAGCTGGAAGAATACCTACTAGTGATTGCAGACAGTTCAGAGACACTTCTTCAGAAAGCATGTTAAACAGAAATTCTTTTCAGCAAAGTACAGATGGATGTTGCTGTGTCAGAAACTGGATTATGCAATAAAAGAAGCAAAGCAGCAACTGAAGCTAATATCACTGAATAAAATGAAGAGGCAAATGCAGCACCTCAGAAGGACCACACTGAAAACACAGAAAACAGGACAAAAAGAGAACCTGCCCCCTTCCCCTTGAAGGAAAGAAACTGAACATTGAAGGGAAATGATAGAATCACAAATGCAGCAAATAAAGGAAGAGAAAATGGAAGGTAGGAAGGAAGAGGTCTCCCAAACAAGAGCCAATACAGCAGGGGCTTATCATGAGCTGACAGTCACATTTTTGAACAATGATAGCTGGAATCAATTTACGCCTGAACATCTTCCTGTACGTGATGTTTCATTGTTGCTGTTCAGGATGCTAAGAAATGATACACCTTGAGAGACTTAGCTTTGTTCACTTCTTAACAGCTCTCTTTTTACTCAGAATCCCTTTGGGAACTGACAGCCATTTCTAGCAGCAATTCAGCCTTTCCACTGCTGTGTACTGCAGGGGTAATGCACTTGAGTTCTGGGCTATTACACAAGATCAAGAAGTTGTGGTGGGCGGCTGCTGTTTTGTGTATGAATATTTCACACCAACTTTCTAAATAATAATTTAATTTTTCTGATTTTAAAAAATGGAATTCAGTGATTTCTAATGGAAAATCTTTCCTGACAATCCAATCAACTAAATTAAGGCACGCATTTAATTTAAAATTGCTTCTACAGCATTACTTATTTGCCACCATGCCTATTTAAGTTTGCCATGGGCAAGAATCATAAAGCTTGTGTTCTCAGCAAAATCTATGCAAAACTGTTAGAGTGCTTTTAGAATCTTTAACGCTTTTCTACTGAAATATCAGATTTAGTGGGGTGGTGATGTGGGGACTGGAAAGAAAAAGAGAGGAAGATCTGCACTCACGCCTACAGGCTTATACATAATCTTACTTATATCTCCCCCAGAGAAGTGTACTTGTCCTTTGCCTTACTGTTGTATAAAACTTCAAGTTTTCTTATGATATTTTCTTGCTACCGTGGTGAAAAATTCAAAATGTACTCACATCAGTAGTTCACTCCAGTGATTTGACACAGGTATCATCACTTGCCACGCATTGATGCAGCTTGCATGATTCTTCATTGCTGCCCTGCTGCTGCAGTTTCAAAAGGCAGCAAGGCTGAGAGGGAGCTGGCAGACACTGAGGCCGTCTAAAAACCTCTGTGCTGCTTGGAGCTTTGCTCTGGTACTGTAGGGCAGGGGTCCTCAAACTCTTTAACCGGGGGGCCGGCGCGTGGATTCAGTAGCAGGCATCATCTGCGGCTGCTTGGTTTCCCCCCCAGCCCCCGGCGGGGGGGGGTCTGTAAATACCAGGGGGCCAGATTGAGGACCCTGGGGGGCTGTATCCAGCCTGTGGGACGTAGTTTGAGGACCTCTGCTGTAGGGTGAGGGGAAGAATGAAAATTGAAGTTAGTTAGCAAGCTATGCGCTTTAATTTTTTAATTTCTATCTGTAGCATACTTTTTTGGTCTGGAAGGCTTCTTGAAGAGTATCAAGGATTTAGGGTTCACAGGGATCCCTTTTAAATTGTGGGAAGCTACACCTAAGCTGCTGAAATGCCTTCCTGCTCTTATGGAGTCTTCAGTAATCTTCTCTAATATGCTGAGGCTGGGTTTTTTAAGAGGTAATTATTTTTGTTTCCTTGACTGAGCTGATATCACACTCTTTAACAGCTTTTGGGTGGTTACATAATTTACAGTGTATTCTTTTGTACCAGGAAAGAGTTTTCAGCTGGTGCGGAATCAGTGTGTGCATTACTGCAAAGCCTAGTTCACACTGAGCAAAGGTGTGTACTTGGAAAATATAGTGTTAAATTGTTTTTGTACTGCTGATGAGGTGCTGGGGTAAAGCAGGTTGCATCTGGCTGTAGATCTGAACATCTCACATCAACATCATAACAGGGTTGTGTAAGCTTGTAGTCACAGATACAGATCACCAGTGCCTCTCCCTCCCTCCTGCTTATGGGCCCCCTTCTGCATTCATCTAACCTCCCCATTTTATAACCGAAGAGGTCTCCAGATCTGGCACCAGGACCTTGCCACCCTGCAGGGCTCCCAGCTGCTGGCACTTAGCTCATCCACAGCTCCTTCCCATGGACTCTCTGGGAAGGCAGGTTTCTGAGATGACATTGTGGCCTGAAGGTTAAAAAGTAGAAAGGCAGGGCCTTGGAGAGAGGATGCCTTGATAGTTTGGGGTTAGCGAACCACACCTTACCCTGTGGTTCCAGACCTAAGAAAAATAACAAATTTTTCTTGTGTGCAGACACAGCGAATCCCAGAGCACCCCAGCCCCTGTGTGAAAGCCTCCGGCAGTGGGCCAGGTGGAGACAGTGGTTTCCCTGTAGGACATAGTTTCTATGAGATTTGTGGAAGCAGAGGGAGCAGGAAGAGTGGCTGGAGCCCCACACGGTCTGGGGAAAGGGAACTGGGCAGCATCCTCCGAGGGAGGGACTTGTCCCTAACTGCAGCCAGCAGCAGAACTGCTGATGCTGACTTTGAGCCATGTCTTTGAGCTGGTGTTGGACACCGGTGAGCGAGGCTGTCTTGGTGCTAACCTGAGCTTCCGTGGAGGCTGGTAGGGAAAATGAGAAAGGTGGTCAATGTGGTCTCCAGGATACAGCAAGTTTCCTCAGTACCAGGTGGGGAAATAAAAGTGAAGACTTTTTCACTCATTCATGGGTAGATTTCTCATCTTTTTTGCAGAGTGACTTTCCTTCCTTTTGGAGAACATGACTGGTCTCTGTTCTACACTCACCCTCACTTTCACTGCTGAGCTTGTTTTTAACCAGTTCTCAACAATTTTAATTAAAGAAAATAATGACACTGTAGAGATTTGTTTTAAAATAGTCTACCAAGCATAACTACAGTAAACAAAGGAAAGCCAGAAAACAAAGAGGTCTGACAACAGGGACATACATTAATAAAAAAGAGTAAAAAGTGCACCTGCTGATTCACAGGTTGAGTAACACAGGCATTGATAGGAAGTGGCTTACCTGAAAAGCAATTAGTCATTGTCACAATGCTAAAGAAACAGGAATGGCTGGACAATTAGAAAAAAACAAAGATGAAGCTGTGGTTACCTGGCCTTTTGTGCTCAGAATTCTAACTTGAAGTCTGGCACGTGTGCAGTCTAACAGGTGAGTTATTTTTTCCCAGGTGGAGTAGATGGACCATCTCTTTGATATGGTCTCAAGGGGTGTCTACGTGTTCTTAATATTAGATGTTCTTGGCTGTCCACCAAGGATTAAAAGCAGCTGAATTAGGCAACCTAGAAGCAGTGACATAAGAAAGAGGTAAATCTCAGATGATGGCAGATAGATCACATCAGTTGTGTAGACTAAACTCTCAGTGGAAAGAAATAGTCACTTCAAGATGTTTATTTTCTTAATATTGATGTGCAAAAGGGGTTGTACAGGTTGTACTGTAGACAGGACTGTTTTGTTATGTTAATTCTAGAGGGACTCTAAGGGGAAGGTGGCCATTTGCACTGCAGATATATTATATTAGGTGAATATAATCCTATCACTGTCTTCTTTAAGAAAAAAAAAAAAAAAAAAAAAAAAAATAGGGCCATTGGAGGATGTCACCTGGGTTTGCCTGGGTCAAGGGCTTGGGAGATCAGCTTGATTTGGCACCTTCTTAGGGCAGAGTGTTCAGGAAGAAAATATGAAGAAGGCAGAAGGAGGAAGATGTTTCCTATGAGGAGTGGCTGAGGGCTTTGGGTTTGTCTAGTGTGGAGAAGAGGAGGCTGAGGGGTGACCTCACTGCTCTCTACAGCTTCCTGAGGGGGGGATGTGGAGAGGGAGGTGCTGATCTCTCTGGTACCCAGTGAAAGGATGCATAGGAATAGTTCAAAGCTGCCTCAAGGTATGATCAGGCTAGATATTAAGAAACATTTCTTTACTGAGGGAGTGGTCAAGCACTGGAACAGGCTTCCTAGAGAGGTGGTGGATTCCCCAAGCCTGTCAGTGTTTAAAAGGCACTTGGACAATGCCCTTAATGATAGGCTACAAGTTTTGGTCAGCCCTGAAGTGGTCAGGCAGTTGGACTAGATGATCATTGTAGGTCCCTTTCAGCTAGAACTCTTCTCTTCTCTTCTCTTCTCTTCTCTTCTCTTCTCTTCTCTTCTCTTCTCTTCTCTTCTCTTCTCTTCTCTTC
>JAVJGJ010000057.1:49471441-49492407 GCA_035590215.1 Microhierax caerulescens | reverse complement strand
CCTGTGGATGCATCTCATCCAGTCCCATGGACGTGTGCACCTTCAGATTCCTTAGATATACTCAGTCTTGATCTTCTCCTACAGTGAGTGGTTCTTCATTCTCCCAGTCCCTGCCTTTGCCTTCTGCGAGCTGCGTGGTGTGGCTGGAGCACTTGCCAGTGAAGACTGAGGCAAAAAAGTCATTGAGAACCTCGGCCTTCTCCATATCCAGGTAGCCAGGTCTCCTATTTCCTTCCAGAGAGGGCCTACATTTTCCCTAGTCTTCCTATTATTACCAACATACCTATAGAAGCTTTTTCTGTTATTTAAAATAGATTGTGGTGTTTGTTTAGCAGCAAATAAAACTGCTCATTATCTTAATAATATTAATCTAAAAATTAACTCTGAGATGCTGCAGAAGCTTAATGAATAAGCATGGAAAATAACAGGTTATAAAATTTGTTTCATCTGAGCACGTTCACATCTGTAAGAATGGCTTCCCTGGCAGCATGAGCCTCTTTTCTTGACAAAACTGTTTTAAAAAAATGTTTAAATAAAAGTAAAAATAATCCTGGCAAGTATTTTGGGAAAAAAAAAAAAAAAAAAAGAAAAAGGAAGATACTTGAAGTGTTTAATCCTATTGGTCCAGAGGCCCAAAGGCCTAATGGGTCTCCTTCTCTGAGCTCAGAAATGATCAGCTGCCTATAAGAGAGGCAACTGAACTGGGAGTAGGACAAGTGAGGCAACTCACCTACAACTAAGTGACACATCTTATTCTACCTCACAGTGTAAATACCAGTGTTTGCTGGGCTGCATCTCCTAAGCAGTTACTGCTCTAGTCCTGTCAAAATGTTATGTGTAAATCTGAATTGTGCTTCAGAAAAAGTTATTTGTACAAATCTGACCTCTTTCCTTGAGAAATCTAATGTTTTTTCTGCAAATAAAGTGGTCTCCTTCCCTGTTCAGTTCAAACCTCATTTTGGTTTACTTTGCCTGAATTCACTGCAGTGGGTAGGGGTGAGGTAGGTGCAAAACATGTTCAAAGTTTCTTACAAGTGCACTGGAGTCCCTGGAGGAGATGTTTTGTGAACATGGTGCAGACATCTAGTATTGCCCATTATGACTTACTCCAGGTCTACTTGTACCCTAATTTATACCCATGACACAGATGAAAACATCCTACAAATGACATCTACCTTGGATTGAGTTAGAAGCAGTGCTCTCTTTCACTCTTACAGTTGATGCTCAGAGCTACGTTACAGTAGCCCCTGGTACTGTGAGAAAAACAGCCTTTGCATTGCTGTAGGTATGTTTTCTGCTATGTTCCTGTGCTCTTCTACTGTATTTTCTTAGTACAGTAGGAAACATGGGAGATTTTGCAGTCCTCTAGAGCCCAGTGTTTCATGCAAGGAGCACATACACCAGTTACAAATACTTAAGACATTAAAATTTGTACTCTTTTACCGCTTGTAACATAAAGAAACCATGATAAATGCAGTGATATTTACACTTTCTTCAATTACTTGTAAGTTTGCCTAAGCAGTAAAAATGTAGTTGTAGATACATTTATTCATACATTAACAGTTACACCCTTGAGAACATTGCAAGCAAAACTGCATTCAAATGGGCTGTTTGTTTGTTTTAAGGACTTTTTAAAAAATCAACAATTAAACAGTCCATCTGTTCCCCAAACACTTCTAGTTAAACATTTGACTACGCAGTTTTGAAAGGCAGTTTTGCTAAATTGAACATTCTGTGTTGCATGTGTATAAATCTCTGACTGCTACAGCGAAGCAACAGAGTAGACAAAAGCTTGGATTCGCCAAATTAAAATATAGTGTAAATCAGTGGAGTTGCACCCACTTAAAGTATATTAGGGTACTCTTTTTCTTCTTAGAAAAGTAGAAGTTAAAAATACTCTGTTCTGAAAGCTGGGTTAATCTTTCAGTTAGAGACCACAACAAATGGCTCTAAAATCCCTGGGAGAGTACTTTCAGCACGTATTTGTGGAAGTCGCTTTTCAAAGTGGGTTTATATCCCATAGATTTCTTTTCCCTGAATTTTACTGTTGGGCTAGAAATGGCTGATACTCCTATTAAAATGAGGCTCTACTCTAAAACCAGGGCAAAGTCTTGCTAATGTTATAAATGCACACAGATTAAAAAAATGGGTGATTAAGGATAATTTATATTTTTCATTACATGAACCTACATTATTCTTGGAACAAAGTGCTTTATTATTAATGGAAATTCATGATTGTTATTAATTACACATTTTAAAATGCTTTCATTTTAACTTGTCATCAATTTCCCATAGCAAAATGATGTGTTCCAACTTTGAACATTCTGAACTTTACTTTGCTCTTAAATTGTGTCAAGATTTTCCTTTGGGCAATTGGGTTTTTGGCAAGCATTTCTTCTATTTAACACTAACCATCCCCTTTCAATATTCGTGCTACTTCCTCAGACTACTGCTTATAACTTTGTTTTATCTTTTTCTAGGGTAGAAATACATTGAGGACATTGAAGTAAGTTTTAAAATGCTTTTTCATTTCCCCTATTGTTTTTAGGTACTAATTTCTTCAATCAGGACTAGGAGATGAATTCAATACCCTCATCTTTTTTGTTTGCATGCAAATTAAATAATTAATTAATTATTTTTTTGTCTCCCATGGGCTGGCAACACTTCAAGAAATAATTCCTTGACATTGTTGTGCTGTATTTGACTTGTCAGAATATATCTCCAGAAATCAATCTGTATATGCAAAACAGACATGGAGGCTGAACTTGCCTTGCAATCACAGATGGCAGGACAGATGTTACAAATGTATTACACTTATATAGAAACATCAGCACTCTGAGGAATGAATATATTATCTTCAACATATCCTGAAGATGCTAAATAGAATTGCATGAGATGAGACAAATTCTGCTTTACTGTTATGTTAGAGGTGTTTCACAGCCGTGACTGGGAATACTATTTGGCCTGATTTGTCTTTGCATTCCAGTACAGAAATTAAAAAATACATAAGCCTGTTCAAAAACCAACCAAACCAACCAGGAATATTTACATGGGAAAGAAACTAGATGGTCAAATAATATAATAACAGAAAGTAATAGAAAGCAAACATTTAAACAGGCATGGCATCTATGTGTTTGTCTCTTAACTTGCTTCTGCCTCATTGAATAATTGTCTAAATCTTAGCTTACTTCTTCCTAAACTTCCCTCATTTAATCTGATTATTTTTATTCTTGTATTTTTATCCTTCCTTTTTTGAATACACTCTCTTTTTCTGGCACGTTGCCCCAAAATTTCATTCAGTGCATTTACTCATTTCACCTGATTAGGACCTCAGTGTTTGTTTAGCTTGTATTAGATGGGAATTGTCTTTGCAAACAAGTAGCAGAGCAATCTTCCTCCCTCCCTCCCTCCCTCCTGTGCTTTAGTTCTTCCATCCTTCTCTCTCTTATAAATTATTATACAATTTTAAATATGTTTTGAACTCCAGGCATTGATTCAAAATCAATACTTACACTTGCCTCCCAGTTTAGCAATGGCTCAGTGGTAGTAACTGGAGACTTTTAGGTGTAGACAAGATAATTTAGATTTAGCTGGAAGTCTAGGTAGGAAAACATGCATTTTAGCTAGGATATAAAGAAAGAAAAGGTGATTTAATAGCAGGTTGCAGGCTAGGGAGGTAGGACAGAGATGAGACTATGGGAAATCAGGAGACATTGCAAATTAAATTAAGCCTATGGAACACAGAAGCTGTAGGAGGAAATATAATGTCTCTATACTGTGATGACTTCACCTGCTGTTACAGCACTGGATTTAAGGATGAGTCATCAGGGATGAGTATTACCTTATTAATTTGAAGAGGATAAAATGTTAATATTAATCTTGAATGGACAAACAAAAGTTAAAATGTTAGCTGCAAGCACTGTATAGGTATTAGATTAAAGGATTTGCTGCTGTTGTGTCTTAGGACAATGGAACAAAGGAAAACAGGAGGTAAATATGACTTTTTTAGGCTTTCTTATTTTTGTCTGTGTGGGTTATGATTGTTGTAGAATGCTGCTGTACTCTTTTTCCTTTTTTTTTTTTTTTCTTTCTTCTTTTCTTGCAATAGCAAAATGAAATAGACTGTTTCCCAAAGAAGGAGCCAGCTAGCTTTGAAAAGTCAGTCTCCTGCTTATTTTACTTTACTACAATCATGATAACAGAATTGAGCCCAAACACTAAAACCTAAACCCAAACTCACAGCAAAATACCTGACAACAGGCAAATTCTCCAGATAAAAATGAGAGTACTTTCTGATTCCTTGCATAACCTAAATGTACCTATCCATTACATTTTATTGTTATACACATTTTTATTACTGTTTAGGGAGTTCCCAAAATTGTGTAAGTTCTTCATGGAACAGATGAAGTACACGGTTCCTCCCCTGAGAAACTGTGGCTCAGATTCACATGTGAAGCAGCAAGTAAAGAAGCAAGGAAAGGGATGTGAGGAGGAGGAAGAGCTAACCAACAGAATGAAGTCACCTGGCTGCATTTCCCCTCTAGGGTCAGCTGAATAAAGTCACGTGAGAGAATAAAGAGTTCACATCTGTCCTAGACTCATAACAGTATCACTCAGGGATAAACCGTGCATTTTATTTTCTTCCTTTCATTGAATTTAGCATTTTTAAAACATGCGCTGGGAGTTTTGAATGTATAAACCTTCCAAAAAGTGCCAGCTTGGCTAGCAGGGGTTAAAACTAATGAGTGAACATTTTACTTGCCAGTTCTATTACATAATGAACTGAGGAAAGATATTTATCTCAGCTAGCCAGTTATCCCTTGACATGAAGTAGCCACTCTCCCTTACCTACCCAGCAATTTGCCTCCTTTTTGCCATGGGGCCTCTAGACACCTGGCTTTTTGCACCATGCTAGAAAGTTATTCAGGTCATTTTGGAACAATGCCAAACACAAGTTTCCAAATCCTAAGCTTCTGCTAGCAGCCCCATGCTAACAGTCCTCTTCTACTTTTAACATGAAGGCAGTTTTGGTTTTCTAGAGTGAGGAAGAGTTGTTGTCACTGGTAGGCAGATTATTAATTAATTACAGGGCGTATTAAGGTCTAAATGTAGTCCCCAACATTAAAAGAATTGCAGCTATGTCAGGTCTGGTTTTGAGCTAAGAAGGAAGAGAACAGTCACAAAAATACAATGTAATTGCAGGTTTAAAGGTAGAGATTTCCTTGGGCATCGAACTGTGAAAGAGTAATATGTTAGTCCTGGCCACTAGATAGACCACAAGCTTTTCCATAAGAACAGATATAACTAAACAAAAAATTCATATTTCCTTGTCTCAGCTGAGAGAGTTAAATGGAATGGTACTGGATGAGTGCAGAAAAAAAGACATGAAATGAGTGTTTCACAAAGACATTTCTACTAAAAAAAATATTCTGCCAAAGTGAGATTGCCAATGCTGCATACAGACAAGCTTTATATTAATTATCTGTGTTCATAAAGTAAGAATGATTACATCAATAAAGGGTGACTCACAGTTAAGTGCTGCCTTTCAACCATACGACATCTATTGAGAACAAACACTGTGCTCCAGATTGAAGCCAACTAATGCACTAACAACATAATTACAATGATTGCAGCTGTGACAAGGGGTATGAGTAGCTTTCAACCACAGCATATAACAGCTTACAAGAAATGTGTTTCTGTTAGTTAAGTATTTCGCAGTTTTGGTTATAAGAGCAACTAGAATGGAATTGGACCTATTGACTTAAAGCAGACACAGCAGAAATTGTTAAAAGTGGAGGTTATTAAGACTGTAAGAAGAAAAATATCAACTAAACCCAAACATTTTGTTATTATTTGTATGGTATTGCTGTGCTGCCTGTGAGAGTTCATGTGCACACATATACTGAAAAAATGATAGATACTGATAAAAGAGGTGGAGGGATGGGATTCTTTTCACTGGATTTGTGAAAGCCTGAGTGAGCTAGTGACTCTGGGCTCCCTGTACAGTTACTTGAAATGAGCAGACCCTTTCAGAGTGTGATTCATTTTGCCATATTTTAGACTTCCATTTTTTGGTGGGATTATTTTTGAAGTAGCCGATTTGCTCCTTGAGTAAAGGGGACTAGGATGACATACTCACATGTGTGCAAACACATTGTAAAAGTCTGTATCAGACCAGATGTATTATACCTTTGGATGAATACAGACAAACAGATGAAAGAGTGCTAACATAAAGAAGTCCATGCATCCAAGGTAAGAATAATCATAATACCCCAACATAGGGTACCCTGTAGGTATCATAGCAAAAGTGAGCTTTGAGAAAGGCAAGAATGGTGAATATTTAAAGACTACTCATCCCAGAAACAAGGCAACATGTGGGAAAAGGTGGAAAACAGTGTTTGCCTGGAAATTTGACAGCACTGAATATTGCAGGTATCTTGTGAATGCAACTTTGCATATGAGGTGACAGTCTGTGAAGGGCTTTCAAAGCAGAAGAAAATGTGGTGTTATGCAGGTTTGCAGAAAGATTGCTGGTCTGTAAGCACAAGAGGAAGGTTTATCTTAAAACTCAGCACCCTGAAGTATGTGACCACACTGGTCGTTGGAGTTTGACATGACCCATGCATAAGCCTCTACCTCTCCAAAATCCACCCAAGACACAAAACCACACTACTGTCTCTGAAATCTCTACTTCTGATGAGACAGCTCATCCAATGAGCACAATGTGACATCTTCATTCCACTCCACATACTGCAATATCACTGAGCAGGCTGCATCGTTAAAAGGACAGCATTTATTATGTAGGACTTTAGGTCAGATTACTTATTAAAGAGCTGGGAAAAGGTTGCATAAAACAAAACATTCTCTTTTAGTAACATTCTGTGCAATTTTATTAAGAATCTGAGACCTTAGAGTTCAAAGAATACCTTTCATTCCTCTCTCCTCCCATCAGCTAACACCATCAGATTCCAGTCCTTCACCCTGTTAAAGAGAGGTGGGAATATAGGCTCCCCATAGGCATGCCTTTTCTAGTGATCCCTTCTAAATTATTTTTACACCTTCCAGGTTCAAGATAAATCTTCCTTCCTTTCCCTCTCCACCCTTTATTTTCACATCTCAGTGCAGTGCTTCTCAATCTAAACAGAGCACTGATAGCTTATCTAGCAGCAGAAGCAAAAATTAACTTTGCTATTGAAAGCACTTTCTGGGTTATTGCGGTTAGAAGCCCATTTCAGCCTTCTGAAAATTACATATCATAAGAAGTATTAGCTATACATATGTTCTATTAAATTAATAATCTTCACTGTGGCCTTAGCTTTTGGCAGGGACTACTCATCACAACCCACCAACCCATTATTACTTGAGGAGTGTTTCGTCTGAACCATCTTCTTCCTCCTTCACCCCATTCTGTTACTTTCAGAGGTATCTAGCACCAAAACAGGTAGATAAAAAAGCTAAGCAGAATTTTAGATATTGTTTGGAAAAGAACAGAATAAATCAGAAAGCAACATTATGAGGCTGCATACATCCAGGATGTCCCTGCTGCTTAAGCACTGTTTGCATTTCTGGCCATCATATCTCAGAGGGATAGAGCAGAAATAGGAAAAGTACTAAGAGAGGCAGCAAAAGTCACCAGAAGCATAGAAAAACTTCTGCACAGAAGCTGAGTAGACAAAGAGTTTTCAGATTGGGGAAAAAACATCCAAATATCAATAAAAATGACATTTCTATAAAGATGGAAAGATAATCTATTCAGTAATTACCACAGTGAAAGAAAAGGAAGCCACTGACTGAAATTATTGAGCAGCACGTTTAAAAAAACCTGACAGTATAACTAGTGAAAAATTAAATTGAGATTCATTTCCACAAGATGTTGTTGTATCCAAGGTATAAATATATATAAAAAGAGTAGACAAATTCAAGACAACAGACTTGTCTGGGCTTATTAGGTGCCATGGTCCCAATGGTCTCCAGCTCAAGAAATCCCTGGATGATTATCTCCAGTAAATTGCAGGATTTGCATTAGAAAGGAAGGGGTGGAATGACTTTTTTTCTTACCCCTGCCTATCAGCCCTCGGTTCATGCCACAGGACAAATCAGTTGGCTCACTTCACCTTCACCAGGAGTTTTAGGCTTTGCCTTGAACTGATGAAGTTTTGCCTTGAATATTCAAGTCCATTTGGCCCAGCCAGGTTGACTCAAGCATTTAGCAGACAACTCCATATTAACCACTTCAGCTTTTTGTAGTAAGAATGTATAATCTATGCTACCTTGAATTAAAAGTTAGTTTAAGAATGTCTACAGAGTGATATGACCAGTTTATAAAGGTTTTGAAACTCATTTTAGTAAGTAGACAAGACCTGTGAAAATATGACCTCATTGATATGATTATATTTTTTACAGTCACCTTTATGTCAAGTGCACTAATGAGCTAGAAAGGACATGATTAGAAAAAACAGTACTGGCAGATTTTATTGCATCATGCATAAGAACATCTTTCTCTTCCTGTATAATGTTTGCTGGTGGGGAAGTTTGAAGGCATAGAGAAGCATAGCGAAAAACTCTTCGAGAAAGTTTTTGGGTTTCCTTAGGAGTACAGTAAAACATCATTTCCCCTATAATTTAAATCCATAATGCAGAACTAAAAGAAACCTTGACACTTCATTAATAGCTACCCAAATATGACTATGCCACTAATGCTTTGATGTCGCACTGATGATGAATGATTTTCTCTGCTGTACTTTAATGGTACCTGGCTACAGCAAAGTTTTGAGTTGGAGATACCCATAGCTAAACTTAATTTGATAAATAGTTTACTTACCTTTGCAGTTGCTTGTAGGTAATTTGTTTGGAAACAAATTGACATGTTACTGATTATTGAATTTTCTTGATTTTACCTGAATTTATAAGAAAAATCTTGGCCAAAATCTCGTAAATGTGACTTGTCCATAATTTCTGCATGAATTAGATCAGGTGCCTGTGTTGCAGAAGAGAATTTAAACATCAGTTCCAATGACAGTCACAATCTACAAAAGTGCAGGCATTTAACAGAGTTGAAAACACACAAAAATTCTATCAGATGTTGGTTATGTGGCAGTTGCTAATTTGCTGCTTTGGCTCTCAGAGTACTCAAACTTGACCTCAGAGCTTGGATCATCTACAGTCAGTGTGAAATACCTTGTTAAAGTTAGTGGCAAAACTGGTTTTGTTGTGAGGAAAGCCAGCTTTTTGGGATAGGTTTCCATAGAAAAGATGAATTATTCTGAGGTTACAGTGGTCTCCTATTGCATAATTTTGTTATCTATAGAGTTCATATATTTAAAACTTATTTCATATACTTTATATTTTCTTTTTTCTTATTTTGACTTGTGCTTTATCCATTTGTGAAACACTTGTTGGGAAATAAATCACACTTTCATTTGAGGTCAAACTTTCATTTGGTATTGGTAAACGCAGGAATTGTTCCCGTTCTTTTTCCCTGATGAATCTCTGTGCTTCTCCTTGTACCATTGCTCTTTAACTAAGGACAAATTGTGTGACAGCAATATATTTAGAGACTACACATTTCTGGGCAGTTTTTACTATGGCCTGGCTTGTCTTTCATAAAACTGTTCATATTTATATGGCACAGTACAAAACCACTGTTACAGAGGTAGAGTATGTTTTTAGTGTGTTTTATTACTATCTAATAGAGTTTTCTTATGTATTTATTCTTTCCCCTTCCCTCCTCTTCTGATTCTGGGCCTATACAGAGTGAAATTCCATATATTCCATCCCAAATAAAACATACCTTCAGTGTTTTATCTGAGGTTTGGGGTTGGTTTTTTTTTAGATCACATAATTTTAAGGAACAGTAGAATTTATACTGGATCCCCATTACACAAGTAGTTTATTTGGACCTATCACCTATAGCAAAGCAATGCATGATATAGCAAATGCTAATGACTATGACTCACCACAGCCTGTATTAAGTGAGGGATCAATTTTGTGATATACCTGCTCTGCCACAACAACAACAAAAAGATACGTGGCTTGTTCCAGGTCAACCTCTAGAGGTTCAGAAGTTTCATTCAGATAAGCTTGGTAACATTTGGATCCCTATCAGAATGTGTCACAATTACTTTTTGGATTTGGTTATTCATTAATATAAGAAACAAAAGGAAAAGTGTGTACTTTTATATTCAGAGACTGCAGGAGCAGTTTCAGCTAGAGCAAGGTGCTGGGAGATGAAAAATGAAAGCTAGTTCCCTTCTATTTAAGAATGGCTTTGTGATTTCTGAAGTATGTTCATTTTTCGTTGTTAAAACTGAAAGGAGGCTCCAGCTGTCCTCAGAGCCCTTGTCCAATAGCAAGGGTTCTGATAATGTGGTTTTGCTGCACACTTATTATAAAAAATAACTGCAGTGTCTCTGATATAATTACCTTCACTGGAACATCTGGCAAATTCTAGTTTTTAAAAAGAAGACCCCTGTTGAGCATTCTACTTGCAAAGACGATATAAATTATAATTTAAAAAAATCATGACATATAAGAGACAAGACATATGATCCGCGGTGGCATACAGAGGGCTAGATCACACTTTTTACAGTACTTCATCAATGCTAATAACTATGTATTTGCATTAATCCCCATTTAGGAAAGCTCTTAAGGGTACACTTAAGCTTAAGTTGAAGTTAACATGCTAGCTTGCTGAGACCTCCTCGATTACAGAAAAATAATTTTTGTTATAAGATGGGAAGCATGGAACAATGTTTTACTTTATTAACAGGTGTATTTGAAACCCAGATTCTGATGAGAAATATCTTTTTTAGAATTTGCTTTAAGGTATTTTCATAGAAAATGTCTTTGCTGTGTTAGCATAGAAATCGAGGCAGAATTCCCACATCCCTCAGAGAAACAGGCCTAGAAATAAACAGATGGTGAGGAGCAAACAACGATGTGAAATTTGAAAAATGAAACACTTGCCCTGCTCCATTGTGAGTTCTGCTCATCTTGGATGAAAAGTCTTGAGTTTGATGGTTACCATGGCAGGGAACAGTCTGTAAGTAGTCACATGTGAATGGAGCTCTGTTAACTTTAGAGGGACTTGACATCCTGGAAGGAAATGCACAACCACAATCCCCAAACTTCCCTGGGGGCCACAAACTGGAGGATGGAGGTGAAACAGGAATAATTACTGCCATGCTTTTTCTTGGGGACCATTTTATGGAGAACACTGTGGTATTCCAAAAGGAAAAATATTAATCCCAGGTGTCCTCTGACAAATAACGAATACTGTAAGAACATCACAAAGACCTTGCTAGTGCTTATGCAGATCCAGCTGAGCAACCCTAGCAGTTGGTGGAGGTCCACAGGTTGAATTCAGGTTCTGAGTTCGTGATCTAAAAGACAATGTTTCATGAGCTCCCCAAGAGCATTTCTGAATTTCCATGTGATCATGGAAGTTTTGGACTGGCACATATGAGCAGCTCTGTGCCACACACTGAAAGGACATAGTAGCTGGGATGCTGAGGGTGGCACCAGTCCACAGAGATGGTGATGTCCATAACACACATGAGCATCAGTCTGGCCCAAACCAGAAAGGGCATATGACATCAGCATTGTGACCATACTATTTCCTCCTGTTCTGCAGTCCATTTAAGTCTGGATCCTAGGACCAAAGCACAAGGGGAAAAAGAGCTGGTGGGGGGCAGGAAGGGATAATTCTCAGCATAGGAAAAAGGGTTGCTTTGTTTCCAGGTGGGCAGAAGGACTACGTGTAGGGAAAGCGTCCTTCTGGCTCCTGTCAATGTCCCTTCATTGGAAACTGTTGGCATTTCAGATGAAAGTAAAAATTTCAATGAGAATACACTTGGGAAGCAGCATATGTAGAAAATTTCTTTCTGACTGCTTCAGGTCATGAGCCAAGAGACCTGGGGCTTGCTTTGAATGCTGTTAATGTACAGCTGCCAGTATTATCAGGTTTCCAAGTCAATGCTGGCTCTTCCTGTGGGCCAGGAAAGAAACAGAAACATCTATGTACACATACACCCCATGGGGACCACTGTGACAAGCCAAATGAATCCCAGACAGAGAAACTAAAAAAATATTAAAGGGTACAAGCCCACTAAGCCCACTAGCTCTCTTGGTAAAGCTGTTACAATGTTAAATTGCTTCACATCTTTCAGATTGTTTTTTGCTGCAAGACTGAAATTGTCTGACTTTCAGCTGCGTTCTGCTGAGGTGTGTACAGCTTTGTTGGCAAGGTGGAAAAAGATCCCATCCCCGCAAGCCTTTCTGTATGCAAGTGTGGTCACCTAGCTGTGCCTTCACAGTCTTTTTGTTAAACTGGTTGAGTTCTTTAATCCTCACATTTAAAAGGCTGGTTTCCTGCTTGGGCCATTTTTATGTCTCTCTTTTTGAACTCGTATTTGTATTTCTATGTCCTTATTCATTCATTGTGCGTACCATCTGCTTCCTAGGCTTTGTACGGCACCAGATCACATTTAGTTTTCTGCAGCACTCCTGAGACATGTGCTGGTGTTTCACAATCATCTTATTCAGAACTGGGCCTGGGCGGGATGCTGATAAGATGGGTATTTTTTCTTCCCTCCATCTCATATATATAGAAGTTGGAGTTTCCAGGCAGAAATCTGAGCAAGTGCTTGTGCTTTCCTTGTGAAAAAATTGCGGTATGGCAGAGGAAAAGTTTTCTAACAAGTTGAACAGGAGGATACGGCTCAGTCAGCTGTAGTGAGAGGAAGGAAGAAGCAGAGAAGTTTATGGCTGCGAGGGTGGAGGTGAGAGGTGAGCACCCCAGAAACCCAGAACCCTGGGGCTGCTCTGCTGGGTCAACACAGACATTAGAAAGTGTGATTTCAACCACTCAGGTGGGGACCATACCACGTCCAGCACAGTTCTGGATATGCCCCTTTTTTTTAACCTGAAATACCTTTTTTTTTAATCTGAAAGGCCTTTTTGATTGATTACATTCAGATATCACATTGAGGTGGTGATGTGATACCTCTGAGCTGACTGTCAGAAATTTCTAAAACTGTAGTAGCCTCTTAGGATAATTCTAGTCTTGATGCCACTGTATTAAAGCTTTCAGTGAGTTATAAGCATTTAACTAGGGAATACAGTACTCTGAAACGGTAGGTTGACTTCCTCATTATTTACTGTACCACCAAATTTTGTGTTATTTGCAGTTTATCAGCAATGATTTTATGTCATTCTTTAGCTTTCATATCTGCTGTATTTTATAGTACAATGCAATTATGCAGCAATATTCTGTTGTGAACTATATGAAGACATTTGTTTTCGTTACTTAAAATAAAGTATCTAAATTGTCTTGGGAGCTTTTACAAATAATACAAAAGAAAGGACAAATAATACAGTAAAAATACAAAACCTGAAATCTCCTCCAAACGGTGGCCAATCAGTTCTGCACTGCTGTAAAAGACAAGATACTACACAATTCTCTTCTGGCTCATAACCTCCTCAAGAAACAAGATACAATATTTCTGAGTGTCCTTCTGCCCTTCAGATCAGCCAGTGCAGGGATCTTTCAGACCAGCTGAGGGCAAAGTCCAAGTCTGCTTTACCACCAGGACTCATTAAACCAGGTAGCATATAGTCTGAGTAAGCTTCTGCCACTCTGTATGTGGCATGAACCAGCTCCCTCTAACTTCCCTGGAGAAAGGCTCAAAGCCTGGGAGCACCAAGAAATGTCTCTGCAGCACAAAGTCTCATGATCACTGTTAAAGAGATGCTACCGCTTCCATGCAAAAGAAACTGCAGACAATTCAGGACTGCCACAGCGTTTCGGAGTGGCGCATGCATGGTGGCCCTGTGCTCCACAGACCTTGATTAAGTGGTGTTTGGGATGCTGTTGTGATTGCAATTCCAAATGCATTGTGACAGCAAACCTATGAGCATTCTGCTAGTTGAAATACAGCAGTTTTCTCATTCTGATGCTGAATAGCTCTCCTTCAGTATGTCCAAACTGTATCCTCTCAAAAACTCCACATATTTTATGCTAGGATTTGTCCAAAATGCAGAACTTTTCTTCCTGTATTATTACTAATGACCACTTAAAAGTTATGCACTGTCAGTTAAGCTATCAAAGGACAAACCTACTTAAGAGCCGTTGTATATCTGGCTCAGTTTCCTGAGATTTGCAAGGATGCCAGTTAAATAGATAGATATGTCGGAGAACTATTTTGATTTATAAAGTATTTTATAGGTTTTACTTTTTGAAATATGCCTGGGCTATGTAAGATTTTAAATAATTCAGCCACTGCGGTGTTGAAAAGTAATGATCAAACATATGAGATATATAAGAAAGGCCATTTCAAGGCTGTTGATCAGTTAGCTAGACAGTTTACTTTACTGAATAACCAGTGTTATTCCCTTGACAGTATCCTCTAGTGCAGTTTAAAGCATGCTATATATCCTTTAAGACATTATTTTTACAATGTGAAGCAATGACCTCTATTCTATGGCTATATTGAATTGTTATGAGACTGAACCACAGTGGATATCAGTTATTTCTAAATGTAAAGTGCAAAATTAGAGTTAAGTTAATGTTAAGTTGCCTGTCACTTGGGTGCCGTTAGCAAAATAGTTTATTTGGGTATGCTGCATTGAAAAAGTGCTTTATATGTTGAAAAAAGATTTTCTCTGGAAGTCTGAGATTCTAATGCAGAAATCGTTCTGCTGCCCAGTATTCAGATTGAGATGACTATGTAGTTCTTCCCTAGAAATCTTTTATTATAAGACCCTGTAGTTATGTGTGGTCAGATTTCTGTATCCATGGTGAAGCCCCATGGCTCTGTTTGTCAAAAGCTTTGTTGGCATGGATTCAGCTGCAAGAATCAGTGCTTCCTAGAGATCCACATTTCCAGATGGAATTGAGAGCCTGGTCACACAACTGTTAGCCTCGTGCTTGTTCCTCTTACTGCTCTAAAGGGATTCCTGGCATGATTAAGTATTAATCAACAGAATAAAAAGTTTGCTGGGTCAGGTCCCAATTCTGGAATGTGATTAATTCATTGCTTGTAAAAACATGTTGCAATTTTCAATATTACAAAATCTAGTAACAAATAAACAAGGCTGATGTGGCTCTGAGGTTGGTTGAGGATTAATCATGAATTCCAGTTTGTGAATTAGAACTGGCAGGCTGTGCAAGAGTTTCAAATCTAGTACAATGGATCTCCTGGGAGCTATTTCAGCTTTTCTAGTTATGCAGCAGCACTGATGTTGATTGTATAAGAAGCCAATGGATTTAGGAGGAAAAGAACTGGGAGAGCAGGCATAGTAAATCAGAAAGTTATTACATCTTACAGAAAACATTTGGGAACATTGTCGGGTACTTCTAGTCTGTGAAAATTTAACCTTTAGTCAGCTAATGATTATAGTACCTGACTACCTCCATCGAAGTAAAACCCCACCCCAATACACACCAAAAGCTATTAAATATGTTGGTCCACTCTCCTAACTGTCATGAATCTGACATCTTCTTGATGATATATTAATTTCTATTTGTATAGCCTTCTGCCTTACGTTTTTCTTCTATTGAGACTGATCACATTTCCCCAATCAAATCTATTCCCAGCTGACATGAACACGTATCCCTTGAAAATAGTTTGGGCTTCACATTTTAAATGACTTCAATTTTCGGAAGAGGTGAGCTGCTTCGAAATGCATGTGTTCCTCAGTTTGGTTACTGGGGAAGTGTCACTTCTCTGCTTGCTGAATCACTAGAGGGAGCTCCGGGTGCGTGGGAAGGGAAGACTGTTCTCAAATACATACAAAACTCATGGAAACGAAAAAAATAAAAACACCTTTTCCCAATAGACGGCGGTTGCTAAATGTCTAAAAGAGTGGGGAAAAAAAAAAAAAAAAAAAAGGGAAAAACAACAAACAAACCACCAAACCAACAACAATCAGTCTTTTTTTTCCTTCTTAATTAGAGTATTTTATATGCATTTGTTTGCCAATAATACAAGCCTCACAAGCTAATAACTACAGCGTTTAAAGGCTGGTAACAAATAGTGTCCAGTTAAAACCTTTGCAAATAGGAAGCTTGAAAAATGCATAATACTAGTGCCTGTGAGCCCTTTTAGGCAATAACAATCAAGATACGTGCCTTTTTCAAGTGGCTGGTTTGTCAGACCTGATGAGATAGATAGCCAGTAAGTTGGAACTAACCCCTTTCCTCTGATGCAATGCAATGACTCTAAAACAGCATAGCATCTCTGCAATTCCACTGAGCTGATGCCTGAAATTCACATAGAACAATGTCTTTCATGGACCTAAAAGAAGGATGATTTTTGATGGGCATAGGACAATTCATTTGGGCAAAACAGAAAGTGGCGAGAGTACAAAATAAAATTAACATCTTCAGTGCTTATTATTTGCAAAATTGCTTCCAAGGCCCAGGAATTAAGAAGACATTTTGTTCTGGACTATATTTGAAATCTTTTTGGTTTGTTTTCAGCATTTGTAAGAAGACACCTTGTTTTTATATGACATGAGAAGCTGTCAAATAGTCTAATATCTGTTAATAAGTAGTGTTAGTATCTTTGTCACACAAATGAAGCAGCTGACCAAAGGTGAGAGAGGATGAACAGATTCTTACAGCTCAGTGCTTCCATGCTTCTATGCAAGGCCTTCTGTGTTTGTGTTTAAAGCACAGACTATTTTGTCACATACACCGAATCCACGGACATCTTGGGGAAACAGACTCCAACACTGACGATGCCAGCTGCTCCTTGTTGCAGTGCCAGGGTAGGTATGGTAGGATTCTGAGACAAAGGGACTTTATTCTCTCAGGCAACATTTATGTTCCTAGCTAGAGGATTTACCGTACCTAATGGTTCGAAGAAGATATACTGATACATACAAACATCTGTACAATGTACTTCATTATACCAAGGCATTATAGCCCAATTTAGAGAAAAACTCGGTTTACTCACTGAAGCTGCAAATACACATAGGTGTTCTTATTTAGTTCCCCAGAACAATTTAAATTAAATCAGTTCTATAAATATGTACACATGACCATAAACAGCACTAGGATGGAGCAGCTTATCTTTTGAGCTAAGTAGTGGTCACTGGGGTCATTCCATTTTCAGTTAGTCAAACAACATGTAAAAGCAGCCTTTTAGTATCAGGTACATATCCGCTTTCCAAGTAGAGTGGGTTTTTTATATGTTAGTCTTCTCTGGACATTTGTTCCCACATATAAAGTAATCTTTAAAATATGTATTGTGGAAATACTACATTTTACATTATGCTTTTATATAAATACCAAGAAATAACATACAGTGTCATTAGGATTTCAGAAATTTTTTCAGATATAATTGTTCCATGTACATTATCATTGTATTATGTATAGGGAAGATTGCAATGAACTATTATTTCAGCATCACTCAGTGTTTGTACTGGGAGTGAAATTTGTAAAATGTTCCATTCAACTCTGTTGTTTCTTCATATGGGAGGCCACATGCTGACAGTGCTGCAGAAAATAAAAAAAATAGCTATGTATTTTTATACAGTGGTTGAAATGTATGTATGGCTCATTAGAATAAATTAGACCATTTTAGGATTTATGGAAATGTCCGTCTTTGACTACTACAGTGTTCATACAGTATTTGTTGATACTACGAGGAAGAAGGAAAGCAGCTTTATTCTTGAGGTTGCTGTTACCTGATTGGCGCTGATGTTGTTAGGTATGTAACACTGTTGTATGACGGTCATTGTTCAGTGAGTGGCACTGTAAGCAGAGTGAAGCACCGTTCAGTTTTACAACCCCTCCTTGAACTACTTCCATGTGATACAATTTGTGGATCTCACATTTTGTGAGTTTTGGTTAAAGAAAACATACTTCAAGGTCATTTTAATCTAATAACGATATGTTTGGATATGAAAACTGTAGGGAAAGAGAGAGAGGCTTTCTTCCCTTCCCTGCTTTCTAAGGCTAGAGGTTAAAAGTTGTTTTTTCCCTCCCTACAGTGTTTTTAATGGAACAGGAGTATGAAATACTGCAAAGCATTTCCTCTTAAGAGCTTTGCATACTGGTTTCAGAAGGATCTGTTTGAAGATACTCAGCACACATGAAAGCAGCAGGATCAGGCCAGTAGGGAGAATCAGATGAATTAAGTGAGATAAAATCTCACAAAATCTTTTGTGTCACATTAGGATGAATCTTCTGTAATTTTGAATAAGGCTAAAATTCTCTTTTTTATCTAATGTAGTCCGAATGTTTATCCACAGTAACATAATAAAACAGAAATAAAACCATTTGGGCATATGGCCATATATGTTTTTCTTAACAAGGGCAAAATAAAAAAGAAAAAGGTTGTGATGTGCATACTGTACAACACTACAGAAGCTCAAAGAGGAATTAAACTCACATTATTCTGTGATGTACAGTTTCTCAAAAAAGACTGTTTTTTTAGTCCTGCTGCTTTTACCATGTCTTTCTGAAAGGTGTATTATAAAGAGACAGGAGAATTTATATGATGTAGTTACTCCTCAGATTTTCTCTCCCATCTGGAAATAAGCTGTTCAATTTAAGCAGTAAATTGTAAATTTGGCAGGAAGCATCCGTGTTGAGTCCAGTCTCTGTCCCAGTCCATGTTTCCAGTGTAGCTCATGCAACGGTGGGAGGAAGATTCTCAGCTTTGCTGTATGAACCCATCACAATGTATCTCACAGTGCCATATTTCCCAGGCACTGTGTAAATGTTAGTGGGTCTTCATGACACCTCAGTGCGGTAGGTAAGCACTAGTAACTTCATTACACAGGAGGGGAGACTTACCTAATGAAGAGGTCAATAGCATGAGCTCATATAGGGAAGCAGTGACAAAACTACTTTCAGAACTGAGAAATCCCATGACACAGTGTCTTGGGCTTAAAACCCACAAAAATCAAGCTGAGTAGAAATGGTAGTAAACAACATAATTAACACACGTCTAGTGTGGAACAGCAAGACACGATGCTGCTGTCAGAGAGTTCAGGAAAGTCTAATTAATTATTCTTCACTAATATTTTTGTAGCCATTTTGATCAATGGCACATCATAAAGCTGACTTGACAAGTTGGAGATATCTTTTGTTTTGTAGAAACAAATGTACTAAAATCATGGTTATGTGCGCACTGTGTCTAGACACCAGGCAATTATAAGGAAAATTACATTTTTATTTCTACTGCAAACAGTCTTGTTAATCTCTTCAATATTTCCTTGCCTAATAATTTTGTCCAGCAGTTCTCTTCTTTAAAGAAGGTCAAACAAGCTCTTTTCAATGTTACTACCTGCTATAACTATAATATAGATAATAATAATCATAGTTCATTACTATCATGCAAAAAAACCCCATCCTTCTTTGTAGTGAATCTAGCTGGTATTTTAGTATATACTGGTTTACTTTTAAAGTTTTAACATTTTAGCTGGGATGCAATCTTTTGGTTTTATTTCTAACATAAAAAAGAATAAATGTTTCAGGGAGCAAGATGTGGTGAGTTCCCTTTCCCTACTAGGTCAGGTTGGCCTTTGTGCTCACTGCTTTTCTAGTACCCACAAGAACTGTAAAAGGTGACTAATAATTTCCTCCTCCTTTCTACTCCAGCTGTGGAGGAGATAGAGAAAAGAGAGAATTTTGCTTCCCAGGACCAAATGGAAGTTCCCAGTGCCAATACAGCGTGCCAGGCTCCCAATTCCAGCATTGGTATAAAGCTTAATGGCTTGCAAACTGGGTCTTTAAGAAGAAGGAAAAGTGTTTTTGACCCTTCTCTGACTGCAGAAGCGATCGAATCCTGGGTATCTGACCTCCTAGAGGGCAATATATGTTATATCATCATTATGATGAAATCAACAACATAGCCATCTGGAAGAAGAAAAGGAACTATGCAATGGTCATTACCAAAACACAGGTTTAGAACTTAGATATGGAAAATGTTTTCTTGTCCTGAGCACAGCTTTCAAAGAGGTGCTTCATTCTAGCTTCCAGGCAAGAGACCAGGTCCAGGAGCAAGACAGCACTTCTTGTTGGACGATTTAGGCATTCTCTGCTCCCCGTTTTAGGTGTCCCCTTGTAGAGCCAACTGGGAAAGCCTTTTGTAAATACCTAAATCCCATGTGGTAATAGTGAACTTTGGCTTTATCACCATAGAAGGAACTGCCTCAGCACTTCTGGAGCTGAGCCCATCTGTACACTGCAGTGCTGACCATCACAGCACTGACATGTTTCTGGGTCTATAGCTGAGCAGAAGTTCCAGATTTTTCCCACCTGAACCTTTGCATAAACTTGCAGACTTAATATTATCTGTTCTGAATTCTTATAGCAACTAATAATATCCTTTTTAAAAAACTTAGTTGTGACTTATGAAATGAGAGTCTGCCTGTGAGTGAATAAAAATGAGAAAATGACCACTGCAGAAAATATGAGAACAGTGAGTAGGGAATGATTCAGTGTGACAATTATGCAAACAAATAATAATGTAAACTACTCAGAAGGTATTTTACAGCTGCAAATTGTTAGCATTGTCAACAGTTTCTTGAAATCACAAGCTGTTTGCTGAATTTCTGAATTGTTCCTACTAGTGTGCATATTTCTATGTAAATGAATGTCATTAAACAAATGCTCCTGCAGTGATGACACAAGTTCCTTTTGACATTATCACAACTTCTTCCCTTAGGCATACTGTAGGGAGAAAAAAAATAATCCATTCAGATTATTCAATGTCCTATTTGTTTCTGAAATGCAGCAAAATTTAAAAACAGTGTATGCGTTCTATGTGATTGTGTATAAGTCTTTGATAGGGCATGTACCCTTTTCTAATACTTAGAGCAGGAATCCTCAAACTACAGCCCGCGGGCTGGATTCGGCCCCCCAGGGTCCTCAATCCTCCCCCCCCCCGGTATTTACAGACCCCCCCGGCCCCCACCCCCCCCGCCGGGGGTTGGGGGGGGAAACCAAGCAG
>JAVJGJ010000057.1:49458507-49471341 GCA_035590215.1 Microhierax caerulescens | reverse complement strand
GTTGGGGGGGGAAACCAAGCAGCCGCAGATGATTCCTGACACTTCATCCGCACGCTGGCCCCTGGTTAAAGAGTTTGAGGACCCCTGGCCTTAGAGAATCTGGGAAAGTGAAATGCTCATGTCTGTGCAGATTTTTCTCAACCTTGTCATGATAGTGCCTCGTGCTTGTTCTGTGTCATGCAACTCAGGGCCTCTGTTACCCTTCAAATAAACCTAAACCTGCAAAGACGTGGGCTGGAATATTTCAGGACATTTTTAAAAACATGTTAGAAGTTAAACAGAGCTTAGACTTTCTCTTTAAGATTTTCCTTTGCCATTTTAAAATCAACAGTGCTCGTTCAGGAATCCCTGAAAGATGTTATAACACAAAAGGTGAATACTTTAACTTACGCTGTTGGCACATTACGATTGTGTCCTGTTTGTGATCCTATACCATTAACGAAGTAAAAGAAATTTACAGTCTCCAGGAAACTCCTGATTTGCCTTTAGATAGGTGGGCTTAGAATTTTGAGCTGTTACATGCTGGCTCTTCCAAACATTTCTCAAATCTAGTAATCACATGAGGGACTTGCTCATTTTCAGCAGCGTAGACCAGAGCTTTGGACAAAGCTAGAGTAGGGATAGGCAGGAGGCAATGGGCTAACAGAAATGTCTAATAAGAAATAACTTATACCGAATAAATAATTAATGATATCTACAGGAGAGAATACCCTGCCCACATTACTAGCCTGCTTGGCCCATATGGCTCACTTTCCTCCTGGCTCATGTATTTTGCAAAATAATGTGCCTGTTATACAATTTTGTTTCCCTTTTACTGAAACTACTATCTCACAGATTTACAAAATGTCTCAATTAAATGAAACCTATATTTTTTGCTAGAACAAGATTAATGCCAAAAATGTTGTTCATTCTAACTAAAAGAACAGCTGTGAAATGTTTTAACAATCAGAACCAAGCAGAGAGACCTGGAGACTTTTTACACTGTAGTACTCAGCATATTACAGTATTTCTTCTGCAAAATTTCTGCTGGCTGATGTGAATGCAAAGAACTACGATGATAATACAAAGAATAACAAAAAAAAGTAGATAATCAAGAATTCTGCAGTTTTCACAATGCTGCTGAAAATAGGCAGCAAATTACAGAGTTTTCTGTTACATCTGATTGGCATTTGGTGCAAATATTGCAAGTGGAGAATAAAAGAGGTTTCAATGACAAATTTCTTAAAGTGATTTTGATAACATTATGGTATTACTATTTTGAAGTAAGTGTTAATTTTTTGAGATTTTTACTTTCAAACTGTTTTTAATGGGACAGAATAGGCATTCAGAGGAAAGAATAAACCCTTTGTATTGTACTTTCTTGACACTTTCCCTTTCTGCTTTGATTACTAAATAAAAGCCTGTATTTTCAGCTTTATCAGCTACATTTGATTGAGTTCAGCAAGATTAGAAAAGCTGTGCAATTCTGCAAAAGGATGCAAAGTGGTCAGTCATAAAAGAAACCAATGTCTAAATGGCATGTGAATATTTGTTCTTTATAGTAGAACATGCTGTCCTAATCTCCAGCTATAGAAATCTTAGACAATCTTTCAATCAGATTCTTTTACACTCAAAAATTAAATATAATTGCACAATTTTTGTTTACCCACATGGAGGTTTGTTGCTTACCATGTAGAAGAGGTATTGGATGGTTTTCCAAAAACCTGCTGAATTCTGATTGATGCAGACTGAAATTACCTTACTGTCTCCTGGCAAATGGGTCTATTTCTAGACTTTTTTTTTTCTAGAAAACACTAAAGACATCAAGCACGGAACATACCTTACTTCAGTATATTTTAAATGGGAATGGTGAAAAAGTTAGGGTTTTTTTCTGTATCCTGTCCCTACCACCACCTAATAGCCTGACAGAATCAATAAAGCTTTGTTTATTTTATATAGAAATAAATATTTAAATATTGTTTCTAATGGATTACGAAAAATATAAAGTCATCCTCTATTATTTTTGTGCATTAAAAGAGTTTTAGAGTCTACTCTTCCCAACTGTCTTGAAGTTTTTAGAGACTTTTCTCAGCAGGAGGTGTAGAGGTTTGAAAACTCAGTGGAAATGGCAATGGTGAATAGCAGTTTCTAGTGAAGATGTAAAGGCCACATGAATAAAAGAAACAGAGAAAGAACTGGAGAAATAGATCTGCTGTAAGAATGTTAGAATATAGTTCTGGCCTTCACTCAGATAATGGTTTGCTGTCTCAGTTTTCCTTTCATTTGCTCAGGATACATTAAGACTGAGCTACTTCTCTTGTAAAGAGAAAATGTGCTTACATGATTGTTTCCTTCAAGAATACAGAAGCAGCTTTACAAAATCAGATGAGCTGAAGTATATTCTAATTTTAAACAAAAACGGACTTTTCCTCTTGTAGTGAGTCAACATTTGAAAGTGGAACTGCAACAAACTGTTGTTTGTGCCCTTTCTTTTGTCAATGTGTCTTAAATTGTGCTATTTATTTAGGTTAGATGTAATAAAATTTAGAATAGCAAGGAAATGTGGTGATAAATAGAGGACTATCTAGATAATTATTTTCCTTCATTTTAGTTTACATTGTTTAAGCTGTAGTTCATTCCTGATTTTGGCTTCACAACAAATGAAATGTTCCCCATTTGAGACCAAGAATCAAAGAGGCAGTGTCAGCTTGAATTTGGTCCTAGATATAAATTTAACAAAAAGGATGATTTAATAGAATCTAACAGTTGTAGGAAAGCTTTTGGAATTAAAAAGACTTGAACTGTCCCATTTTGGTAGACAAAGACTGTCGTGCAGTCTTTGAATCACAAACAATGCAACACCAAGAATATGACTTTAAAACACGATTACTTTAAATCAAATCAAAGATAAATTGATTTTTGCTTTCCACTGCCTCAGTTGTATAAAATTCAAATCAATATTAAACAAAAAGTAAAAACAAAATAAAATTGTTTTTCTCTGTCTTTAAAAATCAATGATAATAGCAGATATATAAATTGGTTTATAAATTATTTAATTTAAATAGGAGAAATATTGGGTAATAAAGGTGAGGAAATTACTTTTGCCAAAGCATTGGTCCAGAAAAACATTACCAGGGCTAATAGGTTACTACCTTTTACCAGACTTGTATCCTGTTTTAAACATACTGCATAATAGGTACCTCTTTACTTGAAGTTACTGTTGCCTGCTGATAAAGTGTCATTTTCCTTCTCATACTCAGCATGTTTTTAGTTTAGCCTTCTTTTGTTGTGCTATAGTTATATAAATATTATAAAGACGCTTTAGTTACACTAATTTACATTCTGCCTTATTAGTAATTACATACAGGTTGACTAATCTTCACTATTGTGATGCTATTTGTACAAATAGGTACAAAATAGATAGAAAATGTAGCTTTCTAATATTGTGATGATTCTGAGTCTTAGACACTTTCAATGGAAAGGATAGTTTTGATAAAATGTAAGAAAAAAACAGCATAATGTGCATTTTTAATGAACATAACCTAATAAGGCTTTGTTTCAAAGTTTAAAACTGACCTGACTTATCAGTCTTCTAGAAAGTCTAAACACAGTGGTCTCTAATTCCCTAAATTTCCCTCTAATTCTTGACCTCTAATTTCCTAAATTCCTCTGATTACCTAAAGGCAATGTCCTAAATTCCCTAAATCCCTATAGATATGTCTACACACATACTCAGCTGCACCCCATTCTGCCCAGAACATTCAGGAGGAAGGTGCTACCCAGCAGGACGGAGGATCATTCTCTTCCCTTAATCAAATCTCTTGAGGCTGAAGAAGGAGCATCCTGTAAGGCTTGACCTATGCATGGCTCTTTGGATTTTCATCACTTGGAGAACAAAGGTTGTCTTGAAGATTAATTTATATTTTCCTCAGGAATGTGATATGGAAAGCGGATGAATTTTTACCTTGCTTAGAAACATTAAGGTATTATTTCTTTTCATTGAGCAAATACACAATGAGTTCAACTAGTTAACCTGGAACATCCACTGAGGAAATAAACCTCCCTCAAGAAAACCAGCTCTCAGAATCGAAGTTGGCAGGTGTGGGGTACTGTTTTGATACTTCTCCCACCTTCTTCTCTACTTTAGAATATACTGGTACTGCTCACAACTAATGTTTTTACTATTGCACTAAGAAAACAAATGAACAAAATATTATTGGAGAGAATGCTCTATGAACTTAAAATTGGAAGAAAAAGTCTTGAAACCAGCAAGTCAGAGCAACAATGTGTATGACTGTGTGTCACTAAAATATGAAACAGGATTTTTTTAAAAAGCCATGTATAACAATGATTGACTCTTGACAAATGGCATCTGATTTTTTTTTAGAGACTGGGCTGCTCATTTGTCTAGGAGATGCCTTAGGAATTCAGACTCTTCTAATAATATGTATGTATTTTACATCTCTGTGGCAACAGAGGCAAGTAAAATTCTTCCTAGGTTTATAAAGGCCAAAAGCACCCATAATCATTGCTCTCCTACGGAGTTCTCCAACTGTTAGAGTAGCCTGAAGCTTCCTCCGCTCCCCATTTGGGGAGGTATCACTCATTCCTGACTGTGAACTGGTAGAGTAGGTCCTCCTCTTGTGTGCAGGAGGTACAGGTTCAGTGTCTCTTGCATGGAGGAGAATCTAAGTTCTAGTTTTCTGCTTTAAGGATGGAAACTGTGCTTAGCACTTTCAGTTCTATAATATATATCAGCGTTTCATTTTGGAAAATCATATAAACATATACAGATATATATGCTTATGCTGCTGTGACCTCCTGTTCCTCTCTTTGACACATCTCTCTCTGATAAATGTATGTTTTATTTTAGTGATCTGATATATGACAATTCTATCTGCAAGTAGGAACCTTGATTTTAGGACTATATTATAAAAAAAATCTGGATTAAAAATCTGTTTCTGGTTTACATTTTTTTTAAACAAAAAGATGACTCAGTGTCTGAAGACAATAAGCAAGCCACTGGCCCATGTCCATAGGGTTTGATATAGCAACTCTACAATGGGGCCTCTGAGTTTGATGGATTACACTTTTACTGAAGGAGATGAAAATATATCTATATTTGGTACATACATTTGATGAAATTATGAGACTATGTAATAATTTTTTTTCTGACAAAGCTTTAAAGAATTCAGGTTTTATAGAATGAATACTGAGGTACTGAATGAATCATTAGTATAACATGGACATTTTCATTGGCCTAGAGGTGGATTGTCAGATGATTTACTTGCAAAAATCCCTGATTTACCAGGCCCATTTCATTGCTTAATAACTGTACACCAGATATATTGTTTAACAATTGTAATTATCAAACAGTTTACCTTTGCCTGGCAAGTACCAGCATGCTACTTACATTTATGTTTCTTTCTTTTAAAACTACTTCTAATAATTGGCTTTAATATCTAATTAGTTTATAATTGCAGTACAAATTCAGAAAAAAAAATACAATAAAAGTTCTACCTTGAAAATGGTGAGAATTATGAAGTAATAGGAGAAAATAGAAGTGATATATTTTTTTAATTTGCTCATTGAAATTGAGGGGATGAAGGTCACAAGATTATTTTTTTTTCAGAATGATAATTCAGATTGCAGCTCCAAAGGGGTTGGAAGCCTGAGCCCTACATTATAATATTTTAAAGAATAAAAGGCAGGGGTGAGCTTCAAACTAAAAAATCACAGCAAACTTTGCTATGAATATTCCATCAACCCTACATGTAGATGGTGTTCAAATTAAATGAAGTCATGAGTCCTCACTGACTTTAAACAGGTTCAGGATCAAGCTCTTTATGAACCAAGTAGTCTGTTCCATATGCTGGAGATGTAATGGGAGAAAGAGACTCCTCGGTTCCAATCAATTCACAGCAGTACTGGAGCTGCTCCATCTTAATATGTGTTCTGGGGAATGGAATACAGTTATTTCCCACGCTCTAGGAGATGACTTTTTACATCCTATGGTCATTCTGCTTGTTCCTCCTACAATATGATTTTCCAAATTTCCAATGGCAAAGAGAGCCCTTGTGGAAAGCACATTGGTGGCATAAATTAGACAAAATAAGTCCTTTTGTTTGGCTGATTTCCATCCTCTTGGCACCATACTTCCAGGTATTGTCAAGGCACGGTATTCCCCCCTTCTGTTACAGCGTGTTCAGCTCCAGATCAGTCGAAGGAGAGCAACTACACTATCAACAGATTCAAATTAGGTCTTAGTTTTGCTCTTTTGTATGCTCCCCCCACCCACCACCCCCACCCCCCCAGATTTGTGTACAACAAAAATGCTTGGTCGCACATCCTGAGAGGTACATGATACAAAGAAAAAGACATTGCTTCTGTGCTGATGCCAGTAGTAGCATGGCATCAAAAGGTAAATTTATAGTGGGAATGACCATAAATACAACAAAATTGTGTTATTTAATGTAACTGTCAAATATATATTGTATCTTTTGTCTCTTTGTTGCCTGTTCCTAAATAATGAGGAGACAAAGAAACAAAAAGACAAAGAATTGTTGCAAGAAGGTTGTTTTATTAACTTACTTACAAAGTTTTTCCCTGGTACTGCAGTTATAATGACAATAACTGTCACCTACCAGCAACTAATGTTGGCTCCATAGTCATACACAGATACATGGGCTTCTGTTAGGGTTTCTGCTCCTTCATTATAATTTAATATTGGTTATGATCTAGACAACAATAACACTAACTCACAAGGCCAGGCTTGTGACTAAGATTTTCATTATTGAACATAAAATCTTAATACTATAGTGCATACTCTTTATAAAAACAATGTTTTGATGTTTTGGAGGCTACAGATTTTAGCTGTTTACATTAATATAATATGATTTTTCTAATCCATAAACTAGGGAGGTCATCTGTACATCTGGGACAAGGGCTACACAGGCTTCCACTGGAATGTAAATCTCTTTGTATTCCTTAGACATATCCACTTGGATTCAGAATTTAGGCAGTCTATATTGCTTTCTGGAGGTACACAGTTATCCTTATTCATTACAGGGAAAGCTTAAAAAGACTAAATTAATCTTTTTTTTTTTTTTTTTTTAATAAAGCATTAGCTTATATAAATTTGAATTTTAATCTTACAGTCTTACACTACAAGTTTATTCTGTTTTCTGTTCTCTCTGGTTTATTTGACACCAGCCTAGGTTTTGGTGGGATCTTGGATGTTGTTGATGTGGATACATCAAAAAACAAGCTTTTCAAGACTATGAATATATTTCTTTTATGCAATGATCATCTTGCATATTGTGAATGAATCTGTCTTCAAGCAAGAAGGAAAATATACAGTAGCTGCAGAGAATTATAACTCTTCCACAAGAGGGGATTGTATAAAACTGTAGTTAGACTACATCTTCTTTCATCTGTCCATCTTCTTTCAGATCATGTTGCCCTCTTTCCTTGCTTTTCTTCTCATACTTATCCTAACCATAGTACACAGAACAGGTTGGAGCACCAAGTGTAGAAAAAGGCTAAAGGATCATACTGTCAGGCAACTTCTACAGATACATAAAGAAAATGATGAAGAGCAAAGATGTTTTATCCTTATATTCTTAATCTTAAACTTAATCTTAATTCCAAAGTCAAATAGGTGCTATCTTACTTCTGCAGAAGAGCCACCAATGCCCCTCAAAGTAACAATAGCATGAATGCACTTGGGAAGAGAATTGTGCTCAGAGTCAGGATACCCCTTTGGCATTCTTCCCACCTAGAGTTCAAGATGGAAATTAAAGCTGTTTTCCTGACAAAACTAGGGCTAGTGTATTTCTTCATGTGTCAAGCCTTATTAGTGGAAAGCAATGCAGTTTTCACACTGTTGTGCCAAAAGGATTGATTCCTACACACAGAGGAAGTAATATTCCTTTCTCTAGATAGCTCATCAGCTCCCTTGTTTGGAACGTTAAGGGGTGATGCTCATGTTCAAATAACAGCAAAGACAAACAAGTGCAGTTATGATAATGCTTATTTCTTTCTCATTTATTTTGTGTTACAAAGGAGATAAAGGAAATCCTCCAGGACCTTTCTGAGAAACAATACTTTTAAAATAATGAATGGTCTGATTATTCCAAATTTCAGTGTGAACCACAACTGCAACATCATTAGTTTCTTAGTCAACAGGAAAAAAAAATGTAACCTGCAACACCTTTACAGAGATAAGATAAAAAAGCCTGTGTCATTCTATGAAAAAATGGAGGAAAGCTTCTATAAGTATAGTTTAGATCAATGAGGCATGACAGATATATGAAGACTTGCAGATAGCTTTTATATTAGAAATACATATCTGTTTAAACGTAGTGATTAATCTGAATTTTTACATTAGCAACAACAGTTTTGTCAGTCACATGTGAATGCAGGATGTTTATTTCAATGGATAATACTTTTTAATAATAATTGTCAACAGCATATTGAAGATATGAAACAAGAAAAAATACAGGAGTTGCCATTTTGATGCAGACCAATGATTTCTCCAGTCTAATAGCCTGTCTCTTGCAGTCAGCAGGACAACCTACTTCAAAAAAAATTTATGCACAATTCTGAAGCAGATGGCAGTTTAATACTCTATAGATTATTCTATCTGATGCTCTCAGAAAGTTAGGATTAATCCTACAGCACATTCCTTAACATTTTTACTAATATAATTTTGGATGTTTTGAATTTTTTTATAAAAGAAGTTTGTTAAGGGCATTTATCATCTCTAGATTATATTCATTATTCCTTATATCTTTGTAATACTGCTGTTCAGTCAATCTAAATCAGAACTTTTCACCTAAACTACACAACAGTCATGGGGATACTTCTAAGTTAACTCTCTTTTCTGGTTTTTTTTGTGGTTTTTTTTTTGTGGGGGTTTTTTTGGTGTTTTTTTTGGTGGGTTTTTTTTGGTTTTGGTTTTTGGTTTTTTTTTTTGTATAGCATGCAACAGTTCAGACTGCTTTTACAAAAAGAAGGAAGTTTTGATTTTAAGACCATGCCAGTCTTGGGTAGGCTGAGCCTTGTGTACTGTCATTCTAAGCCTATGGGCTACTTACTGTGCTTTAGTGTACTTTGGTAGGTGCACCTTTCATTCTCCTATTGAAAGTGAGCTACAAGCAGTCAAGGATACAGGAGTTACATGAACAGAAGAAAAACAGGTGAGACAGAATTTGACTTTATATTTAGTATTTGAGATGATCAATCAGGAGTGTGGAAGACCTGTACTTCTGATCCATGATCCCATATATATTTGCAGAATCCTACCCAGTTACTGCAATGAAGGTCTAATGTAACTGTCTTAGGATCCAGACAGCAGAGTATGGGATACCACTTACCCTGAGAACATGGCTTCCTCCTGCCTAAACATTCTTGACTACGTAGGGCAGTCATGGAGGGTAAGCCATCTGCTCTGAGGAAGGTCCAAGTCCCCTTAGACCATGGATACACTTCTTACTCCAGTTTTGCATAGGCTATAATACAAAATTTAGGGAATCATAGAATCATAGAACACTGCAGGTTGGAAGGGACCTCAATAAATTATCTGGTCCAATATTTCATGGGAAAGGGAGCCTAGATGAGACCATCCAGTGCTCTGTCCAATCATATTTTGACAACCTACAGTGCTGAGGGCTCTACCACATCACTGGGGAGGTTGTTCCATTGGATAATTGTCTTCACTGTAAAAAATTTCCCAGATGCAGGACCTTGCACTTGTCATTCTTTATTCAACTTCATACACTTCTTGCTTGCCCACTCTTGCAGCTTGTCCAGCTCTCTCTATAAGATGTCTCTTCCTTCTGACATGTCCACCTCACTACGCAGTTTAGTGTCATCTGCAAGCTTGGGGAGAGTGCTTTCAATTCCATCACCCAGGTATGGTGTTATTGAGAGGTGTGGGGCCCAGTGTCAGTCCCTGGGGACACCACTTTCAATAGACTGCCAGCTTGAGTTAAAACCATTAACCACCATCCTCTGAGTGTGGCCTGTCAACCAATTTTCTACCCATCTGACAGACCACCTATACAATCTGTATCTTGCTATTTTGTCCAGGAGAAGGCTGTGGGAACAGTGGCAAATTCTTTGCTGAAGTCTAAGTAAACAATATCCACTACTCTCCCCATGCTGACAGAAGACGTTATTTTGTTGTAAATGGTGATGAGGTTAGTCCAGTATAATTTGGCTTTGGTAAATCTGTGCTGGCTTTTCCCAATTACCTGCTTCATATGGCTTCTAATACTTTCTAGGAGGACTTATTCCATCACTTTCCCAAGAACTGAAGTAAAAGACAGACATTATGACCACCATCAACAGTTTTCTTCTTTTCTTTTAATTTGAGTGAACTCTGCTCCATTATGTATCTCTGCTCAAGAAAGAGTTGCCAGAACACATTTTTGGTGGATAAACTGAATATTCCCTACCAGCCCCTTAAACATTCCATTCAGAAATAAAAATCTAGACTGACTAATTTATTCACTGGAGATCTTCAGTTTGTCTGTCTTTCTCATTTAGCTATGCTAGGAACTTATAGGATTGTATAAGAAGGACCTCTAGACTAAATACCTAAAATTTAAACATTTTTCTCAGGGTCTTTACATTTATTCATCATTTCCTCCTATTTTATTACATTTTTGTTGAGAAGACATGACCAGAACTAAATGCAGTATTCCTGATAAAATACTGCTGTTCATCTATATTACTATGTGCTAATATTTGAAGGATATTTTATCTTGTTCTGTATACCACCTAATATTTATTCTTTTAGCCAAGGTGAGCATTGACTTGAAGTTTTCACTGAACTGTTGATAGTGATGACGGGGTTCTCTTTCTGAATGTCTGCAGTTACATTAGAACCCTATATTGTGTATGAACTCATATTTTATCCACTTCCAATGAGCATTACCTTGCATTTGTGAGTAATTGAAGCCCAGCTAGCAAACTTCCTTGTGTTGTCATACTGTTAAATTGTATGAGCTAAATGTGTACATGAAAGACCGGAGCTCTGAAACTCAAAAGGTTTTTCTCTTCAGTTTCTATTTGTTTGGAAGAGGGGATGCTGTGGCTCTGGACCTGTTATGTGAATAACGACCACATTTTAACTTTGAATGCACATAATCAGAGAGTAAATAAGTAATACATTTTATAAACCACTACAAATATTTATTCTTTGTTAGGGATGTTTTAAAGTGGTTGCAACAGATGCTACATCTCATGATCCCTAACTCCATGAAGCCCTGTTTATCTTCCTTGGGTTTCATTCTACTTACAGACCTCAGTGCTCTGCTTTGACAATGGAAACACTGAGGGAATTTTTTTTTTTCTATTAAAACACAAAACCCAATAGTTTTAACTGTCTTTCACCTCTTTCTCCCTCTTAAGACCATCTTGCACCTGGGACACAACATTAGCAAAACATTCTTGGCCTCATTTTACTCTAGCCTGGGGTGTCTCAGTTCTTTCACTTGACATAAAATTTTCAGGTTCAAAATTATCAGATATCTTCTCCTCAGTGCCAAGTCCCATGCACCTGCATAAGAAGAGGTGTATTTGTGCAGCTATTCCAGCTGCAGAACTTCTGTCCTTCCCACCATTTCTGGCAGTGTGGTGACAGGGGTGGGACTGGACTAGAACCAGGTCTCTGTCTGACCCTCTGTCTGTGCAGTGGCCCTTTCCAGGTAGCCACGAATTGATTCAAATTGATCCAAAAAGATTTAGAATGATGGCCTAGACGTTTTGCTTCTGCACATGTTGTCCTTAAAAATACGGTCTCTTTACTTGGGAAACCTTAGAGATTGGGTGACTACTCAAAGCGAGTGCCTGGAATGTCTTTCTCATCATGAATTCCCCAGAGTCAATCAGTATAAAGAATTCCCGAGAGAGATATTATTGGCTCTAACCTTGTAATCATTTTCTAGAATATCAGGTTATTTCTGGTGCATTAATAAATCTCAGTACTTCCCAGATTTATCTCTATCAGATGAACTCTTTTTTATTGCATATATATTAATCTCTTCATTTTTGATGGTCTGTTGTCTTTTTTCTTTTAAAAATATGGAAGAGATTTTGCATGACTTAATCAATCTCCCAAAGACATACTAGAGAGTTTTATGAGTTATGCTTTAAAACATACCAAATAATTTAAGTGGTTGTGAATAAGTGTTTAAGTTTGATGTACATTGTCTTAGAAGTTATGATGATTTTAGCCCGCTCTTGGACTAGTTAGGAGGATTGTGAGTTTTCTTTGTGAATTAATGAATCTATCAATTTTCTCCTCCCTGAAGCAATAGCTGATCTTTACAGCAAAACCTGTCTAGCACCTTGGAACCACTAGAGAATTCAATTGATCTTGGGAGAAAAAAAAAATCACCTTCCTTAATTCTAATTCCTCCCAACAGTAACTTTAATTTTGACCCAAGGGCAAACCATTTTTATTTAATTCCTCTTGTCTTTTCTAATAAATGGCCACGTTAACAATGTCCATTAATAGAAATGATAATTTTTCCATTTTAATCTTGAAACTTTCTGGCCAGTTTATGGTTTGATCAGAGATACATTTAAATAGGCCTGTAGTGGGTTTGCATAGCAAAGTTCTGGTAGTGGGGGGGCTACAGGGGTGACTTCTGTGAGAAGATGCCAGAAGCTTCCCCCATGTCTAATGGAGCCCATGCCAGCCGGCTCCAAGATGGACCCACCCCTGGCCAAGGCCGAGCCCAACAGTGACAGTGGTAGCGCTGCTGGGATAATGTATTTAAGAAGGGGGAAAACCTGTGCAACAGCAGCAGAGAAAGGAGTGAGGCTGTGTGAGCGGTGCAGCCC
>JAVJGJ010000057.1:49417861-49450461 GCA_035590215.1 Microhierax caerulescens | reverse complement strand
AAAAGAAAAAAAAAATTCTCCTTTTTTGGAGAATGAAGTGACAGACAAGGAAGATTTTACTTCCTAAATGATTCATAGATGCTGTTCATTGAAACTGAACATGTGTAACTAGTTAACATCAATGAGATTTTTGCTGAATTATAAACCATGGCATTTCTTCTGGGTGGGCAGATACATTTGAGTTTCTTTGGATGTATTTTGTCCCAAACAATTTTACAGCATCTAGCACCTCAGCAGGATTAATTAAAATGATAAAAATCTCTCTAAGAACCATCCCATTCATTTTCTTCAAATTTTTTATTTTCCACATTGAATGCATGTGAAATCATAGCTCTCTAATTTGATTTCTAGTAGTTGTTGACTTCCTTTGCAGTTTCTGTGCTTTTGCTTCCTGTGCGCAGCAGTTACTCTCCCCCCGCTTTGGCATTGTCAGACAGAGGTTGCAAAGTTAAAGTACTTAAGGAGTAAGGTTAAATAATCTGCAAATTTGGAAATCCAGAACAGATTTTTTACAAAGTAAAAATAGCAATTTCCTGAATAAAATTTTTAGACTGCTTTAAGGAGAAAAAGATCTTTAATAAATTGTACACAACGCAGTCTTTTTTACAAAAGCAACTCAGAGTAATGCTTCAGCTGATAGTGAAAACTGCTAGCTGTTCCTAAGCTGAATCCTCTAGCGTAAATAAGAAAATCATGTTACAAATATCATAGGCTGGGCAAAATTTTGTCCTGTCATATTTTCTGACATGAAATACATCTTTCATTTTTACAGTCTGTTTCTATAGGACATGTCCTAACAGGAATCAAATCTCTGATCCAGATCATCAAACATCAGTGAAGTGAATGAGGTGCATTGATTTTCCCTGTTCACAAAATAAACTTTAAGTGCTCTGTGTTGCATTATCAGTCCCCTGAGGTACCCAGTAACCTTGTGTATTTGAACTGTGAGTGATGTCTAGCTCCAGTATTTTGCATTGGACTGTGTATTTGTAAAAAGGAGCATTCAGTGTTTTCTCATCTACTGACTTGGTTCGTCTTGTGACATAATCATTTAAAACCCATTGCTCCTGTATTTAAATATTACTGCTTTAGGAGGTTCATTCAGGAAACATTACATGGATTATTCACACACACACAAAAACATTTATACTTTCATGAGCAGGAACAATCAAATATAATAAGATTGAGGTTATTTATGCTTCAATAAAAACCTTTACGACATAGTTGCTTTGCCCTCCTAGCCAAAGGTATTACAATTAAGAATGAATTTTTCTCTATTGCCATTACAAGCAAATTATAATGCTTGCCAAATTGGCAGAACACATCTAAGGAACATTATTCAGTGTAACACTTAATACCAACATGTAATGAACCACATTTGCATTTTTTTCATTATCTACAGTTCCTGTATTTCTTTGGTGATATCTTAATTATTCTTGGAGGAATTCCTACTTTTGCATAAATGCCAATGCGAGTTCATAGTTAGAGTGTTTTTTAAAGAAACTTTTATTTCTATATCTTTTTTTTGGAATTGCACCCAGTCACTTTCAACAGTTCTGTACTTTTAAGTGAAGATGTAGTTGGAAGATTTTAAATGCTTGACTGCATAGATTCCAATCTGGATGTTAGAAATCAGATTAGAACTAAAACCTGAAACCAGTCTTAGGCAAAACTTAGGAGCTGCTTAAAATCGAAGCTCAGGATATGGCTCAGTTTCTTTAGTCTTGTTTGTTTTCATATATTGTGTGAAAATATCTATGTGACTATCAGTTTCACAGGGCACTTCCTAATCAGGCATCATCCAGCTCCTCCTGCTTCTGAACTTGTCCTCCAAAATTGTTCAGTCTCTCATCTTGTGACTCAGGAGGAGGAAGAGGCAAGAACTAACAAAGTTCTCACCGAATGCTTAAGAAGTGATGCGACGATCGTCTCTGGTCCCATCTAATCTGCCCAATCTGATGTGGTAAGCACTTATCCTGAAAACATTCAACCTATTCTGGATAATTTTTCTTTCTTTTTTTTTTTTACAAGGAAGGGTGAGGGGCAGTGGGCTGACTAAATGCTAGTCCTTTATTCCTCCTCATGGCTCAAGATTGTATTTTCCTCAGCCTATAAATAATTTCAGTTTCCTGATTCTACAATCAGGGAATCTTTCCTCGTTACAGTACCATTGACTTCTGGTTTTCTTTGAGGCTTTTTATAGAGGAAGGAAAGAGTTTTTCTGTGCTTACTATCCTTTGCTGAGGATGAGAGACTGTTTGCAGTTCCAGCATATTGTACTTGTGTTGTTAGCCTAGTCTAAACAGACTGCAATTTGCTGGCATCTGGGAAAACAGTCTAGGCCAGTACCACTTATACTGTGCATACCTTGTTTTAACAGGGCTTCTGCGGCATTTGCTACTCTGCTGTCAGATACAAGATACTGGTTTAGGTGAGCATGTAGTCTGAGATGGTGACATTGGTCTTGTGCAGTTCCAACAGGATGAGTCAAGGATTTGTCACTAAAATATGGCATTAAGTTGATATAATTTTAGATTGCTGTTTAGCTCTTATCTATGCATTGCAGGGGGAAGGAAGAAGAGTCCTTTCTAAAAGACTTTTTGGTGGTGCAGTTGGGGGTAGAAGAGTCCACTTGAGAACTCCTTTTACTGCACAGTGATGGAGGGAGGGGAGAGTTGGAAATGGGGAAGCAGGCGGGAAGTTTTCTGTAGGTCTTTGTATGTCTTAACCAGAAGATGAGGCTCCTCAGACACTTGTGCTTCTTCCCTGTCTGTGAACAGTCTTGAAGCAGTCTCTCTTCTCTTCCATCTTGGACCCTGTCACTTGCTCCATCTCTGCATCTGGTTTTACTATAAACATAGCATTTTAAGTGGATAAACTCCTCTCTGCATGAAGGCTGAACTTGTTCTACCTGACCAAAATGAGTCATTAAGAAGGGGTACTTTACCTCCTCTAGCCATAAAGAAATTAAGCTCCTAGGACAGATTTTCTTCACTCACAGCAAGAGGAGGCTTCTTCTATAGTTTCTGCTTTGTAGTGAGAAGTGTGTGTGTGTGTGTGTCTGTAAGCTTCTAAAATGAGAAGCAGCAAAGATAAGCACAGGTCCCATTAAATCTCAGAAATATCTGAGGGAATTATCAAGGTATACCCCTCCTCAAAAGACAGCTGCAGATCTCTAGACTAGTGCTGGGTTGTGTATTCAGATGATAAGATTAGCAATTTGTGTGTTTCTCCTGATTATATCTTATGAACAGGCTTTGAAGCCTACAGAGCATTTCAGAAATATTAAGGTCAGAATTTAGTGAATGCCTACACAAGGCAAGAATATGCAGAGGTATTCTAGAGTAACTATATACATTTGATGTAGGAAAGATTATTGCTTAGGATAGATGCATATTTTGAATTCTTTTTCCTGGAACATATCTTTTCCAAAAAAAAAACATATCAAACTTATGTAAAAAGAAAAGAAACAAGGTAATCTAAAGGTGTTATGTCAGCATACAAGAAAGAATTGCTAAACTTTGCTAACAGACAAACCCTCAAAAAAACCACAAAGCAGGGAGGCCAACAACCCATGTTGTTTAAAGATCCAGAACTGTTCAAAGTTCATGTGAAGACCCTTCAAGGCTGGTCTGAGATATGGGATGGGATTCATAGACATAGGTATATCCTAAGGTGAACATCTTTAGGGTGAATTAATCTAAAAGGGCTATTTCACTGCACTCACATATACATACTAAACAACTTGTACAGACATGGACACATATTTCTGGTCAGATGAATCCCAACAGTGGTGTTCATGTACACCTTTGGTACCACAGTACGATATCCAGAACACAGCATTTTTTCTGCACTGTCCCGTATTCCAGGGAGCCTTCCAGGAGGATCATATTAATCTCAGACATTGGCAGATAAATACCTAAGGTGTTTCTTTTTTTCTGCAAAAATCCTCCTATGGCTAGGTGCTATATCATTGCTTCTTACAGAAAGAAATTCTGATTCCACAAAGAACCTTGCTACAGCAGATTAATCTGGCTTTCTTCCTACAGTCCTGCAGTGTTATGATATAAAATATCTACCATTTTTTAAATTGTTGGGTTCAAGGATTATCATAATAGAGACAAGTATTTTAAGCAAACTTTGAGATTAATCGTTGAATTGTACCCGGTTTTGATCAAGACGGGTTACAGGAAAATTTAAACAAATAAAAGTAACTGCTGGGCCATAATGCAATGACTAAGTCTGAAATTGACTTACCTTAAGCCTAGGAAAGGCACTGAGTTTCATTTGACATGAGTAATTTCAAAGCCACATTAACAACAGATAACAAGAAATGAACTAGTAATGGCAAGAATAAACCTCAAAACTTAGCTGACTCTTAACTTTACTACATTCTACTTCTAGTTTAATTCAAGGAAATGTGCCCTAGATTTTGTAGAAGTATGTACAGAAGTACAGTAAAATCTGATTTCCAATTAGTGTTTATACTTTATTTCTAAATGGTTTTGGAAAACAGGTAATGATAAATAACTGTAGGATTCCTATCAGGTCTAGCTGATATGCTTTAGCCCCAGCGTAAGAAGCATAGTGGAGATAAACAGACAGAAATGTCAAAGTTGACAGGTTAAAGAAATAACCTGGTGCAATAAAAGACAAAGTAGATAAGATTTTACAATATAAGGTAATATCACAGCATGAGCTAGGATTTTCGAGTTTGTACTCAAGGATGAAAAGATAGAAGATGACATGCAACTAAGGGACCTGCTCACCTGAGTTTAATTGCAATTGGAACAAGATAAGCTATCACACAATCATAAAAAACATGTGCTTTGCTGGTATTCTATAATTTGTATGACTTGTCAAATATTAGACTGACATCTCATTTCTTTCATGATTTTTCACCAGTTACGCTTTTGAATATTTACTGGAGAGCAAGTTAAAACTGTCATAGTGACTGACGACTTTATCCTTTGATTTCTATCTTGTTTCTTCTGCAGGCCAGTACTTAATTTGGATCCAAGTAATGTGAAAATGTCTTTGTTGTCATTAGTTAAACATCTTTACTTGCCTGCTAACAAGCATCAACCAGAGTTTAAACCACCAAGAACCACCCGGTACTACACTGCTGTCCAGTTTGTTTGCATGCTGTTCCTATGGACTGGTGGGATTTGGTGGCCCTGTAGTGGCCTCAAGAACTAACAAGAAAGAATGTGTTCTAATTAGTGAGATGCATTAATATGAAGAAAATACCAAGGTGCTTTGAAAATGGCATGCACAATAGGAACATTGCTCTCAGAGCTACAGTCAGAAATTACCACCACTGATTTCAATCTCAACACCTAAATCACAGGTATATGCTTTAAATGTCAAATACTAAAAAAGTAGTCCAAACATGTGTCGCCATCCTTCCCTTGCTTTGTTTTCAGGTAGTATCATTTCGTGCCAAAATGCAAGGAAAAATTATCTTCCCCTTATGTAGTATCCCAGAGCAGCGATATGACCAAAATTCTGCAGCAAGTCTATGTCTGTGTTCTGTGACTTTCATATGAAGCCTTCAGTATTATAATGCCAATTTGTAGTGCATAAGTAACATCCAGCCATGGTGTTTTGGGTATTTAAACTGACTCTCCTTGTTTTGGCATACTAGAATCTAAACTGAGCTCCTTGGTTCAAGCCCAAAGAGAATGCAGTAGAGGAGCTGAACTCTGGCAGCTGTGCAAGCCTGTGGTGGGACTCACTCCCACGGCGCAACTAGGAATTGCTTGACGTGGCACAATGGATACATCCACCGCGTGTGTGAATTGCACAGCTAGGAAATAAGTAGCAGCAGTTCTGTTTCAGGGTATTAACTCATAAAAACAAAGCCCTTAGAACTGCTCTCACACCATTTTCAGTTGTTGGCCTTGAAGAAGCTATTTTTTCCACAGCAGGAAGCCAACATGATTTTTTCCTATGAAAGAGCTCCATTAGAAAAAATAAAAAATAAATATATATATAGTTGCACACCAGATGTAGCTAAGAGATAACAAAATAAAAGCGAATACGGATAAAATGAGAACAGGAGTGGACACAAGCTGCAACATTCAGATAGGATTTTTTTCCAGTGTTTGGGATATGGTATACCACTTGACTACAATTTTGAGGTTTAATCTATTTACATTTCAAGCTCACTGGCAAAAAGCACTACACCTCTGGACTGTTTAAGTGAGCTAGGAAATAGAAAATAAAATATTTAAAGGTACCTTAAAGATAATCTGAGTGCCATTTCCAAACAGGGAGTCGCCAGTATGCCAGATCTTTTCATAGCTGTGTTTTTTCTTACTAGACAGGATAAATCAGTCAGTCAACAACTTACATTTGACTGTTAGCTATGGTGAGCATGGCTTTATTTACTTAGAGAGGCTGAAAATACCTGTTCACAAACATTATTAGTGACTCAAAGCACTAGCTTACTGCACAATAATGTAAATTAGGATAAAAAGGGAGTTCACAAAAGAGAAATACTAAAAAAAAAAACGTAACCATTAAGGTTAGATGAAATGAATGTACTGACTGCTTTTTGCTTCCTTTGTTCTGCACTCTGCCCTTTGTCTCAGGCAGATGTGTAATCCAGCTTCTGAAATAGCACACCTAATGGTTTGTTCTGTCTGTGCGGTGGTTTGGCCCCAGGCAGCAGACAAGCACCCACACAGCTGCTTATTCACTCACACTCTCCCACCCCCAGCACCACAGGGAAAAAAAATAATAGGAAGAACAAGAGCAAAAGAACCTCACAGGTGAAAATAAAGACAGCTTGGTAGGTGAAGAAAGAAGAAGGTAAGGGGACAGAAGAGGAAAAAAACCTCCTACCATCCTCATAGCTGAGCATGACATTACATAGTATGGAACATCCCCCGGGACAATTCAGATCAACTGTTTTAGTCGTGTCCCCTCCCAGCCTATTCTATCAGTACTTTCACAGGTGTACTGCCTCACTCTCTGCCTGCTGCTGTTCTATCCACAAAAAGAAAGTTAGCTCCAACCCAGCTAGATCCAGTGGGCTCTGGTATGAGTTCAAAGTGTCTGTATATAGCTTTAACATCCTTTAATCACTGGTGTTGCTGGTATCTCAGAAAAGGCTACGAGCACATGACGGATGCAGCTCACCTGACCAAAAGAAGATGTTCCTGCACTAGCTACATATGACTATGTTTGGCAGTGATGCCAAAAGATGTGCCTACAGAACACAATTCTGCTGGCTGACTTTAGGGAACCTCATTCACTTTCTTAAATAGAAGCAGTTCATATCATCTGGGTCTGGGAAGTTGGACATGAGGCCTATAAGGTGCACGAGGTCTGAAGCATTAGGCTGCTGTAAGAATGGTGAACTCTGCAGCAGCTGTAACTTGAATGAGAGCCTGTTGTAACTAACCCCAGCAGATGAAGGACTGCCCAAACAACCTGCTCAATAACCTCTCATGGCTGCGGAGGTATATATCTGGAGTTTACTGCTGTGCTAACAGTCAGCTCTGCAAGCTGTGAGGAAGGAAACAGACAGAATGAGGGAGAATCTGAGCAACTAGTAGGAGAAAAATGAATCCCCCTGACTATAGGTAACCGAGGTAGTAGAATGCCTTGCTGGGGGCTTCGTGTCCTCAGGGTGATTTACCAGCTTCTGTCAGCAGCAGATGTCCTTTTAGGAGCCTGCAGAGACTGGAACACAGCTGTGTGTCCCTTGGACTTGGGAAAACTTGAAGGACAGCAGAGGACAAAACATAAACCTTGTGAATGATGGATAACAGCTGGTATGGGAACCAGTTACGAATCTCTACCAAACCAGATGGAAATGTCTCCAGGGCAGCCTTGAGCCTGATTAGCCGTCCTCTAGCTAGCTAAAAACATATTTTGTCTTTTTTTTTTTTAATGTTAGTTTTTTCATCCTGAGAACCTGGTACATGTTGTAAGGCACAGCACACAGGCTGGCAAGAAATTAAGGGAGCAAGATAAAACAAGCAAACAGCAATGAAACGAGAACCCGAGTTCAGGGGTGACTGACTTCCAGGACTCGGTGGAGCCTGCCTGCCAGGCACAGGTGCTGTGATCCAGTGGTGCCTGGGGTGAGAGTGCCTTCCGCGCACAAGTCCTAGACTCGGCTGTTCAAGAATACAGTTGCTAAACCTTTGTAATGAAATAGTTTCAGTTATGGCATAGTTGATTATTTTTTTTTAACTTTATGGAGAATTCTAGACATTGCTTGAGAGAAAATGAAAACTCATCAATTTTAATTTTTCTTTTACTTTATTTGGTCTATAAATACTTGGGTTGAAAATTGTGGAAGGAATACAGGTGGTACAGCAACAGGATAATAGATTTTTTCTGGCTTTTTTGCTCTAAATAGCAAAACGTTGGGTTTTCTTAAATAAAAACAATGACATAAATAGTAAATTCAATAAGGATGTCATAAATATATCCAAACCCACATAATAGGTAGAGACACTTTCTGCGGTTTCTGGGGGAAAAAAACCCCAAAACCAAACAAACCAGTAAAGCTTAGCATTACAAAGCCATATCTGACTTGGTGTATTCAAAGCATGAACTGAATACAGCAAGTATTAAAAATGTTAATTGTTCTACCACAGAAGAAGGTAATTTGTTTCAGCAATAAACGCTCCTTTCCCCCCTTGAGAAAATTCCTTATTAGAGTTTAAAATAGTAGTGGACTAGAGGGAGTGCAGACTGTATTTTAAGTAACAATTTCCATACAAATACAACTAAAGCCTATTAGCTGTGCATTTCTATGCATCTATCACCAAAGTATCTGACTACTGTTGCTGCCAACATTTCATTTTCATCGATTAGTGGAATTTAAAACAAATGTGTTCTAAACACACCGGCGGAATTATTTTCCACTTGAAGCATAAAAGTGTTGGAATATAAATTCAACACTTTCCAAACCATGCTTCAGATAGTGTAGTAAGTTAGCTGTTCTTGCTGTGTGAGTGAAATTGTCTTTCTCTCAAGTCTAATGAAGACTTGCCTATCCAGCCTGTGTTGTTTACATACACTGTTTGGGAACAGAGGTGTTTCTGAGATCTGTCAAGGCTCTTCAGTTTTCCATAACAGTCCCCAAAATTTGAAAAGGGGATTCTGGTTATGGGTAGAACAGGAGTAAATGACAGAAGAGATGCTAAGGTAGTTTTAGCTGAAGCATGCTGTGATTTTACTGACACCTATTTAATGTGCCAATTTCAGAAGTGTCTCTAAAATTCAATGCTACTTTTATTTTAAGAGTCTTAAATGCTAGTGTCATTTGGCAGAGAAGAAATTCCAGGGGCAAACCAGTGTTTTGTAGGAATTCTAAAAAGCAACCCACCCACCCACCCTCTCCTAAACAAAACTAAACTCTCATGTTGTTTTGGGTAATACAGAACCATTCAATCTTGAAGCTTAGCTGGAGGTAGCTGGTTAAGGGGGCTTCACTGAGGTGTTTTCAGTTCCATTGTTGGTTTAGGTTTTTATTTAGAAAAGTAACTAATTAATGTCCTAACATTTCCTGGGCTTAGTCCTGTGTGAATTGGAGAACATAGAGAGGGGTTTGAATAATTCAAATAATCAGTGCCTCCTTTTCTGACATTTTTTTCTTTTGTATGTGTGAATTTAGAGCTGAGTTTCCAGACTGACAGCCAGGCTGTTGCCAGTTCTGTAGGTACGATCTGGGAATAGAGAACTGCCAGCTTCAGGGCTGTCAATTCAGCATTTGAATAGAAACAGGATTCACACATAATTTAAAGGACTGTACTCTGCATAAATTTTAAATACACTTTACCGCTACAGAGTCTAAAGGGCAAGCTATCAATCATTTTAGCAACTTTCACCCTGCAAGCTAGAGTTGTCGTCAGGGTTTCTAAAGTGCTGTTCCCTGTCTCAGTGTTGCTCAGTGTCTGGGTGGGAAGAAGTGACAAAAGCAGATATCCTGGGTTAGCAAAATTGAAGAAGAAATTATTGTTATTATAAATAATCTTAGTACTTATTTGTAGCAATTATAGCTTTTTAAAGTTAAATATTATACTGCCCAATTAAGATACAAAATTTCTAGCAAACTGGCACTCATCATCAATGAAAACCTGACTTGCACCATGGTAATTTTCTATTAACTGGCAAAGCTGTAATCTCATCCCAATTCAAATTCAAGTTTTATGCCTATTATTCCAATGTAATTCATATACATTTCTTGTCAAAGAGAAATATCAATCTGAAGTTAAAACATCTTTATAATTCCCAGTGCTAGTAGTGTGATTCAGTCAATTAATGGGGACAAAACTTGTGCTAGGTGTTCTCAAAGCTAATGGCAAATGATTATTTGGAGCTTTTGAAAGCATTGTGCATATCACTCATCAAACACATCAAGCAAATGAAGTCCATAGTGCTTTTATTTTCTGCTTGATGTTTTAAACATGTATCTCATTATCTAAATGTCCATTAAAGTTGTCTCTTTATTGCTTTGAAATAATGCGTTTGCAACAAATATGTTAAAGTAATATTAGAGGTAAAAATTAAAACCAAACCAAGGACATTTCTAGTGTAGGTTGTCACTTTGAATGAGTGGAATGACAGTTTAAGCTAGAATTTCTTTGCTTTTGTCAGTTCTCATTAGACACTTAACATTAAATTAATGTACTGTGAAGTAATTTCTTTAAGTTTCATTGCTTGAATAAAATATAAGTAGAATGGCTACCCCACAAAAAAGGGAAATGAACAGAAAGAGGAATGTAATTTTTTCAGTGGCTTTTGTTCATAAAAAGCTGCAACCAAAAACTTGATATAATGCCTGTCCCTAGAGGCCATACAACAAGTTCCCTACCTGCTATGTCTTTTGCAGAAAACACGAATCTTCCAAGCAAAATGGCTTCGGACATTCCAGTTCTCTGTTTCTGTGGTAGTAGATTTTTCTGCTGAAACAGAGGCCAACAATAACATAATTTGTTTCAGATGGTTTTGAAGAACACAAAGCAAAATAAATTTTAAATATATATTAATACGTAAGTGCTGTGGTCATGGTTACTGTCAGCTAAATTGTGTTAGCTAAGTAGAATTTGTGAAGAAAAAAAGTATTAAATTACGCTGATGAACCTGTAGTAACATTGCCCTGGAGAAGTGCTAGTTGGTGGTGTTCTTCATATTACCTCTGATGAGCATGCATGTCGGAGAAATGCTTCATGCTTAATTAGATGAGGTTAGTATGAGGCTTGAACATTTTACCAGTACAGCTGTTTTGTTTTAAAGTCTGCACCCATTTCCTACAAGTTCTAAGAGTGTATTTAAAGAATTTGCTGCATTATGTCAAAGATGTCAACCTTGTCCAGGGTTGAGAATAATAAAGGCAAGATATCTTCCCATTGTCATTCTGATCATGTCAGACAACCTACTTTGTTATTTCCTCTTTTAGTCTTTATCTCCTTCTACTCCACAGCTCAGATCCTTTTCTCATTTTCAAAGCCTAGCACAACCAGGGTGTTATCCTGTAACAAAGTCCATTCTTCTTACTCTGCCCTCTTTTTCCTTCCAAGAACCCTTTTTGTATCCCCTCCTGATTATGAATTGTCTTTCATATTATCATGTCTGCTTGGAACTGCTTCCATGTGCTCATATCCAAAGTAATCTTCCTTTCAGTTTTTGGTGTTACAAAGTCAGTTTTTTTCCACATTTTCTAGGTAGTAAATAACATTCCTGAGTGTTCTTCCTGAGAGCATTAAAGCATGTTATACATTGAATACAAACTTTTCCAACGTGTTTCTGGTATTGCTGTAGAAGTTACATTTTAAAAAACTTATAGCCAGATGATATATTAGTGAAATCACACTTCACACAGCAGGATTGACTTATGAGTAGAGTTACTTGTTTGTGTGAACACTTATTTGGGGATTGCAGAAGTAGCAAAGTATGCAAAGAATTATATGTCCATATTTTCTGTTTAAACATTCTGATAAGCATTCCTATAACATTTTAATTTCCACTGTGGCAACAAAATTAGACAATGAAGTTTTAGCTTAATTTGTGTCAAAATTTATCATTAGTGGGAAGCTCCAAGAGAAATGATTTTGCACAAATACAAGAAGACATTAAGAAAAGGTAAAATAATTTAAGACATGTTTTATATTTGGTCAGTTATGGTAATAATTCTTTGTATTCGTATCATAGGAAATGTAATTTTTCACTATAAGATCATTATAAGAATGAGTTTAAATTCTAGTAATTAGATTCGTTAAGAAAAAAATTGAGAAAATGACATTGTATCATTGTGATGATGGTTCTGTAATCCTGAGGAGAAAAATAGTGACGTCTTTATTATTTTTTTTACTGACTTTATAGTCATTAAAACAAATGAAGATCATTGATAATTTTCCACATAGGAAAATCTATTTCATAAACTGAAAGAACTCCTGTACACTTTCAATTCTTAATATTTCATGTTTACACTTTCCTTAAAATGAAATCCCTTAGTATTATCAGTCAACCCAGAAGAGATACTTCTGTGGCCATTTTAGAAACGGGTACAAACAGACCCCCAATACCACCTACTTCTAAAATATTATTCCATATTTAAGGACATCAAGTATCATTGTTTTCAGGTTTACACAGAACAGCACATTTTCCTTGACTATTAAATCTCAATAATCCATTAAATTTGGTGGAGAGCCCTTTGTCCCTCAACTCAGGAAATGCACTCAGAATTTCTGATAGTGCTTAGGGCCATAAGAAATATGGAGGAACTGAGTTCAGGCTCCAGCAAAAAGCATTATGTGTGATGAATTCACCAGGTTCCTTTGAAGGTTATCTTGCTTGTAATAGTATTTAAATACTAAGGGAAAAAATATGTTGTAAAATGCTAAATATATTTGTTTCTCTATATGGACGATATGACCTCCAGAGATCTACCCAAACTGATTTATTCCGTAATACTATAAAATAGGTATTAAACTGTTAACAAAAATAAGATTAATTAGATAGTTTAATAAATAAAACAGTTATGTTACCTTCATTCATTAATTTCACATCTTCTGTGTTAAAAACCTTAGATTAGGAATTTCAGAGCAATTAATGGCTGCATCTTACCAGCTCAAGCACTGGGCCTTTAGCTTCCCTAAATTGTCATTAATTGACTGTAAATACCCCAATTGACACTTACTATTGCTTTATCTTTTGCATAAGCTGGTGTGTAAAACATTTGAACGATAACTGACATGATTTAAAGCTGTGCACCAGCTTCACTTAGGATGAATCTACACTGAGTCACAGCCGTGGATAAGGTTGCTAAAATATTGATCAGCATTTTAGTGTTCCTACACAGTTAGAGAAAAATGCTTTTTGTCATTCCACCCAGATTTACACAGTAAACTGAAAAATTTGTAGCATGGCTCTGATCAATGTCAATGGAGAAACACCAGTGGAAAAGTGACAAAGTGTCTGACTGCTGATTAGTTTGTTTAGTTTTCCTGATTTTGTCCATTGAGAACCTGAGGCACAGGCTGCCTGCCGCACTCTTCACAGCGCTCTGCCAGTGGTTACCTCTACTACAGCTGAGACTGCTCCCAGTTTGCCACAAGAAAGGCAGATCCCACCCTCAAAAGTAAGTTTGACAAGATCCAGCTGACAACGTTTGAGAGGGAAGCACACTTGTACTGGCACAAGCCAGCTGAACTGCAGCATTAGTAACAGCTGTTGAGCAAGAGCGACCAAGAGCAGTGCTGCACCCAGCTAGGTGGGGAGGGGGGTGCTCGCCTGTGACCCCGGGGGCTGTTCCTGACAGCAGAAAGGATGAAGCAGAAAGATTAGGAGGTTCAAGGCCGCTTTCTGATTTCTCTTTGTTCCGCATCTACCAGGTTTAACCTGCAGTGAATTTATATCGATTTCTACGGCTGTCTGAAAGAAGGTGATCTGAAAGGAGCTATCTGAAAGGCAAGGTGGTTGTCAGTCTCTTCTCCCAAGTAAGAAGTGATAACGTGAGAAGAAATGGCCTCAGGTTGCACCAAGGGAGGTTTAGATTGGATATTAGGAAAAATTTCTTCACTGAAAGGGCTGTCAACAACTGGAACAGGCCACTCAGGAAGGCAGCGGAGTATTTAAAAAGGTGGAGATATTTAAAAGATGTGCAGATGTGGTGCTTGGGGACATGGTTTAGGTCGCAATTTAGACCTAGAAGTGCTAGGTTGAGGGTTGGACTTGGTGACCTTAAAGGTCTTTTCCAACTGAAATGATTTTATGGTTAAGTGGGCTGGGGACATTACATGGTTTTTGTTTGGATTTTTTTTTGTTTGGTTGTTTTTTTTGTTGTTTGGGTTTTTTTTTTTCTTCAGTGAGGAGCAGGGGGGTGTTTCACCTGAAAAATGTTTCATTTTGGATAGCTGCATACTGTTTTTCACAAATTCTTCTGGTTATTTTGCATTACTAGGTATTAGGTTATGGTATCCACTATGTTTACTAAACTATTTGTCTAATGTTGCTATGCATTACTAAGTGTTTTCCTCTTTCTAGAACAGAAGTGCTTGCATTTCAAGAGCATTAAAGGGTCTAAGGAATGTATATGAATGCTGCATAATAAAAAAATCCCTTCAGAATTAATGGGTAGATAATTCAGAACTGTTCTTGATTCATTTAACAAGAAAAATAAACATGAGAAAATGTTACTCTGATACTATTTGAAATTACCAAAATCTTCAAAAAAGGCTATACAAAAATATATCTGTATGTAGCTGTGCTATCAAGTATTGTATAACGGTGTGACTGGATTACAATCTGATGCTAAATCTAGATGACATTAAAGTTTATAGTCTATTGAAGATTATGATTTTTATAGCATGTAGGACAGTGATCTGGTCTCCAGAGAGAAAAGGACAAATGCACATATTTCAATTTCTTCAGCAAGATTTCATACTTGACATCAATATAGTACAGATATCATGTTTGATCATCATCAAATGCTTGTTTCTGCTGCTGTAAATCAATAGAAGGTTTTTGATATATGCTGCTACAAAGCAAAAGAAATCTGGTTAGAATTTCTCTATGCAGAAGAGAAACTTTCTGTACAGCATTTCTCTTTGCTAAATCAAGGTTTACATTTTTTCTTTTTTCTTTATGGATGCACTTTGCAGCCAGTTTATGAGCAAAAGGTTGCTGTTGCTTCTGGAGAAATAATTTGAGATTCCTTTAAACACAGACATGATTAAAGAAGAAAATATCTTTGTTCTAGCAAAATAAAGGCTTACATTCCTAACTATGAAAATGGAAATAAAATTGCAAGGCATCACCACCCCCACCCCCAACAACAAATCAAACCATCAAAGCACAGTTCTAGATCACTCTTAACAGCAAAAATCTTAACTGCTGAATTATATGAACTTGGCTCAGCATGTAAAGGATGAGAGGAGTTCCACTTCTCTCCCCATAAGCTACGTTATTGTGAAGCACTGTCCAAGGTCTCTTTAACACCTCAGTTGTAGGTGATGACACTGTAATTTCAATGTCTTTTATGCATTTTAGATGTGTTTCTCCTATATGTCAAATGCACATAGACATAAAGGTGATAGAAGCAGGGAGATGGTTCAGGGTCTCTTGATCCTCAACCACTTAGCTTCAGTAAGGCACCATTCCTCTGTGACTCTTCATATCCTGTCTACAGTCCTGGAACATGATTTCAAACCTTTCAGCCCTCATTTGCAGAGGATTTGGGTCATAAGCATAGTAAGAGATAGAGCTATTTGCAATAAGGTTCTGCTAGGAAACATTTCTCTTAAGTAAGGATGATTCTCTGATTTCTTTGCCTGATGCAGAACTAGTTGCACTGAAGCTACATTTTGTGATTTTTAGAGACCTCAGTCAAATGACCATACTTCGTTTAACATTCCTATAAGGCTGCTGATACCTGTCTTCATTCTCAGTAGCGTCATATTTTTATACCAAAAAAAATTAGGAGGGTAAGTTAATGTATCTATATCCATTGTTAACAAAGATATTCTGTCATTTATGCTGTTGCTTGAATATAGAGGCTGACTTTTCCTGCTGAGTTTCTGCTACAGTACACAGATTTCCATGATTAATTAAAGGGAGTATTTTACACTTAATTGCAATAATTTATTTTTTATTAAACTATTCTGGTAATTGTATAACTGTCCGGTGATTATAATGTGCCTTTCCTAGCAGTACTGTACACCACAGGAAATAAAACTGAAGTACAGACTTAATCCGATCTGAATGACAAGGTCATTGAAAAGTCAAATGCTTTCTTTTCATATTGACATGTTCCATTAAAAGAATTAAATTCAAATGTAAGATAATGTGACCGATCATTTGCTCATAATTTTAATTTCCTTAGAAGCGTCTAATTGCTTATTAATTACTCAAGAGCAGTAGCCATTCTAAAGTGTTCATTTCTGATGTCTCCAGTGTTTTTCTGAGTAAAATCCTGTAGTATCTGCAGTTCAGTATGTTTGTTTATTTTCAGTTTTTACACATTACTGCTCTACAGACATTCAATACATGCAAAGGCCATGTTCAATCACAACTGTTTCATCATTAAGGCTCCAAAATTTAAATAGCTGACAGAATTCTAGTTCTGTGTGCCTTCAATTTGCCTCTTATCTTCAGCTTCCAAAAAAAAAACCCCTGAAACCAGTACAGCTCAAAGGCCTGGAGTCTTTGTTTGAACTAAAGAAATAAAAAGAGAGAAACATCTTCAAAGGTCATCTCTCTCCTCCTACCCTTCTGAGTTGGGGAAAAGGGTTACTTGAAGGAAAATCTCTATTAGGTTGCTATGAACTGCTTTTGAGGGGAAGGTATTGCTCAAATCTATGGGCTGTCCCAAAAGACTCCAGGACAGTATTTTTTTGTCCTTCTAGCTGAAGCTGTCTTTTACCTTGTTGTAAAGGTGCTGAAGATGTGTGTCAGAAAGAAAGAAAGAAAAGAAAAGATTTTACCCATGATTCAGGAAGGCTGGGATTGTCTGGGCAACATAACCGAGAAAGAAGTCTATTTCATTTCTTGTCTTTCTGTTGCTACAAAGTCACGATAGATTATGAGAGAGGTCCTTATAAACCACAAAGCTCCTGTCTATGAATCCCTCCTTTTTAACTAGGCATATAAAATTGCTCTCACAGGCTTAGAGATAGACGATTTAAAATATGTTCAGTCAATAGAGGCTTCATTTAATGCTACAATGTTCACAGTTTTTGACAGACACGTGACTCACCAGCTGAATGAAAATTTCTTTTCAGCAAGGGTGGACTCCACCAGCCTACTGACCTCCTTGAAGTCTGGCTGAAAAGTTGTAACATGCCTGAAGTTTTTGGTTTTCTTTGTTTTGGTTTTAAGGGTTTGTTTGTTTTCCTTGAGAATGGTTGGGTTTTCTTTTTGGTAGGCCAAATCAAGTTGATGAGAAAGCTTTTGCTGAAAGGAAACATCAGATTAGATTCTCAAAATTGGGAATTAGGCTGTAGGAGTGACACCATATTATACAGACCAGAAGGTGAAACTTGCTGTATCCCCATAATGCTTTTCTGCCCATAATGTGATAGGAAGAATGTGTACAGAGGGAATGTGGGGTATTTTTCTCTGCATGTGCTGCAGTTAAATTCGGTAATAGAGGGAGAGACCCACTCTGGATTCTTTTTCTTTGAAGTTATTCAATCTTCTGCAAACTACTTGTGTATTTCTTATGTGGAAGGGAGGGTAGAGGGGAAAGAAAAGATACGTAAGTGTCAGTTACTCTTGTTCAAGTCCCCTTCCTCTCTGATTCAAAACAAGCATCACAATGACTTCTGTATCCTCCAGATGCCAGCAGGTTTCACCACAAATACCTTATGAGTTTTGCAAAGAGCTGACAGAGGATCGGAGTATTTCTTCTTCAACGTTGACACTAAGAATTGGTTACTATTTCAAAACTAGTCTTATTAATTTTACTTCTCTCTTTTATATATATATATATATATATATATATATATATATATATATATAAGAAAAAACACCTACCATATGCTCTTAATACCTAGAATTTATGTGGCACAAAATCTGAAAACTATGAAAATTGCTGAGATTTTACAGACTGGAATAAATTCCCAAACATTTGGAAATAAGGTTGTACTGTTTTTTATGTCTTCCTCATCTTAACTTAGTGGGCACTGAATAAATAGCAGATTCTGCTGTTTAGAATAAGCAGATAGCAATAAATAGTGGATGCTGTACTCTTGCACGGTCTATTCCTTATATTCCTAATTGTTTTTCACTTATGGACTGGTGAAATTTGTTCAGCTGTCTAGAAATCTTCTAAAATGAGGCCTTTTGAGTGTTTTGGAAGGAAGAGTTGCTTCTTTTCACTTTGCAATTCAGGGCACTTTTGTGACAGTTATACATTAGTAACCAAGATATAATCTTTGGAAGGTATGCATGCGGCGGTAACGATCTCTTCCTATGTTCCAAAGTGTCAGCTTCCCTTTGTAGCACGTCTGAAGTGGATTGCTAGGAAACATGTCTGAGCAGGGATACATGATGCAGACAAAACTAATAGAGAAAACATGCACAGCAAGAGATCCAGAGGCCTTTATCTTGGTTTTATTTTCCTCCTACTGAAAGCTGCAAATCAAGTTAGAAAAAAAGATAATTTTTGGAAGGTGTTATTTTTGCAGGCAGTTTCTTCCTATCATATAATCTTTCTAGTAGTATCAAAACCAAAACCTATAATTATGTGTTAATGGTATAAGGATACAAATAAAGACAGCTGATATGTAGGATCAACAGGTATATGGAACAGCAAATTTTCTGTCATGCAAACCCTTTTTATGGCTTCCCGTTTGTCCTACATTTTTCTTGTGTTCTGAAATGATTCTCAGCTCCTTGACCCATTTACAAGAATACAGCATAGATCCCACTTCAAAAGATTTTTATCTTCATTATTTTCTTCAGGTGGAGAATCACTTTCATCTCAAACACTAAAGACTTGTGTGACACAATTCTGTTGTCTCTCAGCAGAATGATGTGTATACATTTACTTTTATTCAAATCTGTAACTGTAATGCAGTAACAAATGTACAGATGAATATTCTACACCATTTTATTGAGAATTCTCATTAAGTAAAATTATAGCCTGACTTCCAAAGGAAATAAAGTGTACATGAAAGCATGGTGTAGATCTCTGTCTTCCCTACTAGTATTTGATTCTATTTGATAGCTTCAACCAACTTAGCATTTTAATGAGGACAGATTTACAGGTAAAGAAAAGAGATCCTATTAACAGAGAAGGGTGGCTTGTGTGTTTAGCCCTTATCAATTCACTAGACAATCCACGTGGAGAAGGATTGTGTTCCCACATGAAAGTAAGTTTCAGCTGGAGCTTGAATATACTTAGGAGCCAGAGAAAGAAATCCATAAGAAAATGCTGTTCATTTTTTCAGATACTCACAGGGCTACTTGTTAATAGCAGTCATTAATTTGAATCACAGTTACTGTGCACTGTTTCTATCTTAATACATTTTCTGTGTAAAGAAGTTACTCAGGATTAACTGTGCTGCATTTCCACATGTTATGTTAGGCAGTATAAAATGAACTAATATTCTGACAATAATCAGTAAGACCTTAAAGAAAACAAATAATGTATCAACTCTGATATCCAAGAAAGAAAATTTCAAAAATTTATGACTGTTATATATGTCACATGTTTATTTTGCTTTATAATTTTTAAGGGTAAATATATCACTTGACTGAGAATGCACAAAAAGTTGGAAATAGGGAGAATACCAACAAAACATTAATAAGTATTTTGTTCATTATTGCCTTTTGGCACTATCTCAACTGATTGCCAGTCTATCTGATTTGAAATAAAAGAATCCCTAATCAAAATTCTGAAGTCTCTGTTAGCCTGTCCCAGTCATCTTTGTTGGAATAAAATGAGAAAAGATACCCCATTTATGACAGTAAGGAGCTTAATGCCTTCTGGTGATGCTTTGGCTGTTAACATCTCCACTTGTATTTCAGGTGGTACACTCCACTTTTCCAGGTAGTGTATGTCATTTTGCATATTGATTTGTGTTTATATTTAAGCTGTTCCTTAGTACTTCAGAAAAGCAAGCATTTGGTTTTCATACTAACTGAGACCTCCACTGCTTAAAAGAAAAGTGCAACACAACAAAAAGCACGTTAGAATTCCAAGTGTGAACAGTTCGGCCTCAACTGTATTAATATTTTCAATATAAGCTTCTGGTACACATTGTTTAATCACGCAGAGGCAGTTGGGGATGTCTTCCATTAAAGGCTGCTTCTAAGGTCTCCTTGATTTGCTTCCTAGTTGGGAATAGTTCAAACATGGGGAGGTCCGTGAAGACTCAGAGTTCACAGCGAGCGGCAGAGCCAGACCGCAGGATGCTACCTGTTTTAGCAGTGATGGGACAGAGAATGGAAAAGGCTTAATAAGGCACTACCAGGCTCCCTGATCCACAAACAGAGAAACATAGCACAGAAATGGGTCATCCTGTAGAAATGGGTCATCGTTAGGAAAGTAACAGAGCATGGTAATTTAAAATGAGCTGCCACCGAGGCTCAGTGTGCATGTCTCACATGATTGCTGTGAACTATCTCAAACGGTATTTTGGGAGACACATCCTTAGGAGTGTGTTATAGGCAATTTAGTGAAAGAAGTGAGTTTTGGTTAGAAATGCCCATGGGAATAAGTGGTACAAGAAGGGTCATGTTCACAAGGTGACAGCAATAAACTGCCTGACAAAGCTTTTTCTGTCATGCTTGTTTATTTGTTTGGATAATACACCAGGTCTTGTGAATACCAATGCTCCAGGTGATAAGTCATTACTTCCTCACAGCTATGACAGCTGTAAGACACTTATCGAAGACTGTCAGTTAAGTCTCACTTTTCCACACCCAAAGGGAACAGGGACAAATATTTCACATTGTGAATACTGCAAAATAAGAATCAAGGCCAGGACATCTCAAGCCACATTAGAAGAGGTTATAGTCTTATATATATTTATAGTGCAAATAGGACCTAGGAGTTCAAGTCAAGCTCTTTTCAGCTCTCCTCTATGTGACATATGAGAAAAGATATGTGAACGTGTGACTTTCCTTCTTAGTTACACTTGCATAGTGAATTAGAAAAAAACGTTAAAGGGGAGCTCTGAGTAGTTTCACTTGCTCTTATAGAGTCCTTCACTTTCTTTTATGCATGGCATGTATGAAATCCAAAACAGAACAAGCACTCAACAGTTCGTGTCTCTCTTTGCTACAGAAATGACACTAGATTTTTCTTTTGGTGGGCTGCTTCTCCAAGCAGGGTGGAAGTGCTGAGGGGCCTGGCTCAGAAGTGGAGGTAAAGGTAGCCCTCCGGCCCCGCTCAGCAGCTTGCATGCAAGGTGGGAATCCATCTCTGTGCAACCCAGTGCAGGCTTGGGACACAAACGTGCTATTTCAGGGTGGTTTTATATTTTATTCATACTATATTTATATTTATATTTTATAAAAACACCTCCTGTTTTTATAGTGCTTACAGTCAGCTTTCATAGTTCTGTAATTTAGATTAGATTTGAGAGTGTAATTCATCAATATTTACACTAACATCTTCTTGTATGTTATTTTATTTAATTTTGTGGCTTTTTTTTACCGTCCGCTCAGTTGTTTGTATTGCTTGTAGAATGAGGAAAAAACAATCCAACAAACAAAAGCGGCTTGGCTGGCTTTTAAAAAAGTTACAGGAATAAAACACATACATGACAGGAAAGGACTTAGTAGTAGTATTTATGCTTTTAAGCTTATATGCTTACATTCCTGCTTCATTTTTTGTTATTTCCAAAAATATACAAAGAGGTGTTTTTAGAAAAACAGTGAGTTAAGGTAGATGAAACAGCATAACTGGTTAAAAAATGGAGTACTGTGGACTACTTCTTTTTTTTAAAAAAAATTAGACATTAATTTACATGATGCTTTTGCTGGTGTTTGTTCTAGGGTAGTATGTTGCAAATAAATACACTTTAAAAATTTTTTCCTAGTTGTGTTAACAACTGCTGAAAGATAGCACATCTGAAACTAGACAGTGGAAATTTCAATTTGCCATTACTCAGATGGAAATACCTGGAAGAAGGAAAAGAGCCAAGCAATGTCATAATAAACTAAACCTGCTAAAATCTATCAATATTAGAATCAGGAGAATATCAGAGACACCTTCAAATTTATGAGCCAGTAATATGTGGAGAGTCTGTAAAACTGTGGATCCTACAGTGATCAGTTCTACAGATATGACAGAGAGCATATAGTGATAAAAAGGAGATACAGAAGTAGCAAACAGGCATGGAAGTGTATATAAATGATAGAAAAATTAATGATGGAAACAAATAACATAAGTTACATGGTAAAACATCTGAGAGAATAATGAAGTAAACCAACAGAGTCAGCTCTGGATATATGGCCAACACAGATAAAGATAATAGAAAAGCTTTAAAAGGAAAAGAAAAAAAAATATCTTCTCAGTCATAGTTGAATAAGAAGGGGAAAACCAAGGCCTGCAGACAAGATGTTGTTGTCTCGCAAGCAGAGTTTGTTACCCAGTGTGCAAAGAGCCCATCTTACACACACAGCCGAGATCATTTATTGCATGTCTGAGCAGAGAAGGGTACAAGGTGGTAAATCCACAAAGCCAGCACACCTCTTAACACATAGTAAAACACTTTATAAGCTTGTTTACAATTACATTTAGTCACACTTTATTCTCCTTAGTTCTTAGGATCATCATCTCCATTTAAATGTAAAGTGTTCTTTTTTTCCCCACCATGCATGTTCTGTGGGGAGGGGGCTTTGTTAGCAGGGGGCTCTCCTTGCTGGAGGGTGGGTCTTTTAGTATGGTGCTTAGGAGAGTTCACACATAGTTGCAGTAATTTTCTGTTTGGTCTCATCAGCCATTTGGTTCTCCTTGAGCTTAGTTTGTTATTTCTTAACTTGATGTACTGATGTTGTCTGTTCCTTCTCCCAAGGCCATGTTTTGTTAACTGTTTGTAGCATCCTTTTTAAAAAAAAAATCTTCCTTGTTTTTTATTATAGATATTCACATATTTTTTCTAAATTTCAAGTCTAATAACAGACTGGTCTTCTCTTAATCACATATCTGCGAGCTGGTTGACTACAATATGACTTCATTTCATACAATCTTTAGCATCAGGAAGCTGGTGTGTTGGAATTCTGTCACTAGTGAATGGCAGGTGCATTGGGCACAATTACTCACTAGTTACTCCTAACACATGAAGGGTATGACGCTCAGCCAGTGCAAGTAGGAGGCAGAAGTTTTAGGGAAACCAAAGGTAAATATTGTTTTCATACAAGTCATTATTACCTCCTTACCTCAGAGTATCAAGAAAGTCAAAGGTCTAAATGGCTTAAAAATGTAATAGATAATTTTTTTGAGCAAAGACCTGGAGTTAGACTATTAACACTGACCCACTGAACACTGGAAGCTTTTACCAGCTGGAAAAGCATCCTCTACTTGTCCTATTTCTGCAGTTTTTTCTCTAAAAATGTTATTGGCCACTGTGGCATACTGTAGTAGACCAATCTTTCACTTGACCCCTTATGGAAGTTGTGATCAAGGATACATTTCACACAAGAAAAAATATGTCAGTAAACTGATCTCATCATCACTGAAGCTTTTCCCAGGATACAGATAATCCCTCAAAGTATAATTTTAAACAGATGGAAAAGAGTTTCTTGTATATTTTTAAAACATGGAGTTAGGAATTTGTTATCAATCCATGAATATATAACAGAAAGGCTGATGCTTTACATTTAAGTTATTTGCCTAACTAGTAGAAAGAAGAAACTTTTTTGTGCCATAGAGCAAAGCCAAGCTTGGTAAAAGCTGAGATGTGGGAGCCAGACAACAGGTCCCCTGTTTATCCCTCCACTGAGGTGGTGTCAACAAAGTATATAAAATGTGGGCATTCTTCCACAGCATGATAAAAGGATAATGAGTCTTGTTCATGTCAAAAGTGGTATCTGAGTAAAAGGTTTCAGTAATAATCTAAATCACTGTAAAGTTTTGGTCTTTCTTCTTTAAGAGGTGAAAATGCATTCAAATTACTAAGCAATAATACAGATTTCTGAATAAATTACACCAACAAAAAGGCAAGAAGTACAGTCTTCTGGAATGAAAAATAATGTTTATGCTCCAGGTTTAATTTTAACCAAATATTTGGTTATACCAAATAAATACCAAACTTAATCACTGAGCAGATCAGCAATTCTATAAGGAAATCTAATTTTATTCCTATTCAGACAGACAAATGAATAATGGAGCAGAATAAAATCATTCTTTTCAAGACAAATAGTCTTCTAGATCTGGGTACTAAGAAGTACAATCTAATTCTTCTATGAGTTTGACCTATATACTTTTGATCTGTTTATTCATCCTGTTAAATATAAATAACCGAACATTTACATTGCTGCATAAATGGTTGCTAAATAAGCTTAATTCTTTCCCATTTTGACCATTCATGTCATTAATACACTTGTTTAATGAAACCTGAGTCAAGAAGACAAATAATTTTGGTTTAGATTGGATTTTTTTCAGCATTATGGAGTCAAAACAGGCAACAAATCAAACTTCAGACATTGAGATATTGAAAATAACTGTGTCACAACCACCATCAAAGTTTTACTGATTAATCAGAGATTTCATAACGATTATAGGTGAATGGTGCTGTGGTCCTTATGGACACTAACAGTAAATACCTTTTATAAGCACATATTTCTGTATTCAGGCTACATCCATACGTTCATCTGCTGCCCTCAAGGCCCACTTAAAAATGAGTTGCACATCATGAGGCTACCACGGGAGCACAACTTAAGGTACGTAACTACTTGTCATCACATCCAGCCATGTAATGCAAAAGATATTAGTTTGCCTGTGCTGCATGTGTAATTCAATAGCAAGCTGATATAGCCTAGACTGGGTCTCCTGGGCTTTCAGTTTTTTTCCCAATTAATGACTCTTTGACTACCATTAAAGATAAATAATGTGATAGATAACTGAAGTAATTTTCAAGAGTCAAATATTTTCCAGCATTTCTAATCAGAGCTGTCTCACACAAAGACATTTCTGCTGTGTTTTGGCCGTTGAACACTAGTAAAAGTTTATCTATACTGTTCTCAAATAAATAATTTTTTGTCAAGTACCCTCTATAGGAGTCTCAAATAGGTATTTTTTTGACAAGTATCCCTGATATCCGTTGAGGATAAAAAGAACAACTAGGATGATGCAATATTAAGTTTATTTTTTTCCCAATAATTTTGTACAGATACGAGTATGTGTGTGCACCTGTGTATGTATTTGTCTCAACATACACATATATGTGCATCTGTAGATTTATGTATGTATGTGTCCATGTATGTACATAAGTATGTGCTACTGAAGGCAATTGTTTAATGTCAGTTCACTACCTAATTACGAAAACAAAACCATCCTTTGTACTCATCTTGGTATTCACTGCAGGCTATCAGGCTGATTGAAAGGGTACAGAGAGCAACCATCCTATAACCCTTCAAGGCAGTTCATGTAAATCTTAGCTGAGACAGGCTAGGAGAAATTTTACACTATGCACTGCAATTTCCCATTTTGTGTTTGTTCTGTGAATAGACTCCAAACTCCAGGACCATCAGACCAAAGTATTTCAAGAACTAAATCCAAATTAGTAGCAGGGAATGGCAGCTTTATTGCCGAGGGTGAAATTACTTCCCATTCCAACACTGTAATTTAAAACATGCCTCACTTGCTTCTCATGACCATGACTTGCAGGCACTCCACAGATGTATATTTTTCATAATTTTTGTCATTTTCATATACGGTATTTCTGTGGTTTAACCCCAGTAGGCAGCTAAGCACTGCATAGCCACTCGTTTGCTCCCCCCAGGTGGGATGGGGCAGAGAATCAGAAGGGTAAAAGTGAGAAAACTCATGGGTTGAGATAAAGACAGTTCGATAGGTAAAGTAAAAGACTTGTGTGCAAGTGAAGCAAAATAAGGAATTCATTCACTACTTCCCATCGAGAGGCAAGCGTTCAGCAGTTTCCAGAAAAAAGGGGCTCCATTGTGCATGATGGCAACTTCGGAAGGCAAAAGCCAGCCCTCCAAATGTCCCCTCTTTCTCCTTCTTCCCTCAGCTTTTATTGCTGAGCATGACATCATACAGTTTGGGATATCCCTTTGGTCTGTTGGGGTCATCTCTCCCAGCTGGGTCCCCTCCAAACCTCTTGCCCATCCCCAGTCTGCTCATTGGCAGGGCAATGGGAGAAGGAGAAGGGGCTTTGACGCTTTGTTAAGCGCTGCTCAGCAACAGCTAAAACATCCCTGTGTAATCAGAAAACATTGCCACATATCAGCCACCATGAAGAAAACTAACTCTATTCCAGCCAAAACCAGTAAAGGTATTTTCACATGTTTTGGTAAAATAAATTCTAAAATACTTCCCATAACATCTGAAACTTCTGCAGATTGTCCCCAGTGAATATTAGGACAGACCTCAATGGAATTATTTCTGGAAATGATTTCTGAGTTTCATTTCTGTTAATATGTCATCACCATTGTAAGAAGTTTGTATGAAACTTTGCATAACTCAGAGTTACTAAAAAGACTCCACTCTCTGGTTTCAGATTATCTTTTAATTACTGAATGTCCTATTTATCATTTTATAGGATCTTCTACTGCTGAGCTTTTCATTCGAGGAAAATTTGCTGCAGTGATGTCATAGTGTTTTCATAATTATTTTAATTCTTTTATCTTGTTTTTCCTTTTTCTTTTGTTCCTGAGTTTTTCGTATTATAGGAGATAGTGCCAAATCCATAAAGAATTTTTCTTTAATTTCCCAGTGTGTATGTGAACACTATTTTTTCAGATATTTTATATGCAAGTTAAATTTGCAATTGACTGCTGATGCACTGCATTATTAAAATCCAGGCTAAATATTTCTTTTATGAATACTGCATTGGAAAGAGTTTTGGTGGTATTTATAGATAACTTCACAGAACTTCTTAAAAAGATGTTCTAAAAAATGAAAGCTGGTGGCCCTGCTATGTGCAATTGTTTATTTTTAACTTCAGAAAGCTTTGTCTCTTTTTCTGTGTCCCAACTGTTAAACATGGTAGGTAATCTGTTAAGGAATAAGTGTTAAGTTAGCCCTTGGTGCCTGTAGGTAAAAACCATTAGGATCAAAGGAAAACTGACTCTGGAGCAAATATATGTGATCTAATCTAACTAATTTGGCAACTTTTAAGTACAAACAAATTCATACAGTTCATTGTTGTATTGGCCAACATAAAAAAATCCCAAACCCACACATGCTAGAAAGACACAGCTGTATGTTTGTTTCTGCTAATCCACCTGATTAAGATTCAGTGCTACGTACTGGGAAAAATTCTTCTTCTGTGTTAACTAAGATACATCTGTAAATTCAACTGAGGATAGAATTTGGCTTGATTTTTTATATCTCTTTTGATAAATTTATTCCCTAATTGTTTGCTCTTGCTTTGCAATCAAACCCCCTCAGAACAATCAGTTGGTTGTTGATATTTTTTGCTTTAAATATTTTGTGAAAGAAAACATTCAGCTGTTACTTTTTTGGGGGTTTTTTTTTAGCCATTCACTTAGTTCAGTAAATAAGTTTTGAGAAGAAGGAAAGATATTTTCACTTTAACAATTAATAATGGCAGAAAATGGGTGACCATTTCTGAGTCTGCTTTCACAGTATCAAAAAATGAGAGAATAATGAGAATAAAAACCAAGGAGCATAATAGTATTCTTGAAATTTGCAGAAGTAGCCACAAAATGGAGGATAATGAACTGTCTCCCACACCCAATTTGGTGAAAAGAGGAAATATTTGATTTAAATGTCAAGATTAACAATATGAAAAATTGTTTCAAGTGTATGGAGTACCAGACAACTCTTCCTAGGAATGTTATGGATGGCTTAGCACTGAAATCTTTAAAAAAAGATTAGACAAGCATCTGTCCTGAATTGTGTAATAAAAGTGGTCCTGGTTTTGTTGCAGGAAGAGAGATCAGAGATTTTTACATCCTCATCTGGTCTCATTTTCCATAATTAAATGAAAAACAAATACTTTTTTGCAGGGGCAGATTCAGCTTTTAATAGTGTCACAACTTTATTGCTTTAAATGCTTTACTGTTTTACTTCATGCTATGCCTGTCAGTACTTCATTAGGCAGGTAATCTGTAGAAGGCTTTTTTTAAAGGCATGATACTAATGAAAGGACATATGGACTCACATATTTTGGAAAGTCGTTGAAAAGATATAGAGCAACCAATTAACTATTAGTAATGACTCATTACTGTAACCAGAGATCTGTGACACCAGTAAGTACACTAAACAGGATATAATTAATGATGTCTTGCCTTAAACCCACATATAACAGATACTGTTATAGTGTAAACAACAACTGTATAAACATTATTTATGGTGTCATAATGAGACACAATATCTAAGTATTTTAGCTAAGCATGTGAGCAATGTGACCATTAAAAGGGGGAACAGAAATGTGTGTAATGGCACATAGGAGGTATCTAAGTAACAAAAATTGCTGGGCAAGAGCAAGATGAGCCCAAGAGATTGTGGATCATGTGGAACGTCCTGCTCAGACTGGGAAGACAAAATACCCAGGAAGATAAGCAGTATGGGGAGAGAGGAGACCACTTTAGGGGAAGGGCACAATAACATAAAACATCAATCATGAAGAATGATGAAGAATAATTTTCTTCAGTTTTATTAAAGCACTCTCAACACCAATCACCTTGATGTCTGTGACTAAGACCCACCAAGGCCTGTACACATCAGTGCTAAACATATGGTATCAGCTCTGTGATGGTGTGTACGCACAGGTACTTGTTAGCAGTGTTAAGAACTAGCAGTTTTGTACATACTTAATATTGCATAAGAACCACTATCATGATGTGTCAGTGAATAAATTTGGAAAAGTTTAGCTCTCAAGTTTAAAACTGGTCTGATTTATGGGTCTTCTAAAGACTCCTTTCACAGAGATTTCCAATTAATTGCAACTCAATTGCAACACTACTTAAGCAGTACATTATCTGTCTCCAAGTATTTAGTTCTCCATGCTCTAGCCTGAGTTTTAGTTGTGAAATTGTTGTTAAATGTCACAAGAAACACCCAGCTGTTTCTTTAGAGAATCTTTTATTTTAAATCTGTCTTGAGCTAATTTAGACTCAGATTTGGAAAAATAGAAACTGAAATTGCTCTTACAATGCTAATGTTTTCATATGCTAAGATTCTGGTCATACAAAATATTGGGAAAGTTAATAATGCTCATGTTCTTATAGAAGGCATAAACCTTTGAAGATCTAGTGTTCTGATCATTCATTTCTTATGCAAAATTTTAAATTATGTCAAGAGAAGTCTTTATGCAGCAGAATAGCAGAAGTGGGCATTTAGATAAAACAGTGAATCAGGAATTCTTAATTGAGATTGAGATGCTAAGCTGTGAATATTATGGGTTTTGCTTGTGTTTGCTTAGTCTAACCTTTTAATATCGTTTACTTTATTTGTGTGTATTTTTGTGATGTTAAATATGAAATACATATTTAAATAAAGACCTATGTATTGGTAAATTGCCTGTAGTTATGAAAATTAAACACCTACATTATGATTTATAGAAAAATTGCCAGGCTTAGTACATTTTGAAACTGTAGAAAAATTATTATTTGTTTGAATATGTTAGCATGCACAGAATCAAGTAAGGTTATTTTGCAGGGCAAAATCCAGGAATGTCACACTATTTACAGACACTTGAATCAATTTAAATTCCATTCAAAACAGCCAGAAAGATATACTTTGCTGAAAATACAGTTCAGGATCTATTTTATGGAAAGAGCTGTTATAAACAGGAGACATTAGCAGCCCTTTATTTCAAAATGTGTGGTGAATCTCCAAATCTAGTGTGGTTTTCACATTTCTCTGATAAAGGTTTGTAATCTAAGTGCTGAGAACTTTTAAGATCCCATCCTTCATATACTAGAAACGAAAACAAAATTTAAAAAAAGAAGCTTAGAGAGCTTAAAATCCTTGGTAAATGTATTAGAACAGAAATTCAGAGCATAACTGCTGCTAAATTTAATTACATGGAGTATGAAGGGTGAACAAGATCAGTGCAAACAAAGAATGAGTATAGGGGCTGAAGCTAAGGTCACTGGGAGAACTGTTACTGCACAATGAGGAAAACATGGCATAAAAATATGTTTGCAGGTTATAAATGATGGAATTATTGTCTTGGTGTCCCCAAAAATTTCAAAGGGAAGAGCTGTAAAACGGCAAAGGTATTTGCTGAGGCTGAGGTATCAATATGATACCAGCATCTTAGAGCTGAACTTATCAAAAGTTATCAGAGGTTTGGCTGGTCACTGTGGTTTCAGTTTCAATCAGACCCAGGAGAAAACAAACACAGTTTCCTGACAGTACATCTGGATGAGGGAATATTTAACAAATCAGGAATTCCAAGTCAAATAACCACAAGCATTTAATGTTTCTTTTGGCAAAATAGATAAACTGCAGAACAATGTTTAATGATAAGCTATGTTAATTAAGACCAGAACAATCTGTTTTCATTTTGCAGGTCTCCCATCTAAATCATGTTGATATAAAAATTATTTACTTTAAAAAAGAAAAGGGGGGGGGAGTAAATATAATGAAAAACAAGAAAGAATTTGAAAATAGAGGATATTAATTAAAACCTTACAAACAGTTAATGCAATATGGCCTTGGGAAAAGGAACAGATACCATCGATATATCTAGCTGGGACACAAGAAGATAAGCTCAAGGGGAACCAAATGGTTAATGAGACCAAACAGAAAATTGCTTGAACTATGTGTGAACTGGCCTAAAAGGGTGAACTATGTGTGAACTCGCCTAAAAGGCGTATCCTCCAGCAAGGAAAGCCCCTTACTAATGAAGCCCCCTCCTCACAGAACATGCATGGTGGGGAAAAATACAAACACTGTAACTTTACATGGAGACAAGGCTTGTAAGAACCAATGAGAATAAAGTGTGACTAAATGTAACTGTACACAAGTTCAAAGTGTATAAATTGTTTTACTATGCATTACGAGGTGTGCTAGCTTTATGGATTTACCACGCAGCACCCATCTCTGCGCAGACATGTAATAAACAACTATCTCTGCTCTGTGTGTGTATCGGCTCTTGCACACCAGGTGTAGAACCCAGATTTGAGATAACAATGTCACTTGGATTTCTTGGGGAATGCAAGGGTTTTACATACTCTGGCAGTTTTCAGAAAATTGGAGAATGGAGAATATTAGAACAGATGAATATCACATAATAGACTTTTAATGGAGCACAGCAGTGGAAAACTGTGGCAAAAGAGCCAGTATTGAAGATAAAGGTACTAAACTGTGAAGAAAACTTGAATATCTGGTAAGTGCTGAGACAATGCCAGATCTGCAAAAGAAAGACAATAGCATATGGTTAGTTTGGCTTAGAGCTCAAATAACAGCCCGAACTGATGAGTCTTAATGAAGCCTGTGAAGTAACTGCATGTGGCTTTTGCCATTGCGAAGGGAGTAAGAACCACAGCAGTTTACAGCTAAATGCATTTTGCTTCATTTCTGCAAAGGGCTCCATTTAAGTGCAAAGGCAATTGCTGCAGCCCAGCTGAGGTGGGATGAAACACTGACACAGCAATGCATTGCATTGCCTTCACCGTTACAAATACATTCTCTAGGTATTATGCTTAAAAGCTTCTTATCTACCTTTGCAACTAGCATTTCCATACAGTGCAATGTGTCCCATGTTGCTTATGTGAAACTTCAGGTAATATTTCAGTATTGGTGCCCACGTACCCTCAGAACACATAACAAGAAGATATTGCAGGGAACCCTTTTCTGCCTTAAAAAAAACCAAACAAAACATATGAAAGCCTTCAAATGAATATGTTCTTTATAAAATGGCACAATTAAATATTACTAGAAAACAGAATGGAATAACTACTTTGAAAGCAAACAGGGTGCTGTTTGTACAAAACTGAAGGACAATCTGGGAATTAAAGCTAGGTCTGGAGGTCAGGAGGTTTCATCCCTTGTTTTTGTTATGGCAGAGCCTTACGTATGAACTTTGACAGGTGCCCTTCCTCCCACCATTTCCCACATGTAAGTCATTCACATCCTGAAGATCTGTGAGATTAATTCCTCCACAATTTCAAATTTGCAAGGAGTTCATTAGCTGGCATGAGCACCATGCAGTCACACCTAAAATTTTGTCTAATATTGTCTTGTTACTTTGCAACTGAAAACAGTACAAAGTAACGTTGCAAAGTGAGATTTTTTGGGAAGAACAATCATCAGAGATTTTTGGCACAGCTTGCCCATGTAACATAAGCAAATCCCATTTCACTGCTATCACTGAAGTGGCATACAATACTGGAGCTGAGTCCATCTTTTCAGTTAAGCCCAGGTTTTTGTGTGTCACTGGAAATGCTGTGCAACAGGCGTCATCAAACTACAGCCCGTGGACTGGATACGGCCCCCCAGGGTCCTCAATCCGCCCCCCCCC
>JAVJGJ010000057.1:49400082-49414728 GCA_035590215.1 Microhierax caerulescens | reverse complement strand
CGTGTTTTGGATTTGGTGTGAGAACAATGTGGGTAGCACACTGATGGGTTTAGTTGTTGCTGGGTGATGTTTATACTAAGGCAAGGACTTCTCAGTTTCTTGGGACCTGCCAGCCAGAGGGCTGGAGGGGACATGGGAAACTGGGAGGGGACACAGCCAGGGCAGCTGACCTGAACTGGCCAAAGGAATATTCCATACCATGGGACAGCATGCCGAGTGTATTAACTGGTGGAAGAAGAAGGAAGGGGAGGACGGGAACAGGATATCTGGCATTATGGAGTTTTGTCTTCCCAAGTAAATGTTACATGTGATGGAGCCCTGCTGTCCTGGAGATGGCTGAACACCTGCCTGCCCGTGGGAAGTGGTGAATGGATTCCTTGTTTTGCTTTGCTTGAATGTGTGGCTTTTGCTTTACCTGTTAAACACATGAGTTTTCTCACTTTTTACTCTCCTGATCCTCTCCCTCGTGCCGCTGTGGGGCAGTGACTGGGTTTGCTGCCCGAGGCTTGGCTGCCAGCCGGGATAAACCATGACACCTGCCCTTTCTCATCTCACCTGTAGTGAGTTTGAGGACTCAGCATGTCAGACTGGAAAGCTCATCCTGCCCTCATTCCTCTTGATCCTGCCCTCATTCCTCTTGCATGATATGATGGTTTTGTTGTCATCTGTGCTTATTCCAACCTCTTGTGCTAGCAATATCCATTCAAAATTGGTTCCCACTTTTTATCCACGCCTTTTGTATGGCAAGTTGGATCTTTTCTGTGCAAAGGCTCCTTGAACCCAAGATTCAGTGTTCCATGGAGGTACACCAGTAGCTAAAAGATAGACAATTTTCCTTGGCTGTAGCATTTACAATTTCTCAACAACAGTCTTCACTGAAGTTTTAAACCCTTTTCCTTGGTCTCAGTAGCACTAAGCCATCCAGTGCAAGTTATACAGGTGTTGGCAAATAATATGAAATGCAGTTCCTACTACAAGTACTTCTTACAATTTTTCAAATGACCAGCAGTCCTGCTTAACATTGCAGGACATCAGCAGTGTAAATTGTGAGGGAGAACAGCATCCACAGACAACTCTGATTCTTTTTTCACGTCCTTAGTCAATCAGTGAAACAAGATGAGCCTGTGTTTGGCAAAGCCAGTGAAATACAGTCCCCTTGACTTCTGTGAGCTGTGTGTGCATCATACCCTTCAGCTTAACTTTCTGTGAGCTTCAGAATAAATATGTACTTGCATTAGTGTTTATAAAGATAGAATATTATTTTCTAACTGGCTTACATTCATGGCTTACATTCATGTGTTACTGTGAGAATGGCAGGGAATAACATATTTGCTGGGAACTTCCTACTTTTGGAAATAACACAAATTGTAACTTTCTCCAAGTTAACATCTACTCTAAGTTATGGCTACACAAGCGAGGGTTTCAGCAGAACTATGTACTGTACAGATAATAGGATGGAACCACAGTTCTGCTAACTACCTGCTAAGGAATACAGTTCTTCATGTTCATATTTGATTTTTCTAGCCTTGCCTGACCTCTCTTACACTTCCATTTGAGTCAATTGAATATTTTACCCTAACCTGCCTTTTGGCTTCAATAAAAGAAAAATGAAACAATATTGGCATACATTGATCTCTTTTTCCATAATCTCTTTGTCAGTGTCAAAAGGAGTAAAAACTTACAGTAGCCTTTTTGGAGGACACCAGCATATATCTCAGGTGAATGAAAGACAAAATAACTAAAAGTTTCCACCATGAATGAAAAGTAGACAGTGAATACTTTCTAATGATTAATTTTTAGATACTATCTGTGATCAGCCTAACAGGATTTAATTATAAGTTTACACTTAATTAGAATGGAAAGCCACTTCTGCCATTGCACTGCGCAGAATACCATATTTCAACTGTTTTTTTCCCTTGTTTATTGAACAAAAATGTTCAAGTTGGTTCTGATAATTATATATTATTTTCTGATATTATATATATATTATATATAATTCTGGTAATTATATGATAATTATAATATAAAAATAATATTTTATCTGATATAAAATCTGATAATTTTGATTTTACAAGCGGCGTTAAATGCATCTGAGAGCTATGTAAAGGAAGACCTCCTCTTTCTTCTATAATCGTTAAATATTTTCTATCGAGGTCTAGAAGAGTATGTAAGTCTTTTATGCAATTACAATCTGCATAACCATGACTCAGCAATGTGTCAGAATATCATGGTCATGTTACAATTAAAGAAGACAGCTGAAGAAATAGGGAATTTAAAAGTGGGTAGTGGTTACAAAGGTTATCTTGGGATAGAACTTGCAATAGAATGTAGAAGCAGCTCAATGTATTTGTCACATACCTTTTCATGAAGATTTTTCAATGCAATTTGAAAATAACAATGAGAGTGTAATGTATGTATAGAATTTTCCTCCCAGTAGAATACAAAATATGTAATGTATAAGCAGGGTCATATGATACGGTAACCTGCACGCTTTAAAGCACTGCTTTAAGATGTTCTACCCTATAGGATATTGTTATCTAAATACCTTTGGGCATATGGGTCCAAAATTATTTGGCTGTGACTGGTTCAATAAATTCATTTTACTTTCACTTAAATCCTTTTATGCTTATGTATAAGTGAGTATAAATGAGTGCAAAGTGTCATGGTTGTTTTTTTTTTATTTCTTTCATAATATAAACTGAAACCAGTTCACCTTCTTGCAAGATTTTTAGCTTGTTGCTATAGCTGAAAATGGTGTTCTGGATGAGTCCCATAGGCAACTTAGGCACAGTCAGCTGGAGGATCAGCTTCTTGTGTTGCACTCATGGATTCTTGTGTATGGTATAAAGAAGAAATAAGGTGTAATCAACAGTCAGAGGCTGCATAAACCAAGTTTCATTACATTATCATACAAAGATACTATGGTGATTACAAAGCTTATTACCTGTGTCCAAAATAATATCTCTTGTGAGATACTGCATGTAGGACATAAAATGCTCTAAAAATCACAGAGAAACATATCAACATTAAGTCTGACAAATACTGCAGAATTACATTGATGCTACTGAGATAGACTTCTAATATTAAAAATATGTAGAATCCCCCTCCCACATAATTTCTATACCCATTTTCTGTTATAACGTATTATTACTCCCTCAATTTTTATTCAGAATTCTGAGCTATAAATTTCAACACAATTTGTCAAGCATCTATAAAAAATGAGAAAAATCAAACCTTTAATGGATCTAGGTCAGAAGAAAACAAAGACTGCTTGAAAAAAATGTTATATTTGTCTTCTTTTGCCTCAGTAACAACTTCTATGTAGAACCAGCACTTACTTTCAAATACCCATGAAAAATGTAAGTTTTAACAATGTGTTGAAACAACAAAAACGTAGTACATTCCCATGTGTCACTTGAGCCATATAAGTGCGTTGCAAATTTGAGCTAATGCACTTTTTCATTGATTTCTGTCACTGATTTACATTACATTTGCTGTGGACTAAAGCCACCTGTCTGGTCAGTCAGAAAGGTTCAGCTCAAGCTACTGTTAAACTTTCTTCAAACTTTATGTACTGCTCACAAGAAGCAAACTAAGTTGTAGATAGATTATTATTTATAATTACTGCTTGTCATTCTGGAGTATAGTCTTTTTTTTTTTTTTTTAATGGGTGTGATCCCCATTTTTACTCCATCAAGTCTATTCACTAGCAGGAGAAAAGATGATTTTAAATGAAAACCTCATGCATGATAATATTAGAAACACCCCGGAAAATAATGTAAACCACATCTAGGTGTCTCCTTCTCTGAATTCATGCATCTGTGCAACAAAATAGGTCTAGACATAAAGCCACAGTCTGTTTTGAATCTCTTTATGGCTATTTGGATTACAGATTGACTTTTGTATATACACTTCTCAATTAGCTTGGTAAGACTTTAAGTACTCTTAATCTTGATCCTTACACTTTACCTTTGGTCTTCTAGGGACAGCTGCCTTTCTGCAGGGTGGCCTTTAAATGTTTTGTAACCCATACAGAGTCCTGTTGTTTCACTGGCAGTGAATACACAAATTCTGGCATGTATTTTAGACTTTTGTATAACATACAGAGAAAGGTTATATTGATACATAGTTCAGCTTCAACTTGCTGACACTAATGGATGTTTAAAGAGGCTGACATTGCTTGGAGCATCTTCTTCTGTTGCAGAAAGTCATTTGACAAAGGTTGGATTCCTGGCAATTGTGCAACTGTTCAACTCTCCCTAATAAATTGCTCATTCCAAATCAACCCCACAGCTGTAAACACTCTGCCACACTCCCTCAGTCATCAGAATCTAATCTGTATCTGCTTTTAGACGTACTTGTCATTCCTCTTCTAGGTTGTGAGATGTTACCACCTGTGATCATAATTTACTATATATTTCTACAGATTTAAGTACAAAGAGACCCAGATAGGTAAAGTACTATCTCATATAATATTAAATAAATCTATTGGTAATTTCAGGTTGCTCATTTTAATTAAAACTGTATCTGAGGTAAAATGTAAGCCTTACTCAGAATAAATACAGAATAAAAAGACCACAGATACCTTGTTTTTCACTTCCTTTTGTATTGAGTTAGATGAATTTTCTTGAAATGTAACTCTCCTAGGTCAGCCTGCCAATTGACATATATATCTGTGGTTTTAAATGATTTAGAAAGGTTCTTCTTCACCCTGTGTGATCTGGTTTTCTTCAGCATGGCAAGGGCTGGCAAAGGTCTACAAGGTGCTGTCAAAATATAACAAATCCAATATTTCCCCAGACTACATATACCTTGTCTAGCCCATCAGTCATTCACCATAACAGCTACTGTTCTTTTCAAATGAACTAGGATGCCTAGATGCTTGGTCTGTGTCTGCTGACTCTCATGTAAATCACCTGGACAGCAAGAAGTAGCTCCTGTAAGGGAATGCTGCAACTCAAGGCCTGACTGAGATCAAGGAGTCAAAGACCTCTTTCTGTCCAGCTGCCACTGTTATTCCAGGCCTGGCACTGAGAACAGTGGTCAATTACTGTCGGATACCCTCCAGAACTGCACATCGACACTGCAATGGTGAATTCCAATTCTACCATTGTAACTGTCACCCATTCCCTCCATAATTCTCTCCATTCTTTCTGCCACTTTCTTGTGCAGCATAGAGACAAAGCAAGGTCGGGGGGGCATTTCAAAATGCTTTATATTTCCCATGCATTATCTTTATATCTGGGGCCAGAAGGTTTCAATAATCACTGTAGTAACAGGCTTTAAAGAAGGCATTGAGACTTCCCTTTGGTGAGATTCTGGCCATGAGCGAAGCTCCTCAGGGGTGGATACTGGCTCTGATATTATTCAATATCTTCACAATCTGTGTGATGGGATTGAATGCACACTCATCAGGTTTGCACATCACACCATGCTGGGAGGAGAGGCTGATACAGCAGAAGGAAAGGCTACCATAGGAACAGAACTCAGCAGGGTGAAAAATGGTGCCAACAAGGATTACATGAGGTTTAACAAAGAGGAGTTTAACCTGAACCTGGCACAAAATAATCCCAGAAAAACTGTAGAGGCTGAGGTCTGGCTGGCTAGGGAGAAGTTCTGCTGAAGAAGACCTAGGAGTACTGGTGGACAGCAAAATGAATGTAAGCCTACCCTGTGGCCTGTAGCAAAGAAAACAGTGTTCTGGGAAGCATGAGCAGTATAGCCAGCAGATCAAGGGAGGTGGTTATGGAGGTGATTATTTTTCTCTGCTCAGTACTTGCCAGGCCATACCTGGAATTCTGTGTGCAGCATTGGTCCCAGTTCAAGAGAGACATAAAAAACTGGAGATTATTCTGCTGAGAACTACCAAGATAATTAGAGATATGGAGAACTTTGAAGGGCTTGGGTTTGCTGATCCTGGAGGAGCTTCATCAGGGATCTAATTTCACTCTTCCTGTACAAGGTGGCTTTAGAAAAAAACAGAGGTACTTCCTTCACAAGGAAGCACTGTGACAGGACAAGAAGCAACAGGCACAAATTGCTTCATAAGAAACTTTGTATGGGTATAACAAAAAGGTTCTTCACCTGAGAACAATAAAACATTTGAGTAGGTATCCAGAGGAGTGGTGGAATCTCCTTTCAGGACATATTTAAGATGCAGTTTGACAGGGCCCTGGATAACTTATAACCTAATCTAATAGCCTGCTTTCAACGTAATGTTGGATGAGGTGATCTTCAGAGATCCCTTCCAAACTGGACTTTCCTTTGACTCAACAATTTGAGGAAATAAACAGACAGAGAAGACTAAGCCCTGTTATTATATCTCCAGTTTGACTTAGAGGCACAAAAGAAATCCCATGTTTCAATAAAGATTTGGACCACTACAGCTGAGACTGTATAAATAAAGTATAAATGAAGTGACAAGAGGAGGGAACCAAGAAATGTTAAAGGACAAAGAGGTGGTGGAAGTGCATGAGGTGCTGCTGAGGTAGTTTCCAAGCACAAAGAAGTGTCCAGGTAGCAAATGGGCAGAAGGCTACTCCTAAATCTGAGGCCAGCTGGCATTTCTGTCAGTGACAATTGGCTTGTCTCCCAGAAAGGTATGTCACAGGAAGAGTTGATAAATAAGAGGCACAAACCACCAAGTTATTTTCTTTGTTCTAGATAAGAGAATTTTTTTCAGTGTAGAAAATCACCCATTTTGGCCTCATTCTGACATTTTATATAATGAAAAGCAGCTCAGATTTACAGTTAATGTCAGATTGCACAGTACCTCTCTAGGCCTCCCACCTACTCATGTGAAGTGAACACATTCATCCAGCTGCCAGTTGCTGACAGAGGCCTGGGGACATGCTGTTTGTGTCCCACCCAGAAAGAACACCCGATGGAAGGTGACCACAAGCTACTTGTGTGTGAAAAGCTCTGTTGAAGACCAAACCTGATAGCAGGTATTTTTTTTTTGCCATTTTAATCTAGCACGGGGAACCTTCATCAGTGGCTACAAGCCAGGTACCAGCCCTTGGCAATGGCCATTCCCCCCAAGATCCCAACTCTACCAGCCAACAGCCAAGCCAGCACAGCATGTCCCTTTCTCAAGCCCCTGCCTTCGCAGTACAGCAGCAAGCAGAAAAGACTGCTGAGCAGGCTGAGCAACTCACCGAATCGCAGAACGGCCGGGGTTGGAAGGGACCTCTGGAGATCATCTAGTCCAGCTCCACAGGTAAAATGAGAGCTTTGCCAGACTATTCAGCATCCTGAGATAACAGTAAGAGCTGGATGTAGGAGCCTGCCTTGCCTTAATCAAGTAGTTGCTTGGAGGGCCTACAGGTTACTAAAACTCACCCAGGAGAGCAGAGGATGAGCAGTTCCTAACGGCTACTGAAAAGCTGCTGTTCTGACTGGTCACAATAATGAACGAAATAAAGCTGTTCTGGCAGAAGACTTGACTGCCTAGAACATCCAGGACAGATGAATCCTAGCCTGTGCTATTTTGCTGTATATAAGCACCACCTCTCTTTGCAGGGATGGAAGGGAGGGGAAGAGATGACTGGAAGAGTTTTGAAGAAAAAAAAAAGTATTATGGCTTGTGTAATACTCACTGCAGTTCAGTGATCAGTGCAGGTCCTTTAGGAAGGCACTGGAGGAAACAACTAATTCTGCGTTTAGTGTAAAGCTTGAAGAGGCTCCTGGAAATAAGATATGGTATCCTGCTATAAAGAAGAAGGGAAAATAATAATAAAAAAAGGTAGTTATCCATTCAGTAAGTGCTGTACATTTTGTGCACTGAAAATGGAATAATTCCAAGGGAAATGTGATAGAGTAGGACAGGATAGATTTTCTGTACTTATTTAATAAAATAAAAAAAAAGACAAAAAATCTCTACCACTATTTTGGCAACATAAAGCTTTTGTAAAATTCAAAATATGATTTAATTTGGATATAAGTGACTTTGACTTAGTGATGTCATTTTCATATCAGTTTTTGATATATCTTTCACATGCACAGAAACTCTGCTATGGAGGCAGGAAAAGTAGACATCTGTTATTGCATTTTATGTGCAGGTTCCCATTTCTTCCCTTGCATGCCCTGACTCTATGTAGAGAAGCTGTGAGAATCTAATATCTATGTGTGGTGAATTGTTTTTTACTTATAAATCAGTTAATGGTCTATACCACAGCAAACAAGACATTCTTAAATAAAAAAGAAAACTAAATAATTTATAATCACTGAAATTATAATAGAGAAATAAAGAACTTAAAATAAAAAACTAAAAAGAAATAAAGAATTTAAATACTCTTTGGGAAGCAGAACAGATTTTGAGTTGCTCCTGCCCTTAGGAAGGGCTCCCTTACTGAGAGAGGTCTTTGACCATCAAAATTGCTTTCTGGTTTGGTTGAAGCTAGGCAAAGCATGTAAGAATAATGTAGCTAAAGTACAAACGAAGCTACAAAAAAAACCTGATTTGAGGCTACTTGTTAGTTTTCCTAACTAGCTAAAGGAAAAACTTCATGTCTCTAGGAGTTTTTTTCTTAACCCACTGATTATTATAAAATATAGACTCTTTCCAGCAGATCCAGCACACAACCTCTGAGCAGACCTGTAACCAAAACCAAATGCACGTGTAGTTCAGTGACCTGTCATCAAGAGTGGTTAGTTCAATGTTGTTAGCTTTCATCAGGCAAGCCCTTAGGTGTAGGCTCAGCCACAGAAAGGTCTGAGCTCCCAGACTGCAGCAAACTGTATGAGTAAACCACATGCTGGAGACAGGTTCAGTTCCTCCTAAACACAGCCCTTTTGGGCAAACATTCTTTTTGAGCTGATCAGGGAGATTCAACTAGTCATAGTTTAGGTGATGTGGAGCCTGTGTATGGTTACAGCTGTAGCCTTCCATACCAACAACTGCTCTTTCATTTATACCCCGTGGGACGCTCCACTAGGATATTCTCCTCCAAAACTGAGGTGCTGGTGACCAGGCAGGCTTCTGAAAACCCTGGAGTTGTATTGTATAGTTTTCTTTTCCAAAATAGAAAATCTCTCTGATGATTGACAGATTCTGACAGTGTCTATTTATAAAAAGCTTTATGTCAAAAAAGCATGTCAAAGTGGTGATGGAATTTGTTAAAAGTTTGTGTGAGAATTGAAATGTTTTGTCATTTACTGTAACCTCCATTTTAGTGTAGTCTTTCTGATGGCAAAAGATTGTGTCTAGCCTTCTGTTCCTCTGGCTGATATCCAGCTTATTGAGAAAGCTTTAATAATAGCGTTTAGCTTTTACAGCATTTTTTATCTGAAGCTTTAAAGTACTTTACAGGAGTGGGTACTATTATCGCAGTTTTTATAGGCAAAGGAACAGATTGGGTTACACGGTAAATACACAGAGGAATTATAAGTAGAGCTCATATTTCTTGATCTTTAGGCGATTGTGCTAATCACCAGCCAAACCTATCCTCTAGGAGAACAGTGGGAGATGGGAGGATCTAACAAAGTGGAGACATAATTTTTGAAGTTATCTTTCCAGTAGCAGAAGTCCTCCTGTTGCGATGCAAAGATGAACTATAGGCAAATAATAACTGATCTTTTTTTAGCAAAGATCAGTGCAAATGAAAGTTCAGCATGATGCATTGAATGCTTCCTGCCCTAATGAGGAGTTCTGCACCACCGTTCCTAATGATGAGCAAGACAGAAGCTTAGCAAATGTTGAAAGGGTTGGTTACCCTTTCCAGTTACAAGAGGGATATGGACTTCAAAGAGCATAAAGCACAACTTGGACAAAGCAAGAACAGCATTCTCAAACTGAAATTAGTTCAGCATTTACAGCACTCAATGAAGCAGAAACTTTTTATTGTTATAATAAGTCAGAGCAGATACTTATATCCAACAGGTGGAAGAAGAGCAATGAACTCACGTATAGATTCCTGCATAGGGTCATGAGTGATGAAAAAACAACAAGGTCTGCCATGTGATGTTCAGTAGGTGCACAAATGAAATTATAGTGTGTTACAATGGTTAACTGTGTGTTTGGTCCTGAGACAAACAAAACCAAGCCCTGCTTTTCATAGTAAAATGAGACAGAATTAATGAATTCTTGATGCAAATTACAAATATAGTTGAATGTATTTCTTTTCCTTCTTTTCATAAAGTTTTCCACATGTTTTTGTACCTCTGGTCTACTAACTGACTTTCATTTCATGTTTAATTATCTATCTTTAGAATCACTTCTTTTCACAAAAAAGAATTTCCTTTCAAACAAGTGGGTAGCATGAATTAGGGTGCACTTTCCATTATGTATATTTCCTTAAACAAGTACTCAACAGCCACAGTAACAAGGGGTAAAATCTGTGGCTTAGAGTAGGGATCCTGTCTCTGCTAAATGAACTACAAATTAAAAAGGAAATTGGAAAGACACAATTTGTTTCAAACCCAAGAGGAATGTGTTATTCTTGGGTTAAAAACATGTTAAACAAAAAAGCAAAACATTCTACTCCATCCACAAATATACTGAGATTGTACTGAGAGTATATTTATATGTGAACATGAGGGGTGTGCCACAGTGAGTAAAATAGCAAATGTAAACTGTGGCAAGTTAAATGTAAAATCATAATAAACCAGCCAGGAATATTTTTCAATACAACTTGCTACAGACGTTTAAACTAATTGTAAAGCTTTTTGTTTGAGCATAACGGAAACAGAAGCAAGGTGGAGAGTATGTGGGGTTCATAGCCAACTAGGATGTTCCTGAGGAAACACTCAAAGAAGATACAGACCCATTCACCACAGAGAATCACTGGGACTTTCCCACAGTAAAACATCTTTTTCTTTAGAAAGCTGGAGGAACAGTCTTAAATAAAAGTGTCAGAAGAAAACATTTCTAAGCAAGTCGATAAAATGAATAACAATTGCCAAAACCAGATTATAAAAATTTCTGAAAGCAGATGGTACTTACACAGGATTTCTAAAGGAACTCAAATGGGAAATCACCAAAGTATTAACTGAGATATGTAACTTATTGCTTAATTTGCCAAAGGAATAGAAGGCAGTAAGTGTTCCTGTATCTCTTCCCTGAGCCTCCATTGCTGTCAGTTTTCAGAGATAAGATACTGGGCTATGCAGCTCTTTGGTTTCAACTGCTATGGATACTCGTGTTCTTACACAATGGTAGTTAGGAATTAGTGAATGAAACTGACAGAAAGGCCTGTCTTCTGTTCTTTATACATAACTTTCAAATGTTGATAGCAATAAATGAATTAGTCTTCCTTGATAAAGGGTGGAAATTTGGTATCTAGAAACAAAGTCCCAGTGGCAAAATTATTAAAGTAAAATATTTGCATTCTTCAGGTCACTAGACCAAAGTTACCTCTACCTCACTTTTTCCATTCCTGCTATCACAAATGTTTCTCTTTAAAGTGCTTCTGCAATGTTACCTTATTGAAGAACTGAGTGGTTTTTTTTCTTGAACTAAGGATAATTTTTGAACAGGGAAGTACAGATTAATTTTATGATTTGATTTGATTGCAGTGACTCAGGAGAAATTTTAAATACTAGTTGATTACATATATTTTTTAGTTTTAAAGAGGAAAACAAAACAAATACTTAGCAAGAGCCAGACTTGGTGATTAAAAATTTTCAGCTTTAACAGCAGAAACAAGACAAAATTAGCCAGATGATAATTAAATAGAATTGCAGAGCATCTGTTCTCAGGGTAGGCTTGTGAAACTAAAATTTAAATCAATAGCTCTACATTGCAAGAATTTGTTTGCTTGTCTAGATACAGAGGTTGTATACATCTGACCAGCTGTAGCTCTGTATTTGGCCAAATGAATCGTGTCCTGTAAACGTAAATTTATTTCCATTAATTGCAAGAAGTTACTTCCCCCCAGGAGTTATTTTTTAGCACAATGATCTTTGTATCAGAAGCATACTGCCTAGCCTACAAGATAATACCTGTAGCTGGATACATCTGCTTCCATGACTTTAGGTGAGAACAAGCCTCTAGTAATTCAACACAGTGAGCCTTGAATTGACAAAGGATAGGTTCATATTTTAGTAATGAAAACCTAAACCTAAGGTAAAGATATCCAGTGTTTTTTTCCTTCTTTTTTCAATTAAAATGAAGAGGTTCTGAGGAGTTTATCCAAGGATAAGTTATGGATAGCATGATAGGAGTCTTGAAAATTATCATCTCATGATGTGGTCCACAGTCATTACACATTGCTCATTTATGACATGTAGTGATATGGAACACAGTGTTGTTCTCTCCACCTTTTCAAGCACGAAGTAGTCTGATGTCAAGTGATATAGAAAATGCCAAAAAATTGATGGCTCTGTTTTAGATTTATTTGATTGCTAATACCAGATAATGCAGAAGTCATTGCATCTGGTGCTTTAAAACCTGTTGTCATGAAGACTGTTGTTACAGAATAATTAAAAACTGAAATACTCTGAGCTGGCAGTAAAAAAAGTCTTGTCAGCTCAAAATTACTGCATCCAGACTGCAGATTGAATTGAAGAATGAAGTGAATTACAATTGTTAACCTATTTGAGAGGCTTTTGCTACTTCCATTTGTGCCTGGTTAATTTTTTTGTAACTAATATATATTTTAAAGTTTGACTAATTAGACAGTCTGGCATTTTGATTTCTGGTGTTGTTATATAGAAAGCAAGGGGATAGTTGAGAAAACTGTAGAACTTCAGAATTGCTCTAAAATATACAGGTCGTCAGCAGTGAAAAAATTGATTGCAACCACAGATTAAGAAAATCAATCCTTGATGAATTACAGAGTTACAATCACAATGTACTATGGATCACCAAGTCAGTTCTGTTTGATCCATTCTGAATGGGTCCAGCTCCTTATCCCTTGTGTTTGGAAAGCTGAATTTCAGTCTTAGGGGAACCTGCAGTGAGAACTGCACAGGACATACACTGATAAAAGTGTGGTAAAGTAAGGGAAGAAAAGGTGCCTTTCTGTATTTTCTGCTCATGTATTCTTTCCCAACATGCCCTAATATTTTGAAATGACCAAAGATTGTGTGACGCCAAATTCTGATACCAGCAGTTTTTCTACCAAAAATATTCTAACCAATGTTTTTGGAATGCAATAGAGGAAAATACAATAAACTTCAACTGTTCCAGATCCTTCCCTAAATAAAATAACAGGATTTACAAGGAAATTTTTGTTATTTTTAGATATATTCTGATTTTTCTTACAATATTCTTTCTGCTCTTTTGGATTGCCAATGTATTTTGGAAGCTTAATACATCCATATTATTAAAAGCTGAATCACTGCACATTACAGCTCCCATTTTCCTATTTTTTTTTAGTTTTATGGTTTTATCTGGTAATTTTAGCATATTTTTTCAACATTATGCAATTTATATTTGCATCTATTTTTTCTGTCTCTTAGAATACATTGAATCATTAGGATACATATAAATGTAGTATTAATTTCCTCTAAGTAAAACAGGTAGCTAAATATTACTTTGAGTACGAATTTTTGTGTTCAGGTTAATATTTTCACTTTGCAAAAACATAAAAATGTGAAGTCCAATTAGCATTTATAAACTAATCCGACGACAATGTGGAGAGCACATTTCCTATTATATCCTGGAGTGCCATCTATATTTATGAGTTGTAGAAAACAAGAGCTTTTGACTTGATTGGCAATTTGTAGTGATATACAAGCCTAATTTTCTCAAACCACTGTTACAGGATCATCTTATCTCAAACTGTAAATATGCAAACTTCCAAAATAATGTTGGGAACCCAATTAAGATGTGATAGTAACAGAGCAAAAAGAGTGGATCCATTAATGAGATTTATTTGTGTCAAAACATATGAAGTATTACTCTTGATACTGTTGAATTATTATCTGCTTTTGTCATTGTTCTTGTTGCACCAAGATGATGTAGATCCAGAGTCTTAAGTGAAGAATTTTGTGGACTTTTTTGAAACTAAATTTCTAGTTAATTCTTTCTCTCAGCTTTCTGAAACAACTGACTGTGGACTAAGTAGGTTTTCAGTATTCCTTAGCTTTGTTCATTACAGCTACATACAGGAAACTCTGTCTGAGATGTAGAAAGAAATCCCTGATCCTATTCCTTTGTTGAACTTGTAGATAGGATGTAGAAAGCCCAGTCCAGTTGGGAGGGGAAAAATAAAAGGATTCTTTCTGCTTTTCTCCTTTTGAATTTGCAGCCTCACTAAGACCCTATGCAGTACAATTCCCCTGTTTCTTTTTCCACTCTTCTCTGACCTTTTTCCTGCACTGGGTCTTGCAAAAGGATTACAAACCACGGTGACAAGATACTGTGCTTTTGTAATGCTCTTTTTGCTCTGTAATAGCGGCTCTCTACTACCAGGTGGAGGAAAGGATTATTCTGAAGTTGTTCCATGTATGAGAAAGGTTTAAAATAATTGATTCTGGTCTTAAAGACAAGATTGAAATCCTAAGTGTGCAATATTTTGCTATTAATGCTTGAACATAAGTAATATTGTTGTGGACAGAGCTGTGAATATACCTTGTTGTTTTTTTTTTGTGATAGGTTAGGACATATGATCTTGAAAAACTCTCAGATTTAAACTCACCTTTTTCAGTCATGAAAGATTTGTACTTAAATGTTTATAAACATTCCATGTGGTGGTATGAATT